>JAKTUG010000011.1:0-446204 GCA_030556545.1 Kodamaea sagamina | reverse complement strand
AACCATTCCCGGGCCAACCAATGACCCGTCCTACAGAGTCACCCTCCACCCTCCACCACAGAGTCACACCCTCCGAGTCAACCCCGACATCCAATCCCCTCAGTCACTCTCCTCTGAAAAACATCTCCAGTTGCATGTTTTGGTTGCGCGCCCCCGCGCTTTTCGCAACTTTAGCATATTTTTTTGGCGTAACCGTTGTCTTTTTTTGCAACTTTGCCAACTGTAGGGCATTTTCGGTTATGCTCGGAACACTAGCACAGGCAGCTTCTATTGTGAAACATGACAAGAAATTAGGCTGCGATGAGTAGGTATAACATATAAGGTTGGATAATCACCCGAATATTCTCTGTAATGACGATTGAAAAGCTCCCCACCCACAACGAATTCAGAAGCGACACCTTCACGGTGCCCACCAGGGACATGCTCGACTACGCGGTCGTGAACGCAACGTACGGCGACTCCGTCTACAAGGAGGACTTGGCCACGCTAGAGTTGGAGGAGTACGTAGCTCAGCTCTCCGGCAAAGAAGCGGCCTTGTTCTGTGTTTCCGGCACCATGCTGAACCAGATTGGCATCCGGGCACACTTGATGCAACCTCCGTACAGCGTGTTGTGCGACCACAGGGCACATATTTTTTTGAGCGAGGCCGGCGGGTTGGCGTCGTTGTCGCAGGCGATGGTGCACCCTGTTGTTCCTGCCAACGGCGAGTACGTGACGTTGGAGGACGTGCTCGAGAACTACACGCCTGACGATGGTGATATCCACAGCGCCCCCACCAAGTTGATCAGCTTGGAGAATACTTTGCACGGAATTGTGACTCCGTTGGCGGAGGTGGAGCGAATCAGCCAGTTTGCGCGCGAGAATGGGATAATTTTGCACTGTGATGGTGCACGGCTCTGGAACGCATGTGCGGCCACGGGCCACACCCTTGCCGAGTACTGCGCGCCGTTCGACTCGGTGCTGCTCTGTCTCTCCAAGTCGTTGGGCGCACCCATGGGCCTGGTTCTCGTGGGGCCCCGCAGGCTCATCGAAAAGAGCAACCACTTCAAAAAGCAGTGCGGTGGGGGTGTCAGACAGGCCGGACTCATGGCTGCCATGGCCCGCTACGCTATCGAGCACAACTTTGCCAAGTTGGCCAAGTCCCACGAATTTGCAACCCAAGTGGCTGCTTTGTGCAGGCAGAAGGGCATTGTCTTGGAGTCTTGTGTGGACACGTCGTTTGTGTTTATTGACTTGAGGGCGAACAAGTGGGACGATGTGTGGTTGGTGAGAAGGGCCAGAGAAAAGTACGGCTTGAAGTTGATGGGGGGGCGTTTGGCCTTTCACTGGCAGCTTTCGGAGGAGAGTGTTGAGAGTTTGAAGGTTTTGTTGAGTGAGTGTTTTGAGTATCATAAGGAGAAGCCGTATGAGGCTAGGAGGGTCAATAAGAAGATGTATAATATGAGTTCGATTGTTGAGAATGCTGAGAGTGTGAGGTTGGTTGATAAGAGAGAGAATGCGGCAAATTTGGGATCGATTATTGAGAATACGCAGAATTTGAGGGTTTAATGATAGAAATGATAAATGATAATGGATCAATATAGTCAATATGAAGAATCATAAATTAGATTTTAGGTTTAGGTTGTCTCTGTTCAATTTTTCCTGTTTAAATTTGCTGGAGAAATAATGGCTGCAAATTTGTCGTGCATATTTTTTGGGGCTTTGAGAAATTGAAGAAAGTGAGTTGAAGTTGAACGTGGGGAGTTATCTGGGCTTTCTAGGCGATTTTTGTAGGTGTTCGTTTAGACCTGACTGTCTCTTTAGTTTGTTCCTCTTCTCAAATTTCTGGTCTTGTCATTTGTGAAGAAGTTCTGTGGGTTTAAGAGCATTTAGCTTGGAGTGCTTGGTTCTCTATTTCGTATAATCTCGGGATTTATATACCTAGAGATGGTCAAACTGCCTCATCAATGTGAGTGGTTATGGAATGGTCCTAAATTAACCCTGGTATTACTAGATTGCCACATACAGCTAATGGATACCCTAATACTCTAATACTCCCGCACTCTGGGTTCCTATCTGTGCCAAGATCTTTTCCAAGATTCCATCACGGAGTCAACGCTTTCAGGTACAACTTGACAGGAGGCGGCCAAGTTATTCTTTCTTCTTTCTTTAGGTTTCTTGAATAAAATTAACCCACCTATTATTCAGTTAAATAGCACAAAATGTGACGAAGTTGGAGAATCTCTTGATTCTTCTGTTCACTTTGAAATAGTTAATATTTGCTAATGGTAACCACACCTACAAGAAAATGCGCCAACACAAATCACAGCTGGAATAAGAAAATAACATCAAGTTCAAGAAATCACCAACACCCAGTCCAATCGATGACATCAAACGTAGTGTATGACAACAAAACAAATGAACTAATAGACCACCCTAACCTCCAGATCATGAAACCTGTAAAACAACCAGCCAAAACAATTAAACTAGTAACAATCCACTCAAAACTTCCAAATACTCTAACATAAATGACTAACATACATCTACTACTTGTAAAACCATCACCAATCCAACACCAATCCAATACCAACCAGTCCCATCGAATCCCAATCAATCCCAAATCACTACCAATCCATTCCCAGCCCAATCCCAAAACCACCACCACAATCTCAATACCCAAACTTGACGTCCTTTCTCTGGCATGAAAGAACAATCCAGATCCAATTTAAGCAGCCTCACATCAAATGAATCACTCAAACCAAGATCGTCAGCCGTGAATGACACAAACCAACCCAACATCCTCATCCCTCGTCCAATCAGCCAATAGAGTATAGAGTATTAGCCTTTTAGGAGCCAAACACTCCCCCCAAGCCACGTCCTTCTCTTCTGTGCGTTCTCTCGCTAACCCCCCCCCCACAAATCTTCGGCGCCGTATATACTCGTGAATCTCCACGTGCGCGTGTTTATCATGGCTGTTTTTTTTTTAGGCGTAATATCAAATAATCTTTACCACGTTCTTTCAGAATGAGTGAAGAGGACCAAGCTATTGAGCTCATGGACGGCGTGCCGATTCCCGACGGCGTGACGCCGCACCGCAACTCGAACTCCAGCGGGTCGAACTACTCCGTCGACTCGTCCAACACGCTGATCATAGACACCGACTCGAGCCCGCCGTCCGGGCCCACGCTGCCGCTGTTGGTGCCGCAGCTCCGCCGCTCCGACCTGGCCGGATCCGTGTCGTTCATCGACTTGTCGAAGCTCCTCTTTGTCAACGACTTCGACTTTGGCATGAAGTTGGACCTGGTCGGCGGCCTGACCAAGAAGCGCTTAAGCGACATGAAGCTCAAGACAAAGAGGCACTTGAGCAAGTACAAGGACAGGCAAACTCGAGATCAGGAAATACAGAAACTCCAGGAAAGACTCCAGAACAGGCTTCAGCGCTTCGATAAGAAGATCCAGAGCAACTTGGAGTCGCTGTCGACCGAAAAGGCCTTTTACGCGTTTGCCGTTTTTTTGATCGCAGCGTCAGGTTTCATCATAGGAAAGTACCCCACGTACTTCCCGTACTTCCACACTGCGTTGCTTCTCGTGTTGATGCCCATCCGCTTCTACACGTACTTCAAGCAGTCGTTCCAGTACTACTTGGCCGACTTGTGTTACTATGTCAACATGCTTCTCATGGCGTTCATCTGGTTCTTCCCTCGCCTGCGCTCATTGTTCATCTCGGTGTTTGCGCTCTCCATGGGCACGTTGTCCTTCGCAGTCATCACGTGGAGAAACTCGCTTGTCTTGCACTCCATCGAGAAGACAACTAGTTCCTTCATCCACGTGATGCCCCCGGTGACCATGTTTGTGATTGTGCACGAGATGCCTGCCGAGTACGTTGCGCAGCGGTTCCCTGCCGTGGCCAGCGTCACCAACTGGAACTTTTTCAGTGGCATTTTCTGGACCTCCTGTTACTACACCATCTGGCAGGTGTCCTACCACTACTTCATCACCATCAAGAAGAAGAAGCAGATCGAGAACGGCAGGGTCACCTCGTTCACGCACTTGAAGAAGGCCCAGAGCAGAAGTGCCTTGGGCAAGTTTGTCAACGGCTTGCCGTATGTGTGGATGCAGATTACTGCGTTCACGCTTATCCAGTTTGGATACCAGATTTTGACCATGATGCTATGCCCGATATGGTTCAAGTACAAACATCTTTGTGGGTCGTTTGTGACGTTTATCTTTGTCTGGGCTAGTTATAATGGTGCGACGTATTATGTGGATGTTTTTGGCAAGAGGTTCCAGAAGGAGGTGGACAAGTTGAAGAAGGAGATTGCTACTTTGGAGCAGCAACAGGCTAGAGTTATTGAGAATGAAGGGGAAGAGAAGGCAGTTAAAGAGGATGGGAAGGTAATTCAGGAGGTTGGGGAGGAAATTACGGAAGGTGAAGAGACCAAGGAGGGTGATATATCTGAAAAGAAAGTAAACACAGAGCTGGAAGCCAAGTGATTTTTCAGATTATTTATTTCCCAGACATTCCTCTTATGAATTGCAATGAGATCATAATTAATCTTCAGTCGCGAGAGTTACGTTTTATGGACGGTACATTGCTTATGGATTGAAGTGATCATGGATTATATAGTTTAATGTTTAGATTCCTTTAATATAACTTATTAAGATAAATTTGAGAGGATGGATTATAAAATTACTTTAACAGTTTAAGATAAGTTCTTTGAAATGAAGGGTTGGATTATAATAATGAGATTTCTTTAAAGTATCATTTTAAGATAAGAATGTTGGACTATGAAGGTTAAATTTTATGAAATAGCTGATTTCGATAAAGTTTGAAATGGAAGATAGGATTATAAAGTTAAGATTACTAAACAGTTTAAGATTAAGTTCTTTCGAAATTAAACGCTTGATTTATTTGTTGAAAAGTATCCAGACTTTACGTATCCTTAACATAAAAGTTAGAATAATCTCTCTGGTTTTTTGAATCCTGAATTTATATTCTCACTTTTTTTACACTCAAACCTTTTACACTCAAACCTTCTCTCATTTCTTCACAATTTTCATACACTAATCCTCCCTCTTCACCCTCTTATTAGACTCCCCACCATCCTCTCTCTTCACCCTCTTCTCCCCCACCAACATACTCCTCACATCAACTCTCTTGTCTCCCTTCTTGATTTCATTCTTCTTATTCTCCACCTTAAACTTTTCATTCACATCATTGGCTTTCGATTTCAGGAAAAACAGCATTATAGACCGCTCCCTCTTCAACTTCACCTCCTCAATCAAGTATTCTCCCTTGCTCGACGTCCTCCCCACGTCTTTCGACACGGTGTACGCCTCAATCTCCCCATACGCCTTTTTGTCGCACTTCAAGGCACTCTCCAATAGCACATCGCTCCACGGCACCTTAGGATCCAACCACTGCTCCCACTCCTCTGTTCCCGGCGCAATTAGAATCGGTTTTCGAGGATGCAACCACGAAAGATCCCCGGTCTCCGCCTTGGTTGCGGGTCCTGTTATTATACAAAACGTCGAGAGCAGTTTACCTTCGAAATTCGAGTTGTGGCAGTAGAGTCCAGCAAAATATATCAAGGGAGCCTCCTTTGAATGAACAAAGTACGCAATCTTGTCCCCTCCCGGCTGTTTCTGCCACTCAAAGTACCCTTGCATTGGTACTACGCACCTAGAACCACGGCTGGCGGTCCACACAGACTGCAGTTTGGCCAAGGTGTCTTTCCTACAGTTGAAAAAGCGCGAATGGAAGCTCGCCAACTCCTTGTGTGGATCATCTTTGGGCTTTGCCCAGGGAGGAACTAGTCCAAACTGCATCATTTCCATGTTATAGGTGGTGGAGTTCAGTTTAAAGATGGCTACGCCATAGCCTGATGGGGCCACATTGTACGTTGCGTGGAAGTTGTTGAGATTGGACGTGTCGACAAACACCTGGTCCTCTCCCAGTTGCTGCACCGTATCTGACACTGGGTGTAGTTCTGGGGCATTTAATAGAGCCGTTTGGTGGAACTGGCTGGGCAAATCAGCTGCGTTCTAAATGTTAGTGATGGATATGCGTAAATGGATGGTGTACGTACAATTCCTAGAGCAAATCTTCCACACATGTTGGATCAAGTTGGTTTTGATAATCACGTGGAAGTAAAGTTGGTGAAGTATTTGGATTTGGTTGATAGAGGGAGTTGAGAGAGATTAGATTAAGTGGAAATAACATGTATTTAAGTTTTTCTTTGATACTTTGGATGAAATCCAAGGATAGAATGCTCACAAATGGAGACTTTATTGATTTTTTTGCAGCCTAATGATTTCTTCAAAGAAGATAGTAGAATTCCGTAATGTGTTTCATGATTACAAGTCAAGTGGTGGATGATTCTCGAATTGAATGATCAAGGCTGTTTGTATTCTTTATAATACTAGTCCTGCTTAGTATTAATTAATTGGATGTTTTCAGTTATACACCCCATCGTAGAAGTCCAGTTTTTAGGCTTGTAATTTATCAAGTATCAGGAACTACTCTCACTTACTACTTGATTCACTTATTATGATAATCACCTCAAGTTGATAATTAGAACATTTTGGTAATTAGAACACTCCGACAACTACCTCCTTCTCTTCATCAATCTGTTCCCTTCATCAATCTGTTCCCTTCACCAGTCTGTTCCCTTCATCAATCTGTTCCCTTCATCAATCTGTTCCCTTCATCAATCTGTTCCCTTCATCAGTCTATTCCCTTCATCAGTCTATTCCCTTCATCAATCTGTTCCCTTCATCAATCTGTTCCCTTCATCAATCTATTCCCTTCATCACCCTATTCCCTTCATCAACCTATTCCCTTCATCAACCTATTCCCTTCATCAGTCTATTCCCTTCATCAATCTGTTCCCTTCATCAATATATTCATTACATCCAAAAAAGTCGTGCACCTCCAAAATCAAGACTCAAACAAATTTTCAAACCTTGGAAAATTAACGACTACCATGTTCAAGAATATCCAACCCTCCCTCACAAGAGGCTTGAGAGGGTTCGCCACCTCTCCAAGGATCCTCCAGCTGAGCTCAAACCCAAAGGTTGATAAGCATTTACAATTCTTGTCCAAATACTACACCCCAGAGATGTTGAAAAGCATAACCATCGCCGAGTCGTTGGTGGACCCAGAGGAGTTGGTCAAGTTACAGGCGGCCGGGCCAAGATCTAGATCGCGAGTCGCACCAACCAACTTGTCGAGCGACTACTCCTTGTCAGACCCAGTGTGGAACGAGCCGGTGGTCTACCCCAACCAGGCCTCGTCGAGAAGTCCTTACCCAGAAATACCGCAGGTGCAAAGTGCCGACAGAGGCGACCTCAAGATCCACTTCACCGCTCCTGTCAAGAACATCTCCACGGAGGAACACAATCCCAGAATGGGGCGCTTGTCGTACCCAGACCTCGCCCGCTTGACTGGCTTGGATGAATCCTACATGAAATCTCTCTACGCACGTCCGATTGTCTTGAAATTGGTGGCTAACAAGACCTCCAAGGGTACCATTAAGAGTTTCTTCTCGTTGACCGTTGTGGGTGACAGAAAAGGAACCATTGGTATTGGTATTGGAAAGTCGAGATACGGAAGAGATGTTGCCAAAGTCAAGGCACACTGGAATGCCATCAAAAACTTGACTCCCATCCCTCGTTACGAGAATAGAACCATTTTGGGTGACTTTGATTACAAGTACCATGCCGTGCGGTTGTTCATGAGATCTGCCCCTGCCGGTTTCGGTCTCAGAGTTAACAGAAACATTTACGAGGTGTGTCAGGCTGCTGGTATTAAGGATTTGAGTGGTAAAGTCTACAATTCGAGAAACCCGGTTTTGGTTGTCAAGGCTTTTGTTGAAGCTTTAACAAAGCAATCTTCTTTGGAAGACTTGGCAGCTGGTAGAGGTAAGAAGATTGTTGATTTGAGAAAGGTTTATTACCTGTCTAATTAATGTATATAGTGTATAAAGATAGGTTTTGAGTTTGTAGGAGTGCTTATGAGTTTGTGCTTTGTATTAATTTGCTGAGGCTATTTAAACTGCTAAATACTATGACTGAGAACAAAGAAGGAATATATTCAACTTGAGAGTTATGGGTTGTGCTGAAAATCACTAAGGACAGTCAAACTTTAGAAACAAATTTTTCAGCATTCATTTCGAGTCCAGACAGTACACTTTGAAGTAGAATTGGGTATTTACAAGTAACAATAGTTTATAAATCACAAGGTGCATTTTCCTCTGTCCACTTGAGAATTTACCCACAACTATCTCTTACGCAACCGTCGAGAAATGTAAGAAGCAGTCCTTAAATTTGACCATTTGAAATGTAATGTTATAGCTTCGTTCAGTTGGTTTTATTTCAACTTGATCTGTTAACTCACTTTCTACTTGTTCTTGTTGTTCTCCTTCTTTTGATACTTCAGTTGATTGATGACCACTTGTCTTTTTAGTATTTATTTCATTTTGATCCGTTTTAGAAACTATTCATTAAGGAATCAGCTTTTTTGAATGAAACCGCAAGTATTATTTGTCTGCTTCAAAAATTGCAATTTTTTGCAACTTTTGGCTGCAAATTTTTATAAATTGGTAAGAAGTACCGTAAAAAAATGGAAATCACTTAATAATGTAAAAGGGTTTAGAAACGGATTTACCACAAACGTTAAAGATTGTTCTTTATCGCAGTTTCATCCTCAACTTATTTTCAGAACTTTGTACCCTTTATGTGATTCTTGCATTCACGCTACTCAGTTTAAGAGAATGCGTGAACTCGAATTCAGGAAAATATCAAATTGCCCCAGTGAGTTGTAATTTAAAGATTGTGTTTTGAAGACGATCTTGTCAAAGTTCCTAGGAGTAGGAGGATGTTGAACAATTTAAATTGAAGTGGGAATGGAGTTAGACTCATTTAAACTTCAAGGACTCATGCACCAGCTAGTCTGTGAAAGTGAGCCTACTTGGTTGGCACACTCGCAATTGGGAGACAGTCGTCAAGTTCATTTATCGAGACACAAATTCTAACTGTAATGTTTTAGTCAGAGCTTGAAGGAGTTTATTTAAGAAGCTTTATCCTTGTCTCAGCAAACAAACTGAAGAGATCTGTGGGAGTAAAAGTGGGATTGTCAGAACTGGCACCCAAAGTTTATATTTCACTTCACTACTAACTGGAGAATACATGCCACTTATCTTGTAGCTCCTCATCCCATCGAGTCTGATACCAAGAACAATAAATTAAACGAGCCCTTTTAGCTCAAAACAATAAAATTCGCTCAATATTTGCAACCAATAAGTAAAAATCAAATCATCGTGTTTGCTACCACATTCAGAATATGCACTCAAACTCACGCACCAAGCCTAAACATGAAACTAGCCAACAAATCATCACCACCTCACCGCCACTTCACCGTCAATACCACTACGCAACGACAGAAGGCTCACTCCCAAGCTCTACTTTTCAACCACTCTTAACCTGTCTTATCTCCACAAATGAACTAAAAATGACGATGATTTTTTTTGTAAAACTTTTTATTGCCACAATACATAAGGATGGTTGTTGATACTACTTACTACGATTTGTTGGGGTTAGAACCTCATGCCACCTCGCTAGAGATCAAGAAGGCGTATCGTAAGGCTGCAATCAAGTTACATCCTGACAAAAACCCGGATGACCCACTGGCAGCTTCCAGGTTTCAAGAAGTTGGTGAGGCGTACCAAGTTTTAAGCGATGAATCGTTGAGAGCAAAGTATGACAAGTACGGAAAGCAAGAATCGATTCCACAAGAGGGGTTCGAGGACCCATCTGAATTTTTCTCGATGATATTTGGAGGAGAAGCATTCAAGGACTGGATTGGTGAGTTGTCCTTGTTGCAAGAATTGAGTAAAAGCGCTGAATTAAACGGGTACACCGATGAGGATAAGGATAAAAAGGAGGAAAAGAGTGATTCTAAAAGTGCAGAAGAGATGCATGAGCCTAAAAATGCGAGTGCCGGAGGAGCTGAATCGAAGGCAAGTACTCATGAGGCCAAGACTGAAGCCACGACTGAGTCAAGAGCCAACACAATAAGCACATCCAAGTCAGGTCAACTTTATCTTAACGATGCAAACCAAGTAGAATCGAAACAACTCACCGCGGAAGAGGAAGAGGAGCGCAAGCGCAAGGAGGAGTTGGAGAAGTTTGAAGAAGAATGCCGTTTGAAGAAGATCGAAACACGCAAGGAATTGACCAAGAAATTGATAGACAGATTGTCGCTATACACAGAAACCGACATGCAGGATGACGTTGCCAACTCTTTCAAAGAGAAAATGAAGTATGAAGCTGAATCTTTGAAGATGGAGAGTTTTGGCTTGGAGATCTTGCACACGTTGGGATCGATATACAAGAGCAAATCGAGAATTTTCTTGAAGAACCAGACGTTTTTTGGCTGGGGAGGGCTCTGGCACTCGCTAAAGGAGAAGGGTGGGGTTGTCAAGGACACTATCAAGACAGTTTCACTGGCGTTAGATGCTCAAAGGACAATGCAGGAGTATGCCAAGATGCAAGAGGATAACGAGTATCACGCAAAGAAGGAAGAGGAGGAGTTGAAGGCAGGTCAAGAAACTGCACAAGCAGAAGAAAAGAAGGAAGAACCGAAGAAGGACTCAGAGAGGGAAGAACTTGGGAAGAAATACGCAGACGCTGAAACAAAGACTGAAGAAAAGAGGGTGGACCCGGAAAAGAAGGTGGAGCCGGAAAGGCACTCGGCAGAGGACATTGCAGACATGGAAAAGTATTTAATGGGTAAGGTATTGGCAGCCGCGTGGTCAGGATCGAAATTCGAGATTCAGGGTACTGTTCGTGGAGTCTGCGACAGTATTCTCGATGACACCGAGGTTGACGTGGAGGTGCGTGCAGCCAGAGCCAAGGCGTTGAGGCTTATTGGCGATGTTTTTGTTGCTGTGACAAGAACAGAGGCGGAGGATGAAGAAGCGAGAGTGTTTGAGGAGTTGGTTGCTGAAGCTAGTAAGAAGAGAGAGAAGAGGAGAGCTGAGGCTTAGGTATATAGATATGATAAATTAATGGATAATATTGGAGAATGAATGTTGGGTGCAAATTTATGATTCCATAGAATGATATTTTCTGTTAATGTATTTCTATTGTACATGCATATCTATCATTCATGTATTTCTATCATTAATGTATTTCTATCATTAATGTATTTCTATCATTAATGTATATCTATCATTAATGTATTTCTATCATTCATGTATTCTATCATTAATGTTTTTCTATCATTCATGTACTCTATCATTAACGTATTTCTATCATTCATGTATCCTATCATTCATGTACTCTATCATTCATGTATTCTATTATTCATGTATTTCTACCATAAATTCAAACCTCCACTTCAAATCCCATACAACATTTCCCTACTTATACCCTCCAATAACCGAACACCACGAATCGGAAAACTCATCAAAACTCCAAAAATGCCGTTTGTCCAACGGCTTCACCTTTTTGTGCTTCTCCACCATATAAAAGTTGAAATCCCAGTACTAAGAAAAATTAAACATGTCTATCGTTGAAACCATCAGAGCAAGGTCTCCAAAGAGAGACCAATGTACATTGTCCAACTACGAGGACTTCAAGGTGGTCCACACCGACCTCCATTTGGATGTTTTGTTCGAAGAGCACCTCCTCAAAGGTTTTGTTAGCTACACCTTGGAAAACTTGACTGGTGCTTCAGAGGTTGTATTGGACACCTCCTACTTGGAAATTCACAGCGTAAAGGTCAATGATAAAGAGACAGAGTACGAACTCAAGCCTAGAAGCGAACCTTTTGGCTCTCCACTTCACATCAAGGTCGCTGGTGACAAATTGAAGGTGACCATCGACTTCAAAACCACCGAAAAATGCACGGCCGTGCAGTTTGTTCAGGGAGACTCGGACGAATTTGTGTTTTCGCAGTGCCAGGCCATCCACGCCAGGTCCTTGTTCCCCTGCTTCGACACCCCCGGCGTCAAGAGTCCATACTCCTTCAGCAGCACGTCAAAATTCCCCTGCTTGATGTCTGGTAGGCCCCAGCAGGAAACTGGAGTTATTGCTGATGTCTACAAGTTCGACCAACCGGTGCCAATTTCGTCCTACTTGGTGTCCATCACCTCGGGCAAGTTGAAAAGCGCTCCAATCGGCCCAAGATCGAACGTTTACACCGAGGAACCAAACTTGGCAAACTGCAAATGGGAGTTTGAGCACGATATGGAAAATTTCATAAAGGTTGTGGAGGACTTGATTTTCGAGTACGAATGGTCCACCTATGATGTTTTGGTACTTCCCTCGTCATTCCCGTACGGTGGTATGGAAATCCCCAACGTCACCCAGGTGACTCCTACTTTGATTAGCAAAGACAGATCTCAGGTCACGGTGATAGCACATGAACTTGCACACTCGTATGCTGGTAACTTGGTCACGAACCTGAGTTGGTCTTCCTTCTATTTGAACGAGGGTAACTGTGTTTATCTCGAGAGAAGAATCCTTGCGGCCATTGAAACGAAAAAGGCTTTAGAGGCTGGAGCCACCAAGGAAGAGGCCTTGAGACAGGGTGAATTGGCCAGACAGTTTGATGCCATTCTTGGGTGGAACGACTTGAGGGAGTCGATCTCAGATGGCTCTGTGGACCCACAATTTTCCTCCTTGGTGTGGAACATTGCTGACGGGAACACTCCAGACGACGCATTTTCGAAGGTGCCTTATGAAAAGGGTTTCAACTTTCTCTACTATCTTGAGAAACGCTTGGGTGGTGTTGCCGAGTTCGATCCTTTCATCAGACACTACTACAAAACGTTCCGCTACTCGTCCTTGGACAGTGCCGATTTTGTCCAGGAATTGTACAACTTTTACACACCTTTGGGAAAGAAAGACATTTTAGATAGCATTGACTGGGAGAAGTGGTTGTTTGAGCAGGGATTACCCGATTACCCCAAGTTCGACACGACTTTGGCTGACGAGGTGTACAAGTTGGCGGACAAGTGGGTTGCTTTTGTTAATGTATTTGCAGCTGACTCCAAGAAGGAGATTCCATTTAGTGAAGCTGATATCTCCTCCTTTTCGGTGAATCAGCTTCTTCTTCTCATCACCACGTTGATTGAAAAGTTCGATGCGTTGGACGTCCCAGTTTCTTTGGTTAGACAGTTGCCTCAAATCTACCCTAGCGTTGATGCCATGACCAACACCGAGGTTTTGGCTCTGTGGAATGAGTTGCTTATTAAGAACGCCAAATGGGATGAAACTAATGAGAAGGTTATCAAGTTTTCAAACTGGTTGGGTACAGTTGGGCGTATGAAGTATGTCAGACCTGGTTACAGACTTTTGAGAGATTCGATTCTGCGTGAGTATGCGGTTTCTGTTTTTACCAAGTTTGAGTCTATTTACCATCCTATCTGTAAAACCATGGTGAAGAAGGATTTGAAAATTGATTAGGGCTTAGAATGTATAGTATGATGATTATTAAAATTATTATCGTGGTGTTAGAAAGCCAATAGTTGAAGTTGTATCTTTAACTTTCGTGGGTTATTTTTCACTCCCTTGGGACATTTTCACTCTCTGGAAATCAAGTTGAATGGTATTGCAGTTCACTGAGTGGCTGCAAATTAACTTGAATGATATTGCAGTTCACTGAGTGGCTGCAAATTTAACTTGAATGGTATACAATTCACTATTGCAAATTTATACATTCATTACTTTAGTATTCATTTTTGTGAATACCCCTACATTAATCTCATCACCCATTCATTACAATCATATACAGGCTCCTACACTTATGGGTTTTGCTTAACAAAGTCAACACCCTTCTTGATGTTACCAACCAAAGTCTCCTTAGCAGTCTTGACCAACTCCTCTTCGTGGCCCGACAATTCGCCCAAGCCGTGGACTTGGTTGGCACCCTCAACACCCAAGGTCACCTTGGAGGAGAAGAAGTCAATGCCCTCGTCCTTGAACAATGGGGAGTCGACAAAGGAGGCCTCGATGACGTCCTTCTCGCCGGCCAAACCGTCCAAGACGGCACCGGTGAATCTGGCACCGGCCTGGGCCATCGACAAGGTGGCGGAACCAGCACCATTCTTGGCCTGGACAACCTCGTCACCACCAAACTGGATTCTGTGGATCAAGGCGTCTCTGGTCTCGGTGTCCAAGGACTTGTGGGAGGTCTGCGACAACAATGGCACAATGGTGATACCAGAGTGGCCACCGACAACAGTCACCTTCTCGTTGGTTGGGTTGGTGCCGGCAATCTCCGACACGAATCTCGAAGCTCTCAAGACATCCAAGGTGGTGACACCGAAAAGCTTCTTAGGGTTGTAGACGTTCTTCGACTTGAAGACCTCGGCAACAATTGGCACGGTCGAGTTGACTGGGTTGGCAATGACCAACACAGCAGCGTTAGGGGCGTGGTCGGCAGCAGCCTTGGCCAAGTCTCTGACAATCGAGGCGTTGGTGTTGAACAAGTCGTCTCTGGTCATACCTGGCTTTCTTGGAACACCGGCTGGGATGACAATCACGTCCGATCCGGTCAAGGCCTCCTTGATGTTCTCTGGTTCGTAACCCTTGACGGTGGAGTTGGTTGGGATGTGCGAAACGTCCGCAGCGACACCTGGGGCTCCTCTCAAATCGTAGAGCGCCAAGTCAGTGACCTTGTGGTTCAACTTCAACAAAAGCGACAATGGCTGGCCAATACCACCAGCAGCACCCAAGACGGCGACCTTGTAGGCAGAGGCAGCGGAGGAAGAAAAGTTTCTAGTGGCAGTTCTCAACATTTTAAAAAGAGTAGCGTTGAATACTTTGGTTTTTTCGGCGAGGATCGACGTCTTTATACCTCATTTTTTTTTTCCACGGTTGTAAAATTCCAAAATTATGTGGGGATCCTGGGGGTCGAGGGAGTAGAGATTGGGCTGGAGAGAGGGCGGATACGGGGTGTTCTGGTGGTTCTTGAGTGGATTGACGTATGCCGATGGCACAATTGGCATTTCGTGGGTGTTTATCCGCTCTATAAAGATGGGGAATTGGCCAATCATATTGCGTATTTAGGTTTGAAAACCACAGTCGGAAAAATGGATGTTTCGGATCGAATTAGGTTAACGAGGATCACGTGAAGGTACTAAATGGATGGCTGCAAATTCTGCGGACTTTGGATTGTGATTGAAGGATTTTAGACGATTAACTAAAACGGAGGTGTGTGAGAGGACTGAGGGCTGGAGTATTACTTCAAGATTAGGTTAAATGAACAATACACCAATAAACATTACACCAATCTACATTACACCACTATACATTCACCAATCTACATTACATCACTATACATTCACCAATCTACAATTCACTCATAATAAATATACTTCACAGCTCAATCATAATCATACGACAGAAAAATTAAACCGAAAACATTCTACAAGCGAACCAAAACAGCACTGAGAGTAAACCTGAGAAATCACACCATCGCAGCTAAAGAACCTGTTCAAAGGATTTCTACTCCAACATGAAAACATTTCTAATCAATTCTTCTAAGTACACACTGTGTTCTAGTTTAGCGTACTTTTTCAATATATTCCACTTCTCAGTAGAAATGTTGTTTGCTCCATTCTTCCTCTTTTTCACCCAAATGTTTGGTCCTCCGATATTTCTAACAGTATCATAATAGTCGTACTGTGAGAAGTCGTTCTCGCTTCCAATTTTCAACAAGTAGTGCCCAAGTAAACAAAATCTACTCACATTGAAAAGATTGTTGTTGTGTGTCTGCTTCAACTTTAAAGCAAGGTGTGACTCCGCCAATTTTCTTCTTTTGAAGAGACGCCGTCCTCCTAAAGCGCACGCGATACATGCTTTAATTGTAAGGTTGCGAACATTTGTCTCCAAGAGTGCAAACTCGTTGAGTTGTAGGAACTTGATTACATCTTGGTGTTTACATGTGGCAGGGAATATGTTGGGGGATACATTGAATCTCAATGGGTCATCATAAGCTTCAATTTTTTTGGTTAAAATTGACTGCTGAATGTTTGTAACTGTATGATCACTTTCCTTTTGATTCTCTTCAAGGAGACTACTTTCAGCTAAATCATCAGTTTCTTCGCCTGACTCAGTCAAATTCTCGATATCTGAGTTGACGTTGTCAATAATCTTAAGTCTAGAGGTCTCAGTTGTCAATTCCTCAATTGCAGACTCCTGTTGGTCCCTTTCTTTCTCTTCATACTCTTCCTCGGAGTCACTCTCAGTACTTAATTCGCTCACGGAGTTCAGTGTCGAAGGAGTAATTTCAGAGTCACTCTGACCAGCTGACTTATTCTCTTCTTCCAAGGACATTTGAAATAGTCTGTTAGTGCCTTACTCACAAAGGCAACACCTTTTATACGTTTCATTCACGCAAATTCGAGAGTTGCTCTCCCTCCTGGCGAGTGCCCCTTAAATCTCCCTGAATTGTACTTTTAATATGTAACAAGCAGCAGTAGCAGCCCGTAATTCTGAATCAAGCAGTTTATCTTTAGCAATTTTGTTGCGCTAGTTTGTCGATGGTTTCTAATTCCCAGTGAAATTGACGTTATCATTTTTAAAATTCCGGGGAACTCACTGATTTTTGACTGGATGTTCGAAGATCTGCCTGTTTTTACACTTTTCTCAGACGATCTTTGTTGGAGATGTCAATTGCTTTTAAGGGCAATATGGTTTCATTTAAATTACAAGATATCCAGGGTGAAGCTCAAGAGTAATGCTGGTTATCAGAGAAATGTTTTAATCTGATAATAGTTCTGAATTGGGCATATTCAACTTGCAAAGGCTCCAAAGAACAAGGATCCGGGGTGAAAAAGTTACATAGTAATATTGGTTTTCAGTGTAAGTTCATTTTAACAAATCAGGATAGAAGTTCTCAATTGGGCATATTCAGGTTCCAAGAGTTCCAAAACAAAAGTTCCAAAACACTCTCGATTGTAGTTTGCCACTGATAATTCCCTCAAGTTGCCGCAGTTCGAAGGGTCGGAAATTCAAGGTCGAAAATGCAACGATGGGTGGGATAATGCAAAATTTAAAGGAAGTATATTCCTGCACACCTACTTCACTCATGAACATTTTACATAATCATCAAATATGTAAACACAATTTGAGTCTACATTTCTACACCATAATGGAAAGACAAACTGCCCCAAAGTACTCGATGGACATACCCCATGTGTCTACTGTCGAGTACCCTTTAATAGTTAACAACCCAGATAAAGCCACTCAAATGATTGGCGGGAAAGAAAAGATCGCCAAAGTCTTCAACTCATCAGATGCCATTGCAGTCACCCAGTCAAATCAAAACCAGTTTGAAAACGTCTTGGAGTTGAAACTTCGTCCCAAAGACCCATTCCACCATCCCATACAGTCGAGTTTCTGCAACAATGAAAAAATCCTCCTCAAGGTGTCGATACCCAAGAAAGCGCTCCCACCAGACTACAAAAACAAGTCTATTCGTGAATTGGTGAAGAAAAACGCTGAAAACGAACAAACTCCAAAGCACAAGATAAAACCAGTTGCAATCATAGACAAGACATACCTGTTCAAGTCAATTGCGGATTTCCAGATCAACACACAGAACAACAAGCAGATCCAACTGTATAAGAAACTGTTTCTCAACTCTGCCAACTTTGCGCAGATTGAGGAGTTTTTTGATGAAAACGACGGCTTGCTCAACATGCAAGACTACATTACTAAGGAAAAGGAGTATTTCAATAATGCAGACCACCATCTCCCACCTCCCCCAGTTCTTTCGTCAATAAGGTTCCCCTTTGACTACAAGTACCAAAAGAACCCGTACACTACTGCGGTGAGGGACGTGGAGAGCGGCGAAATCAAGGTCGTCTCGACCAGGAACACGGTCAAGTTGTACACTAAAATGATAGATTTCAACAGTGGAGAGATTCCACAACTGCCCCACCCAAAGTTGTTGGAGAACTTGAAAGGGTTGCCGAAAAATAGCCCGTTGCTTAAATGTATTAACTGGTTGAAAGGATTATTCGAAATAAAGCCTATATGGTTGCGTAAACAGTTGGAAGACTTGGTTTCCTCATTTTCGACTGATTTGTCGAAATACTTGAAGCAGGCCATACCCTATGTTTCCTATTTGTACAAGAGTGGGCCGTGGAGATTCTGCAACATCAAGTACGGAGTTAACCCTTCACTTGAAAGTTCGTTTTGGGTGTACCAAAGCGAATACTTTAGAATTCCAGGGTTAAAGTTCAACAAGAAGCCAAAGCAGGAGAGACGCATTGTTCCAAACACAATTAAGGGCATCAAGTCTGAAATAGCCATTTCAGACTTCTTGTTTTTCAATGGAGTAGCGCTCCCTTCGACGGTGACGTTTCAGATTGGGGATTTGTTAGACTTGGATATAACGACGATTTTGGAAGACCACCAAAACTCAGCAGGTAAAGACTTTTTGAGAGACAAGGTGGATTTCCAGGACGGGTGGATCAACAAGCAAATAATGCAGGTGATACGGCGTATCATTAGATATAAATTGAACCGAATTGCCAAGGATGAGCCTTTTGACCAGAACAAAATCTATAAAATCTTGAATACAGACTACACTGAGGAGGATGAGGAAATGTTGGATGAGGACGACGACGGCGAAGCTATGGATATAGATAAAAGAGATCCAGACGGAGAGGAGGAGGTACCTGAGGAGCTAGAAGAGGAAGAAGAGGCTGAGGTTGAGGAGGACAATGATGCTTCTGTTGATGAAAAGACCATTTTGAAGAGATTGGATTTGTTGAACAATGATGCGTCGTCGAAGCTTTCGTTGTTACTAGGGTTGATTAAGCAGGATTCGGTACAGGATTAAAGTGTGTTCTTGTAAGGGCACCACACCGAGTAAAACATCTACAATTTGCAGACAGAGAAAATGACCCAAGCAAATCATAAGACAAGATTACTCTACAGTACTCGGGATGATTAATGAGCAAACCGAAATTACAATGCCAAGGTTGATGGAATATATTAATATACAAGAGAATAGTTGCTGTACGTACTTGGGATTGCAAATACACCTTAATGCTAATTAACGAAATATATCAATATAATACAGAAGAATATTTGCTCAATTGAACTGAGAGAGTCTGGAAATATACCAGTCTCCCCAGATTTCCTGTAGTTGATCAAAACAAGGGCAGCATTGCACCCACAAAAGAATCCCCTGACAATATTAGGAAGCAATGAAAGGAGTGGACTCAATAAGAAACGGCCGTAGCAAAAGCGAAAGCAAAAACGCCATACGACAAGTAGAGCAAATTCTGAGCTCATGGTTTGAGTTCTTCGATTGGGAAGAGTTTGATTTTATACTTTTTTTTGAGTAACACACAATTTGCACCCAAGTTTAGAGCTTGAAACATGGGAATGAGATGAAGTGGATGAAGGGGTAGAAGGAAAGATAAAAGGTAGATTGGTTGTAGACTGGTACTGAAATGTGTGCTACTTGACAAAGTACTAAGTGAAGGTTGCGTGGATGGTTATTCACCATGGACACCCCATTGAGAAGCACAATTGAAAAGTGCTTAATTATAAACTACCTTTCTTCACCATAACCTCACTGTGGTAGTTCAAATTTTAGTCGTCTAAATAGCCCCATTTAAGACATACATCTCAAGCTCACTACAAGTCTCAAAAAAACAGTGGGCCATGCAAAATAAAGCATACCAACCCCACATTTCAGACCCAAAAATTTCAGATTCTAAGAAACCCCATTCCACCACATTCATGATGTCACACACCTCCCACTAACCTTGACTCCACCACACACAACTCCACTTGTCTTAACTATGTCAAATTGGTTCTCCATACTCTTGTATGCACACCACAACTATCGCCTCAGAAAAGTAAACACGTAAATTTCAATAATTTTCAACACGTACAACACTATGACCAAAGCTACTGAAGCCGTATTGGCTGTTTTCTCCGTGACTGCCGTTTACTTTGCGCTTGTAACCGGTGTTATTCCGGTTCCAGAGCTTGTGCACAAGGAAATCTTGCCTTACTTGCCTTGGTGGGGATTGGTTACGTTTGGGTCTTACGCACTTGCAACCTTGGGCTGGGGTGTGTACACTTTCAAGGACAAGGAGGACAAGTACAAGGAGTTGTTGGTTCAAATTGATGAGGCAAAGGACTTTTACAAGTCGAAGGGAGTTCTGTTGGATTAATAGATGTTAATGGATATTAAGATAATGAGAAGTAGGATGGAATGATTGTAGGATTTTGGTGATTGCTGATATTTGAAGATTGATATTTTGGAGAATGATATTTGGAAGATTGATATTTGGAAGATTGACATTCTGTTGTGTTGATTTGATGAGTTCATTTGGTGAGTTGCTTCGTTGGTTTTATGTGAAGGTTACTGAAATAAATAGTTGATCATTTTAATAGACGTAATATTGCAAGAAATTATCAAAGTAATACAAACAAAATGTTAAATAATAACCTCTATTCTATGACAATTATTGCCAATCATATATCATAAATTCAATCCCATACCTCAAACCATTTGTGCTCTTCTCTTGTCCTTCATTTTTCTCTCCATCTCTGCAAAAACTCTCATGCTAATAGGCACACCTCCCCACGCATCCTCATCATCTTTCTTCTCTAATTTTGACTCATGAGTGTTCCCTGTATGCTCTATCTCATGTGTCTTGTTCGCCAAACTCTCAGGCAAGTTCTCAATCAGCAACTTCAGCACCGGAGCATTGAAGTTCTCGGGCCAGCGTCCGCCCTGCTCGCGTAACAACCGCGCAGCCTTGAACCGCTTCTCGTTCCAGTCCTTCAAGTCGTCGTTGAACATCTCCCACACGCAGTTGATGCACCCGCTCATGCAGCAGTTGTCGGGCTCCACCGGTTTCGCGGGCACCGTGATCCCCGCAATGACCTTGGGTTCGCCAACCATAAATCGGCTCGACGACTGCCTGTCTTCACCCTTGATTCGGCCCCAAAACACTTTGGCGATCTTGTCCTCGGCAGAGACGCTGGAGTCCACCTTGTAGTTGCCCTCGAACGTCGTCTTTGTATGTTTCTTAAGCTCCTTCACCTCATCCTTCTTCATCAACAGTGCTTCTATCGGTTGTTGTGGGTGTCTTGGGGTCGCCAACACCAAGTCATAAAATGAATATTTGTTGTTCCACATTCTACTTGTTTGGCACAAGTTTCTGCGAAGAGCAAGGAGCATCCTCTGTAATGTTGTACCTTATCTTTAAAGTCTAAATGTCTATTGGTCATTTTCTGGGGATGTCGTGCGACATTTTTGCAACAAGAATAGGATTCACTTTGAATTAAAATGAATTTCTTTAAGAGTATAGTAAATCTGCATATACGTTCAACTATTTCTTTTATTAAAGGACCTTATGTTCTTATAAATTCCCCATGTATTTCTTATGAATGTTCGTATTTTACTTATGAGTGTTCATATATTACATTTTAAAATGCCCATGTATTTCTTATGTCCATTTGTTTCTCGCTCTTCTATCCCAAACTGAGTTTTTAACATTCCTTTCGCTGAATATCTATATACCTCTTAATATCTAGATACTCTCCTTAATCACGCTTCTTAGTATGCATTCATTTCTCCATTCTACTCAAACAATCTATACATCTAAATATCTATGCTTTTGAAAGTGTTACACCTCCAGATACATCGTCCTCAAAGCAGTATCAATACTAAGAAAGAACCCACCTCCCATACGTGAAAATTTGGGCACCGAACTCAGAGTCGATCTCGGAGTCGAAAACCCAATCGTCCTCTCATAACTGTCATTCACCATCTTCGTTATTCCAGAAGTATCAAACTTCCGTCTAATGTCAGCATTCACAGGAATACGTGAGAAACAAATGGAGATCCTGTGGTTGTGGGTGTAGGTACGCACAATCTCGTACAACACCTGTGTGGCCGAGGAGTCCATTTTGTTCATGCCCTTGCAGTCGACAACCACCAACCGGATGGAGTTGATGTCGCGCGACTGCGTGTTCTGCGACGGGTGCACCAGCAACGAGCCAAACCTCTCGATGCGCGAGAACTTGCTCTTGAGGTCGCTCACGTTTGCGAACGTGAGCGGTTCCGGGATCTTCACTATGAGCACGCCCTCGATGCCCTCCGTCTGGCCAATTTCGCTTGCATGGCGCCCCGAAGCATGTGCAAGCTCATGATGCCCAAAACTCTCCTCGATGAACTCGTCGGCGTTGCGAAACACAGTCGTGTGCGGGATGCGCCCCAACACCTGGATCCGCAGCCGTGTGCTGTGCTTGATCACACGCACCACCGCCATCAAGGTCCCCAAGGTAACTCCCGCCGCAGTGCTCCACAAGATGGTTGTCAAGAAAACAATGCCAAACGTGAGCAATTCGTCATATCCTGAAATGCTCCAGAAGAACCTCAAGTCTGAGGGAACCTCCTGAAGCACCGTGATTCCGATGATGGTGGTGCTCAATGCTAAAACGCATTCTGGTAAGTAGTATAATGAAGGAAGTAAGTATACAATGGCCACAGCGGTGGCCACTGACATGACTATGCCAGCTACAGGTGTCGTTGCACCCGCGGCGATGTTTATTTTGGACCGGCCAAACGCACCGAACGCAGGCAACCCGCTGAACAAGCCAATCACAAAGTTGGTGACGCCAAGCGCAATCAACTCCTTGTTGGAGCTCACGTCGTAGTTGTACTGGGCACCCAACGCCTTGGTGGCCGTGGTCGAGTCGAAATACCCCAAGATGGTGCACAAGAATGCCGCAGAGAAGATTCTCTTGTACAAACCAAGTCGAGACACCTTGAACGGGTTGATTATTTCGGTTTTGCCTGAGCTGTTGGTGATGTCGCCGACAATTTCGACGCCATCGCGGTGCCAACCATAGTAGTAGCACGCAGCAGTCGAAACCACAACCATGAGCAATAGTTCGGGAACGTACACTACGTTTCTGTACCTGTGCATGTACTTCATTTTGAAGTGTTTGACTACCAACACTATGGCCAAGGTGATGGCAGAAATGGTAGCAGTGATGTCATGGGTGTTTTCAAAGTTCAGAAACACGTAGGAGAGTTTATCTAACGTGGAAACCAAGCGGTTCGGCAGTTTGGGGAGCCCCATTTCCACGGCCAACTCGTTGATAATCATTATCACACCCATAGCGGCGATAAAGCCTTTTAGCATGGCCCTGCTCAAGACACTGTCCAAGAAACCGAAACGAAGTAAACCACTACCCAATAGAATGGCACCCATGACGCAAGAAATGGCAGAAGACACCTCCAACTGCGACAAATGGTTGAACAGGGGTTCGCTGCGGATCAGGTCGACGGTCAGGCCGAAGATGAGGGCTGTCGAGGGCAGCGCGCCGACGATGAGGACGGGGACACAGCCGAAAACCGCGTACACGCACGCGCCGATGATGATGGAGTACAAGCCTGTGATTGGGGGGAGGTGTGCGAGCGACTTGGCCAAGGACATGACGAGCGGGATCTGGAAGGACGCGAGGGACACGCCGGCGAGAAAGTCGCCTAGAAACGACGCCCGTGCGTCGTAGCGCGGGAGCCACGTCAAGATCGGCAAGTAGTACGAAAGATAGTCCTTGAAGCTGAAGACCTGGTCGGTGTGCTGGTCGCCTATATCTCTTTTGCTCTGGATGAACTTGTTGAGGACGGGATCGCTGAGTATTGGGTCGCTACTTTTCAAGCTGCGGAGCAGTTGTGTGGAGGGTACTGAGTATAGAGGAGGTCTTACCTCCAACAATCGGGTGTTTTCAGTGTCCATGATTGGATGGATTTTGATTACAATTGGGTGCAAACTGATTTTGATTCTTTGATTTTTTGGCTTGAGGTCTAAACGATGTATGCTTCCTAGGAGATTCCTAGATGTAAGTTTTGCTTAGGCGATGAGTTTCCTAGGCAATTTTCAAAGGAGATGAGTTTTCCATAGAAGTTTTCTCACTTTAGATTTCACTTGATGGTAACTATAATATATGAGGGAAATACATCTGTTGTGACCACGATATTGGGGCTCTACTTTGATCTTTGATGGTGGAGCAAGAGAGAATAAGCCTGGGAAGAATATTGGAAGGTTTGAAGGTTTGGTGTATCATTTGGGATTTGGCGTTCATTACTATGCGTATACTTACTTTATATTGTTATGTTTCGCTGATCACTCTATATTTGTACGTTTTCTGTTGTTTACAATCTTTTTAATATGTTTTCTGCTGTTTCCTATTACTGTCTTCAAGTTGTTAGGTTATCTGCTTACCATCTTTATGTTGTCAAATTATCTGCTTTTACCTACATTGTGATCTTAAGTTATCTGCTTACACCTATACTCTTTCATCTGCCGATTGCTATATTTATATTGTTGCGTTTTCTGTTTTTACTACCTTCATATTATTTGACGTTTTATGATTACCATCCACGTATTGTACGACGTACTATCCCATATTGTACGACGTTTTTGACTGGCCTTGTATTATTTGTCGTTTCCACTGATATAGATCATTTTATTATTCATCTACGTTTATTGTACACCACTTTATTATTCATCTACGTTAATTGTACACCACTTTATTATTCTTCCACGTTTATCCATTGATGTTAGCTCATCCACGTTTATCCTCTGCCGTTAGCTCATCCACGTTTATTCATTGACGTTAATCCACGTTTATCGACTCACCGATCAGATCGTTATCGCGCTCGCATTGCTCTATCTCCAAAATCATAGCAGATCAGATTCTCCACCATTGTTCAAGTGATTCACAAATCACAGTATACTCTGATAAATTTTATAATTCTGCAGTTTTGCAACCAAGAATTGGTTTAAGCCGGGACGACCGACTTCAATTAGGGGGTATGATTGGGTTTGGTTATTTGTTGAGGACTGTATTGAGTCGGTTTGTGGAAATGATATTAGTGTTGCACTGTAACTGTATTTTACTCTCAATTTTCACGTACTGTCTCAATATCTCTGTTCTCAATATCTCTGTATATTTATATCTACATCTTTAGGTCTCTGTCCTTACGTATGCCTAAATCTCTCTCTCACTCAATATCTGTATGCCTCTCACTCTCTCATATTGTTTCTATATCTCTATCTGTTTTAATCGATCACTCAATTTTTCCATCAATTCACACTATCACTCTATCTCTATTACTATTTCGCAATACCAATATCACGCAATCACCCTTCAACTCTATCATTATGTCACTCTACTCTGTCAGATTTACTCTGTCTGTATATGTTCTTTCACGTTCATAATGTCAATTTCACGCAATAACTCAACAACTCTATCACTCTCTATTTCTTTCCTTCTCTCTATCTCTTTCCCTTTATCGCTTTCTCTCTCTATATATACGTATTACATGTATATCTACCTTCTCTCTATATACGTATTCATGTATATACACCTTCTCTCTATATATATATACGTGTTACATGTATATCCCCTCTCCATCTTTCCCTCCATATCTATATATATATATCCACCTTGTCTATGCTCCACCCCATCAACCCCAATCACCGTTTTAAATCCAAAACCACTGAATCACAAACCAACACCAACTCCACAGTCCCAAGCGTTTCAGTTGATTCTGTGTAACCACACTATTGTCCTCTTGAATTTAGCCCATTTTGCAACAATATGTGCCTTAGCTTGCTATGTCTGCCCAACTAACCGAAATATGAAATTGGACCGCCAGTATCACCACCCTCAAAACATCAAACTCCAGCATCAACACAGATCAAATATCACCATCAAGCCCACCAAATACTCTCCCGAACAAATCATTAAAAGAACAAAGAACAAACCATACAGAGAAAGAATAAACTAAAGAAATCACAGAAACCAAAACCTTACATGGCAACCTGTTTTGTTCTACTTTGGTATCTCTGAAGGATCATTCTGCATGGAAGCGGGTGGTGGTTCCAGTAGCGAGCGACCATCGAGCCATCAATTCATTGAGCCGTCAAGCACTCAAAGCAGTCGTAAGGTACCGTCAAAGTATCAAAAGTCATATTTAGGTGCCCATTAAATCACCATACTCAGCTTTTTGCCTAGAGTCTAGCAAAGCACTGAACTTATCTATTCATCCTGTCATTAATCCTAAACTTATGTACTCATCAAACTTCCAATCCACCTTAAACATTCACCATGCCACCTTAAACATTCACCATGCCACCTTAAACATTCACCAAGCCACCCTAAACTTACCTACACACTCACCAAACCATTCTAAATTCACCACCAATTTCACCACTAATTTCACTACTCACCACCAATTTCACTACCCACCAAATCATACTAAACTCACCAATTAATACTAAACTCACCAATTCATACTAAACTCACGAGATTATACTAAACTCACCACAACAAACCCACCAACTGCAAACCACCACCACCACCATCACCACCAACAACAACAACCAAACATCCTTCGGATGTTTGATTGTCAACCCAATAAACCCGCCTCACTCAATACCCACAAAAAACCACCGGTTCATCACAAGACGTGCCCCGGAATGAGGTGCCTCAACTCTGAAAATCTCTCCACCCAGGCCCATCCCATGTGAAACATCACCAGGCACCACCCAGGCCACCATCGGTGTATTAATAGCACACTCGGGGTGTCTAACCAGTATAGGAGACCCAGTTCTAGAAGACATTGTGCAATTGCAAGCAGCGAGAGGCCGAACACAAAAGAGGATTAGGTTTGGCTGTCGCACCAGCTGGCCTGCGCTGCGATTGGCTGGGCCGTGATGCGAGGGTTCACCCCGTTGGCTCTGCAAGAGAGTTCCGCACAAAAGGGTGACAAGAGAACTCTCCCACGAGCATTCAGGCCTGGAGGGCACCAATGTAGGGACACTAATGTTTTTGAGCGCCTTTGTTTCAACCGTTGCAGCCGTTCAGCATTGCAGGCATAAAGCTTTTAAGGGCCACCAATTGAAAAGGTACCGCCAAATCACTACTAATCACACTAACCACCACTAATCACTACTAAATCCATAAAGTACCATACCGCACCTTCCGCCCAAAACCCCACTGCCTTTTCTTTTAAACCTTCCTCCATCTCTGAAATTTAGATCAGCTTGCCCATAAAGTTATATACACTATTTTTCATGAGACTCGCACAACGGCATTTTACAAAAGATTTGGGAATTGATTAGAATTTGATTCCGATTGTTTTTTCTAAGAGCACGATGGACAAGTACCTCATGAGTTCGCCCACACAGCTATCGCAGCCGTTTGACGTGGGGGAGCAGAGCTTGTACGGGCAGCTAGCGGCGGGCGTCAACGTGAGCGGCGTGGGCGTCAACGCCGTCAATGTGGCGGGCATGGGCGGAGGAGTCAACATGGGCGCCAGCTTGCCCGCGGCAGACCTCAATTCGTACGACCGCGACGACGACGAGTTGGTGCCGGTGCTGAACAACCTCCCCAGCAACAAGCCGTACTCGGGCGGCGACTTTGACCTCTTGGCGTTTGACGACGACTCGTCGGGCAACTCGACGTTTGTGATGAACGAGCGTGGCGCGGAGCAGGCGCACATGACGGGCGCACTCAGGGCTAGGGGGTCACACCACTCGCAGTTGTCCACGCTGCTGGCGGTGCTGATGTCGGCGCAGCCCCCGTACCATATGGACAGCTTTGGAGTTGACTCTATGGGAAATCAGGGAAACCAAATTGCAGCAAACTTGTCAGCAAACCAAATGACAAATCAGATTTCAAACCAAATGGGGAACTTTCTGTCTATATATCTGGTGGATTCGATTCCAGGCATGCTGTCACTGGTACTGAACCAATCACTTCAAGAGTCACCAATGATTTTTCAGCAGTACCAAAACCACCAAAATCTTCAAAACCACCAAAACCAACAAAACATACAAAACAACCAAACTCCAAGAAGGGTCAGCCGCAAAAAATCATTACTGGTTCTGCTGATGCAACTGACCCAAAACCCATACAACACACCGCTCAAAGGCAGCGCAGCAGGCGGAGTAACACTCTCACCTATAAACCTTGCCGCCACATGCAACGCTAAAGTCTCCAAAACACCGCACCCGAAAAACAAGGGCCACCAGCGCCTGAGATCGCGCCTCCTGATGGACAACAACCCGAAACTCACGAGCTCCGGCTCTTTCAACAACCTCAACGCGAGCCTCAACCCGTTCTACACTCCATCGACGTTTATCTCGCCGAAAATGGACCTGATCTCGACGGACTTGGACGACTTGGACACGCCGCTCCCGACGCCGGGCTCGCGCCTGAAAACACTGCCGCGCACCGGCGGCTCCCCGAGCCCGCAGCACCCTGCGAACCCGTACACCCTCGACACCATCCTCAAGAGCGACGACAACGACGCGTTCAAGGCTCTCCGCAAGGCCAAGTCGTATCTGCACATGGTGCGGCGGAGCGGTGGTCCCGGTGCCGACGACGACCACCAACACCACCACAACCACCACCACAACCCCAGCAGCGCCACGTCCACCCCGGGTGGCTACTTTGCAAGCAGCACACAGAAACAGCTCGACCTCAGCAAGTCGTTTTCGGTCCCCGTATCACTGGTTGAGTACGACCTGAAAATCGACTTGCTCTCGCCGCAGTTTGAGAAGCGGCCGCCGTTGGTGGGGTCGCAGTCGAGCTTGCAGAATATTCACAATCTTCAGAATGGGTTCACCAAGTCGTTTCCGGCGAGCATCGACTTGGCCGCGATGGCCCTGCCGATGGAGCAGGGCTTGCTTCCGCCCATGGCGACGTTTTCGGTGGCCCAGCAGGCGCAGATGCAGCAGCCGATTGGTTTGCCAACTGGTTTGCCAACTGGTTTACTGGGGGGGGTGCCACCTGGCTTGTCGGGGCCACCCGGCACGAACATGCCGAATGGCAACCTACAATCCTTCTACAAACTCGACATGCACGCCAGCAAAGTCAACAACTTGCTCAGCCTCAACATCAACGACCCCGAGGAACCCACGGTGCCCACACTGCTGCTCGTGCAGCTCAACGCCATGTCCAAGATCGACATCCCCATAGTAAAGAACAACAGGGGCGACAAGAACGACAGATTGGACCCCAAGAAGAAACACAAGTGCCCCATCTGCGACTCGCGGTTCCAGCGCCCGGAGCACGTAAAAAGACACATGAAGTCGCACTCGCTGGAGAAGCCTTTCCAGTGCGATGAGGCCAGTTGTGGGAAGCGTTTCAACAGAAAGGATAACTTGAAGGCTCATTTAAAGAAGATCCACGGAAGACAATTATAGAGTGTATTGGATTATTGTCTGTACACAGCAAAGTTTATACAATGTACGAATATTAGGAATAGTTTGGCTATTATAGTTACTATTGTAGTGGGCTGTAGAGTATCAACTTTGAATAGTTGAGAAATATCTAGTTTATACTACATAATTTGCAAGTTTGTCCATAGTTTTCAAGATTATTCGAGTATTGTATTATCTACATTATTGCAATATCTATAGTATTCATTATCCATTCATTATCCATTCATTATCCATACTATTCAATATCCGTTCATTTTCCATACTATTCATTATTCATTATTGCAAATTTTCTAAAGTTTAGACTACCAATAGTTAAACTACCATAGTTTCGAATATCCTAAGTTTGACTACCCATACTTTAGACTATCCTAAGATAACTACCATAGTTTCGAATATCCTCAGTATACGCTACCATAATTTAGAGAAATCACTCATCAAATTACAATACTTCAACCCATAGCAAGGCAAACTGAACTTTGACTTACAATTACAAGCTTAAACTTGAACTCATAGTTTAGACTTGCCTACTCTAAACTCGCTTTTGCGGTACTCCGTATAAAAGAAACCTGAAGCACATTGGTGGATCGGAATAGGAGACCATTTAGGCTTTCATCATTAAGGTTTAACAATAAAGGCGGGACATAAAGCTTGGGAGATTGAAGGTAGACTGAGTGTGGTAGTCACCGTGGTAGTCAGTGTAGCTCTTGCAGTGTCTAGAAAGGCTACTCTACGACCTCTTCCACTTGTCTACACGGCTCTCGTCGCAATAAACTTTAAACTTTCTGTGGCGTTGAATGTCCGTTTTCCGGATTTTTCATTTGGAGATAGGAAGTGCAAAATTTGCAGCCACCAAACCGAGGCTCTTCATTGTGTTTGTCGATTCATTCCAGGAACTATGGGGTTAATTCCTTGTGGTTCGGCGTTTATTCCTCTTCCACTTTCACACATAAGTACCTGACATCCTCACTAAATCATTTTTCACTTCTATATGACCTCATTTTATACTTCTTCACTTGCAATGTCTGTGCTTTCAAACCTTTAGACCCTTTCAGATCTTAATATGTTTTCAACTAAAAACCTTTCACTTGCATGCTCTCAACTGAAAAGCTTTCACTTGCATGCTTTCAATTACAAACTTTCTCTTGCATGTTCTCAATTTCAAACCTTTTATTACTCTAATCACTAGACGCAACATCAATGCAAATTCGCCTCAACTCTTCCGCAACCTCACCCTCAACTCCCAACTTATTCAACGCTGCGATCGTGGAACCACACACAAACCTGGCGTTGTTCCGAAGTATATCTGTCGCTGCATCCTTCCTCTGCTCGCGCACCTGCTGCGCCAACTCACCCACAAATTTAAGGTACCCAGGCAACAAGTCGGCGTGGTGTGCCACCACCATCCGCCTCAATTCCGTCTCCAGTGCGTCCTTGCCCAAGTAGTGGCAGAGCATCCCCAACGTCTTCAACTTGGCTAGCAAAACGGGGTACTGGATGCTGCTTTTAGGTGTTTCGGTGGCTATCCTCAACAATTTCAAGAGCAAGTCGTCGTTCAAATGCTGCTGATCATTCTGAACGTACAGCTGTAGCAACAAGTATGCTATTTCGTCAGTCTTTTCTTGCTGTTCGGCCTCGAAGATGACCTCCCAGAGGTCGCTGAGCAGAGAAATGCTATCAAGTTTGCCAGTCAACTTGACCAAGAACCGCAAAAACACGGCTAGGATTTCCGCATAGTACTTTCCGTTGTCGAGGATGACCTTGGCGAACTTGGAGGCCAACTTGGCGTGGTTTTCGACCACCGGCTGGACAAACTTAGGGTTGTTGATCAAGTTGGCGAGCATGTGGATTGCCTGTGCCTGCACGAGGTCGTTCAATTTGATCTCGAAAAAGGCGTTAGTGAATGCCTGGGGAGAGTCTATGTGTTGTGCAACCCATTCCAATGTTTCGCTGCTGGTGATGTAGTTTCCAATGTTGATGCTTGCCGCGGCCACGACGTACGGGTTTTCTGCCGTGAGCACGTACTGGATGCTTTCAGTTACATCTTTACTGCTGGAGTAGCCCTGCATTGATGAAATGCACCCACTGGCTGCAAACAAAAAGCGACTGGCCTTGGTGACACTACACTCAGGCAACAGGTTTATAATACGCAAGTTCAAATCGGCAGGCACGTCCATCTGCTCAAAAGACACGAGTTGCAGAACCGCTTGTGCTGCTGATATCACACCTACTTCGTCTTCTTTTTCTATTGGTTCCACTAATGTACTCTCCAATTTGCTTACCAAGCCAACTGCTAACTGAACAGCATACTCCTGCTCATTTCTCTCAATAATCCCCTCTATATTAGCACTGACGTACTCCAGAACAAACTCGTAGAGGTCCTCGTACTCTATTATATCAGACAAGAGCACCAACTCGAGAATTGCCTTTTGGAAATAAGTATGTATTCTCACCAAGTACTCTGCCTTTGCTTCGGTATTGTTGATGAACTGCGTCAAAAATATGATTATACGTTGCTGGACCTGCTCATCCGAGTCCACCAAGCTTGCAAGTTCTGCCCAAACCTTGGTGGATTGTGATAATACGGCTCTGTTGGTGTCATTGTCAGCAGAGATGTTGACGAAGCAGCGTAATATTTCTAGAACGACGGGGACCAGACCAATCTGGAGATCAATAACCGCTTGTTCTATGAACTGGGGTAATTCTGAGATGTAGTTTTCTCTAAATTCATCATCTCTTAGCTTATCTCCTAGAAGTTTGTAGTTGAAGGTTGAGTGTACCATTTCATTTTTCATTCAAAATTGAGATTACGTATTTATTTGGGTTCTAGTGTGGATTATTGAATGATTTGTTGTGAGTAGAAGTTTGAGTATTCTTTTAACAGCCTTACTTGTTCATCAGCGTTAGCAATGAAACATTCAAAGACTATGCTCAAGATTTATCAGGTTCACCTTAATATTCAATCTTCTGTCTTCAGTTCAAAATTCCTTTCACCTTATGTTTCAATGTCTTCACCAATGTCCAAACTCAACACCAATGTTCAATGTCTACTGCAATATTTTACTTCACCATTCTTTCAATGTCCTCTTTTCAAAGAATAACTAAATATTCAATTAACTTTGGTTTCGGATCAATTGCTGCAAAATGAGGAAAAATAAGACATTAAACACGTTTTGCGAATCAGACTCTTTATTAATTAAAATTCTGTATTTGAAAACCCTGTTCTCCCTCAGATTAATTACTCAAGTCGGTGAAATCTGGGTCTCAATTTCATATGTCTTTAAGTTATTCTTGTTCACATCTCTTTTTTACTCATTTCATAATCTTAATTTATTCTGATCTTCGAACTCAAAAATTTATTCCTATTCTCGTTCTCATTTGTTCTTATTTTCAATCTCATTAACTTTTAAATTACTATTCTCAATCTCATTACCTTTAAATTCCTTTTCTCAATCTCATTTTCGTTCAATATATTCCTATTCGCAACTTCATTTACCCTCAATTTATTCTTATTAATCTATAATTTATCCCACTCTCATCTCATTCACCTTTAATCCTTCCCTTCAAATCATCTTATTGTTATTCCCCGTTTATACCCCACTCATGTCATTCGTATCATTATCTATATGCAATATTTTTGTCTATTATTCAAATTCTCTCTCGCCATTCCTCAACCCCAACAACAACCTCACATCTATCGACAACGAAAGCCCATAGAGCAACGGCAACAAGTTAAGCAAGTCTCTATCACTCGTGTCGTTGATCCACCCCTCTATCATCACGCCGTTCGTCTCATGCAACGCATAGCTCACAGGCGAATTGTCCAATATAATCACATTCTTCAACTCCTCGCGCGGAAAGTACTTGGACAAGTCCTTAATATAGCCCACGCCTCTCCGGTACGTGCAGTCGTTCCTGTAGTACCTCTTGGAGAACAACGGGGCGGTGTTTCCTGGTGTCTTCTTCTTGTCCTTGAGACTGGGTGCAATCTCGCTCTCGAGCCAGTCGATTATGGGGTCCGCATACTCCTTCACACTTGCTGTGAATATCTGCAAGTCGAACCAGTTGGATATTTCCTTGAGAAAGTAGTCGCAAAAGGGCCGTTTGTAGACATAGTACAAGGTGGAGATGTTGTTGATCTTGATTTCGATCATCTTCAGCAGGGACGTCAGGGACGAGATGCGCGCCGACGTTCTCAGGAGCGAGTGGATGAGCGTCTCGTCCAAGTCGAGCACCAACGTCTTGCGCTTCTTCTTTTTCTGCGGGTTGCGCAGCAACGGGTACAAGCGCTGCGGCGGCGGGATCAAGTACTTGGACGAGGACGTCGGCGACTTGATGGTGTTGGAGATGATGCTCTCGTGCTTGAGGAGCTCTGTCTTTTTCATGCGCTCGGGCGTCTCGTCGTCCTCGGTGGCCGTTGGGTACTGCGCGGACTCCGGCCCGTACACCGGCGAGTAGTCGAGTTTCTGCGCCTTGATTATGCCGAGCGCCTCGAACAGGTATGCAAACGGGTATGTGATGACTAGCCACACGAATAGCACGGGCTTGAGCACAAAGTAGTTGGGGATGAACACCAAGCCGCTGGCCACGCGGGCCCACGCGGTCGCGGTGCCCGTGGCGGGCTTTTCGAGCCCGGCAAGCTCTGTGTCTAGGCGCTCCACCAACGTGGTGCCCTTTTCCGGCTTCTCCTTGTCGTCGTCCTTGCTGTCCGTGGCCTCTACCTTCTCAGACTCCACCTCATCATCAGCAGCAGCAGCGCGCGCACCGGGCTCGCTGCCGCCGTCGCCGAAATCAGGATCTAGCAGCTCATACGACGTCGCGTAGATGTAGTCGAACGACTTCACTAGTAACTTGATCGAATTCATCTCAAGTCCGCAACAATTCACGAAGGAACGAGGTTACTGATTCTAAATTAACTCACCATAGCAAGGCAAATGTCGTTGTACAAAAACGTGTGCAACAAAACGCAAATGTCGCAGCACCAAAAGTTTGGAAAAGTCAACAGTTTGGTGCGACTATTGCGGCGGCGGGTCTTTCTCCAACAGCCTGTGCGAACGGCCGGTCAACAAAAAAAAAGTACGAGGTCTTTGCCCAACCATTCGTTATGAACGAGAGGCTGCTAATTTGAGATTTACGTGGTTGGCCACCCTGACTCCAACGCATGTGAAACATGCGTTGGGGTTGGAGTGGATGCGTTAGGATTGGAGTGGACGCCTGGGTGAGAGAGGAGAGGGTGTTGTGTCATGTTGGATTTGGTGAATGACAAGCTGGAGTGCGGAGATGGGATTGGTTTGACATGACCGTTGGTTGGTTTTGTGATGGTTGCGAAAAATGAGGAACGAATGAACGAACGAACGAACGAACGAACGAACGAACGAACGAACGAACGAACGAACGAACGAACGAACGAACGAACGAACGAACGAACGAACGAACGAACGAACGAACGAACGAACGAAGTGAGTGAATGAGTGAGTGAATATACATCTTAACGAGAACTGCAACCGAAACAACATATCTAATAAAAGTATCAACAAGTGACAACGAAAAAACATACCTCTCAAATCATCTCCATTGGTCAAACACATGTACAAAATGTTGAGCTAAACTTTAACTTTTAATGAATTGCATACTTACGACACATTTCACTCGTTTGCTTTAGGTACAAGAAGTGTATTTGCAGGTTGAGATGACACCGAGAGTGGGGTGATTTATGGTTTTGACCTTCGTGATTGAGGACCGGAGAGTGCGTTTACGACTGGCTCATGGATAATAAAGGATTGAAAGTGAAACATGGGGATAGGATTTTTGGGTTCTCTTTGAGCATTGTCTGTATTCATTTAAAGTCTGCCTGTTTCAAATTTCACTTTTAGGTTCTGGTATTCAAAGGGTTCCATCACGACGACTCTACAGTCTGGATCGTTCTAATTTATATCATTTTTAATAGTTTGAATTACTCTAAATTATTCAACAGTCTCCATGATTTTTTACTCAAAAGTTTGAATCATTCTTTAATCCAACGGTCCCAACACTTTAAAGTCAGTAGTCTGAATGGCTCCAAAACTCAATCTCCATCACTTTTTTACTCAATAGTCTGAATCACTCTTACAGATTCACAGATACTCAAAAGTACTCAGCAGGCTGAATATTACACGGACGTACAAACTAGATTGAATCACTCTCCCAACAATCGCAGCTCTAAAGTATTCAATAGTCTGAATCGCTCTATAACTCAACATTCTCCATATATACTCTAAAGTACTCAACAGTCTCAATGTATACTCAAATCTACAACAATCAATAAACGACTCTAAAGTACAACAACCCAATCACTTTAAAGACAACAAACTCAATACCATTCTTCAGTACTCAACAGACTCAATATATACATTTAACTGTTCATCAAGCTGGATATCACTACTCAACAGACTCAATATATGCTCAGAATACTCAAACATCTCTAAATTCAATAATCAATATACCACCCTAAAAATTACACTTAATAATCCCTAAATACTCAATATCACTCTAATCTCTCACTCGTATATCTCATTCCCGCCCAAGTCTCATTCTCGTCACGTTACGGTAAACAAACATAAACATCAGGCACAATCCTTCCAATAACAAAGAAAACATACTTACTCCATTCGGTATTTCCTTTTTGTATCTTGATCTGAATAATTAATCCGAACTTCGTGAACAAGTGCCAGTGAATACCACTGACATCTTCTCCAACAAACAAGCCTACATTCCCTCTAACCTCAGTTTCCTCATAAAAGTACCAAATCACTGAAAGTGGCTGAGCAGATCCCCCATTACCGAAAACGCCCTGGCTCAGCCCATTTCTCGACTCCACCCACTTTGCCCCCAAGAACCGTCAACAGACAATGCTATGGTCGTGCGTACTTTAAACTTTCATCACCCCAGGCAATAGGGGGTCGTTTTCCTTGTTCATTTGCCATTCTCAAATTCTACGTAATGCTCGAATTTCCACAAGCCAGGTGGCCGGCACCTCAGATGTTCTTGGTGGTGGGGCTTCTCCTCCTTCTCTTCTACAAGATGTATCGGTTCAACCACGACAGGTACGGCCGGTTGTGCGGCGAAGTGCGCCGGTTGAACAAAAAACGTCGGGGCTTGGTCCGCGAGTCCAAGAAGGCCAAGCGCTCGGACGACTGGGCCAGGGCGCGCCGTTTGAGCAGGCAGGCCAGAAGGGTGAACAGAGAGGTGCTAGAGCGCCGAAGAGAGGCCGCAGAGTACATTTTCTCCAGGAATAACGCAGGCAGAGACCCCTCGGAGATCGACTTGCGTGGCTTGTATGCCAATGAGGCTGTAAACTATTTGAAAATGAGAGTAGTATCAGGATGTGGATGCATGAAGCGGTTATATGTGATTGTGGGTCGAGGTGTGCGATCTGAGGGTAAGTTGAGGCCTGAGGTGGATAGGTTTTGTGATGAGTTGGGGTTGCCGTGGAGTAGTGAGAATGGTGTTATAGTTATTAGATTTATGTGAGATCAGCAGTGATTAAAAATGATTAGTAATGAATGAGGTTATATAGAGATTTTCTCAATCTTGTATTCACTTTCTTGCAACAACTCTGATTAGTGTTAATATTACTAAGAACTCATTTCAATACCTCTATGAAAAATTGGTATCCAACTCACTTGAAAGAATCCACTCACTCAAAAGCATTCACTCACTCAAAAGCATACAGCACGCTCAAAAATATCCAACTCGGATCAACAACTCAATCCCAACAACTCATCAACTCATATATAATTGACCTCCATAAATTCACAAACCAAGCTCACTCAAAAACTCATAACCACAACTCACTCAAAAAAGCATAGCCAACAACTAACTCACTCAAAACCATTTCCAACAACAATATCAACAACAACTCTTATCCAACAACTCACAATCAACTCACAAGTTAACACAATATCAATAGTTTGGGTGCAAAATGTTGGGATAATGTAATCAAGTTGGGTGCAAATTTTGGATTTTGGGTGCAAAGAATAAGCTTTTTAGTTTAAGTTTGTCCCTGAGAATTAAGTATTTCTTGATGAATCCTGTTCCAGGCATACTATACTAAGTATTCCTAGCTTATTATTATAAGTATTCCTGGAGTAATCATTCCTAGCCAGTTACTAACTATTTCTAGCATCTTAAATTTAACATCCTGGCCAAATCACCATTAGCTGTCCCTAGCAATTCTAATCCAGAAATCCTATATTAACTATTCCTCTATTAACTATTCCAATTAATCCTATATTATCTATTCCTCTATTCCCCCAATCCTACACTATCTATTCCTCTATTCTCCCAATCCTACATTATCTATTCCTCTATTCCTCCATTATCTATTCCAAATGAAGAATTCCTAGCAATCTATATCAACCACAATCATATATTAAATAATCCTAGAATCCTATCCTAACATCCTATATTAAATATTCCAAGCATCTTATATAAAACATCCTATCATCCTATATTAACATTCCAAACAATCATTAACATCCCAGCCACGTATACCAACATTAATCTATCTTGTAGCATTATTTATGAAATTCTGAAAAATCGAAGTTATATACGAAACATTCGATTGACCCCTTGGCTCGGCAGTGCCGTTCGCCAACGCACTCGTCAAGTCACGCAAGTTCACTATCTCGTCCTCGCGCTCGTCGTCCTCTTCATCTATCTCTATGTCCGCGTCGTCAGCATCCTGCTGCTCATCAATCCTAAAGTTGCTCAGCAAGTTGGGCTCCACGAGCCGCATCAGACTGAGGTCTGTGCTCGACAGCGCGTCGTCGTCGTCCCCCCTCTCCTCTTCCTCCTCCTCGGGCTTGATCAACCGCACCTGGTTGGTGTTGTACGACTTGCAGTACTTACACTTGAGCCCCAACACATGGTAGCTGACGTTGGACTTGCCCTTGCAGTCGTTGCAGCTCACGATGCACCGCCAGAAGTTGTACGGCGGCGGGAGCTGCGACTGCGCAATCTCCTGGTCCAATATCCGGAACTGTGTCTCGACATTCACGATCGTCTTCTTGCATATCGGGCACTTGTACGAGTGCTTGACCAACTCGTCGTAGCAGTGCTGGTGGATCGAGTGCCCGCACTTCATAAACACAATCTTGTGCACCAGCGTGAACATGTACTCGCTGCAGATGGGGCAGTCCGAGTGCGTGGTGTTGGAGAGGCACTTGTGGCGGTCGCGCAAGTCGATCAGCAAGCAGATGCCGCACTTGTCGCAGTGGAAGTAGTCTTTGTCGAGCCCGAGGCCCAAGCGGCAGATGCCGCACTTGTCGCAGTGGTAGATGTCCTTGGTGTGGTCGTTGTCGTACAACTTGCACTTGAGGCAGAAGTACTCGGCCAACTCCTCCTTGCAGTTGACGCAGTACGACTGTTCTGGCACTTGCGGCGTGTTGCACTTCATGCAGAGGATGTGGCGGACCTCGTTTCGCACGAGCTTGTGCGTGGTGTCGGCAGCGTCGTGGCAGAACCGGCAGGTGTACCATTTGAGGCATGAGGGACATTCAAGTTTGCAGTTGCGCTGGTAGTGCTGGCATCCTAGAATAGTGTTTTCGGGGTTGTGGTACGAGGGTTGTGTATCAAGTTCAGTAAGCATCACTTCGTCGTCGGAGGCATCGTGCTGCGTAACCTCCCCCTCCGAAACCTCATTTTCTGTTTCCACCGCAGGTGGTTGTGTTGCTACATTCTCCTCCGTCTCAGTATCGTCCTCATTTCCAATCACCAACATCTGCCTTTTAAGCTTGGAGGGGGCCGCACCGGGCTTTTTATCGTTCGCATACTTTAAATAGTTGCCCATCATCAACCGCGTCACCAACTTGTTCTTCAGTTTCTGCTCCAACCCACTCAAACCCTGTATCTGCTGTATCTTTCGCCGCAACAAGTCCTCTTTAGCAAAGTCCTGGACCGAATCCAAGTCAGTAAGTGCTCGCACTTCCTCCACAGTCAACCCCTCGACATTCTCCAAGTCACTCGTCATGGTACCGCTATCTTCGTTGTTGCTGCTCGCATGCTGGCACATAATCAGCTGGCGAAAACGCTTCTTGGACCTCGCAATCTCGTCCGGCTTGACAATCTCACTAATCAACGGAGTGGTCTCGTGTACGATTTTGCGAACACCGACCGGCTCAGTCCAGTCGTCCGCTTCAAACTCACTCTCCAAACTCATCGCCGCATCCTGTTCCTCTTCAAACTCACTCAAGTCCTCCACAGGGAGCGAAATGGTCTCGTTGATGATGTCTCGGAGAGGACCCAAGCGGTCGATAGCGGTGGTTATGCTCAATCCCCTCTTCAAATCGCTGAGGATGTTGTTCATCTGCACCCTACTCGATACCGCCGTGATCACCGAGTTGACCAACCGCTCCTTCTGCTCGCCGCCACCATATATGGTGTGATCGTGCTGCTTCTCAGGCTTCTTCTCGCTGACATAGCTGGCTAAATAGCTGGAGAACTCCTTGGGGAACTCCTGGATCCTGGACAACTCAAAGTTGGGCAAGTTGGGGAGGTTGGGGAGATTGGGTAGGTTGAATGAATCCTTGCTGATGTATGATGATATGTTGAGGTTCAAGTTGAGGTTCAAGTTGAGTCGTCCGATCTGGTCCAAGTCTTCAGTGAGCGAGTCCAACTCGGAGTCATCGCTGTTCCTGCTTGTTCTTCTGGTCCTGCGGCGTCTCCTCTTGACGTCAGTCAATTCCACCGTCTCCATTGTCAAGAAAAAAGTAGATCAAACAGAAAAATAAGAGCATGTTGGATATTCCGCCAGAAATACGGGCCACCATAGACAGAACTGTTGGGTACATCTTGAAGAATGGCGAGTCGTTTGAGAAGAGGCTCCGTGCTAATAATAAAGACGGCAAGTTTGATTTTTTGAACGAGTCTGGGGACTACTATGGGTACTTCAAGCAGAGGATGGAGGAGGGGCATAAGGACAAAGGAAGGACTGCTGAGAGTGTTAAGGAGGAGGATAAGGTGGTTGCGAAACCGCGAGATTTGCATTTCCAGACCCATTTACCGTTGATATCGGGGTTGGACTTGGATGTCATCAAGCTCAGTGCTCTTTTTGTTGCTAGGAATGGCGATGAGTACTTGGGAAAGTTGGTTGCGCATGAGAATGGAAGGGGGAACAAGGCTCAATTTGAGTTTACCAACAAGGTGCATTCGTTTCATGGATTGTTCAAAGAGTATGTGAGTCAATACAGGAGGATAATAGATGATCATAAACTAGTGAATGGGAATAACGATAACATAGTACTGAATGAGCTGAATGATAACACATTACTGAATGAGCTGAATAACCATAGCACATTACTGAATGAGCTGAATAACCATAGCACGTTACTGAATGAGCTGAATAACCATAGCACGTTATTGAATGAGCTGAATAACCATAGCACATTATTGAATGAGCTGAATTTACAGAATAAGCTGAATTTACAGAATAAGCTGAAATTACAGAATAAGCTGAATTTACAGAATAAGCTGAAATTACAGAACGACCTGACATCACTGAACAATCTGAATTCAATACTGAATAACTTCAAATCACAGAATATCAAAACTCCAAATGTCATCCCAGATTTAATTGCAAACGCAACTATACGAGCAAAGTACGAAGAACAGAACAAACATATAAAGAAAAAAGAGACCAAAGACAAACAAGAACTGAAAATACACTATGCACTGATTGACTGGCAAGATTTTGCCATTGTGAGCAGTGTTGAGTTCGATGCCGTGGATGCGGTGAAGGAATTGGCGATTCCAATTACGAGGGAGGATGTGATGGTGAGGAGTTTGGAGCTGAGGAGACGGGAGATGGAGATGGAGGTGCTGGGTCCGTCTGTTTCGCATGTTACCGCAGAACCCAAAGAAACACTCCCGAAGCAAGAGCCAATAGTGGGCCATGTTCCGAAGGGAATAAAAATCCGTGCTGCTGGCGAGTCCAGGCTAAAGAAAACGTCGTCCGAGCCTACGATACGGTGTCCGATAACGGGGAAGCAGATCCCAGAGCTGAAGTTCGACATGCACTTGAAGATCTTGGTGCGAGACCCACGGTACAAGCAGGAGCAGGAGAACTTTATGAGGAAGAATTTCAGTTATGAGTCGAATTTGACTACTGACCAGGTGTATGAGAATATCAAGAGGTTGGTGAGGAAGAGGCCTGCGGAGGGGGAGGGTGATGTGAAGCGTATAAAGTAAAAGTGGTTGCAATTTATTGGAATTAGTTTTATCATTTTTATATATATCAATTGACCGTATTCACTTTAACTTATGGTATATAACAATTCAGAGACTCACTGAACATACTTGGATGTACAACAATTAACCATTCTCATTATAACAATTTTATGGTATATAAGGACCAACTGCACTCACTTAACATTCTTATGAAGTATGACAATTTACAAGACCCACTAAACATTTTGTAATATGTAACAATTAACTAGACTCTTTAACATTCTTATGAATTTCTATTAAATAGACTCTTTGATATTCTAAAGTAAAATTAACTAGATTCACTTAACGTGCTTATGATAAATACCTGTTAACAGGTCCTTCAACATTCTCACCATATTTTGAGAAATAAACTGTTGGCATTAACTTTAAACAGAACAAACTTGTTGGCCCTTGCCCGACATACTAAACAATAAGTTTAGAGTTAGAAATAAAAGACCATAATGGTTCGAACAATTCAGTAGTCACACGATTCAGTATATACTAACAGCTTTTGCACCATTTTTGGGTGCAAATTTTCGCTGGATCAAAATTGGCTTGAAAATCGGTCAAAAATGTTATATTTGCACACTGGAATTTTCATAATGTACGAAATTTTCTACTTGAAAATTCATCTAAATAGTGAAATTTGCTAGTTTGTATTTCAAATTCTATATCCAAACCCTCACACTTATTTCCCTACACTAAACACTCACTCTCTCGCTCGTGTTTCTTCCTTACCAATATATATATTTTATATTAAATATACAAAAATAACATGAAGACGCTATTAAACAAGATTAAGCCTTCAAAGATTCAGCTCTCTTCTTAGCCTTCTCGGTCTTTCTCTCGTTCACTCTCTTAGCCAACAATTGAGCGTACTCAGCAGCAGCATCTCTGGACTTTTGGGCATTCTTGACCTTCTCAGCCTTCAAAGCTCTCTTTCTTTGCAAGGTTTGTGGGGTGACCAATCTCTGGATCTTTGGAGCCTTGGTGTAGGTCTTGTCGCCCTTGACGACCTCACGTCTGACAACGAAGTCTCTGACGTCGTCCGACTTGGTCAAGCCAAAGAACTTTCTAATGTTGTTAGCTCTCTTTGGACCCAATCTCTTTGGAACGGTAGCGTCAGTCAAACCCGCAATGTCAGCGTCACCCTGCTTGACAATGGACAAGGCCAAGACAGCCAAGTCCTGGCCGACAATGCAGCCTCTGACAGACTTTCTCTTACGCTCACCGGTTCTTCTTGGTCTGTAACAGGAGTGGCCCTTAGCCAACAACAACTTGACTCTGGTTGGGTGCATCACACCTTGCTTCATTGGGAAACCTTGCTTGTCGTTACCACCAGTGATTCTGAAGACGTAACCCTTGAATTCGTCACCAACAGAGTCACCGGCAACTTCCTGACCCATGCGCTTCTCGTAGAAGACACGCAACTTGTGCTCGTCATCGATATCGATGGATTTCTGGGTACCGTTGGCTGGATAAGAAATGTTTAACTGAACGGGTTAGTATCGATTGTCCACGTAACGCATGCTGATCGACTCCTCCCTGCTGTCTACTGCAGTGGCCTTCCACGATCGCTTCGCTGTATATCGCCGCTGAAACATACCTTCATCTTGAACTAGTCTACCTGATGCCTTGTAAAGAGTAAGAAGTAAAATAAAATTTTTCTTTCATAGACTCGACTCGGCACGAGCCCATGGAAAATTTGTGAAAAAGCCCGTACCGCAGCAGTAGAGTGTATGTAGGATTTTGTGTGGTGGGTGAACATGGCGCTACCGGATCTGGCGTTCTCTGGGAATTTTTCGGTCATGTGTTGGTGGTGATTTTAGGGTTTATGCCCTGCTTAGGTAATGGCTGCAAATTGGTTTTTGTGGAGTATTGTAGTTTTCAATGCACCGCTTTTAAGTCATTAATCTATTCGAGAACTCATACATCTTGAGTTATCTCTTTTGTTATTTTACGGTGACTCTGCATTCTAGTGGTCATTTTGAATTTTGCACTTCGCCTCAGTGTAGAGGTGTTAATTATGGGTGACCAGGGGCCTTGGATAAATTGAGAACATAGTCATTTCAAAGAAAGGTAGATGTCATAACCCTACTCGCACCATTGAGTGGAATTCTTCAAGAGAGCTTTATTATACAGCCTCTTGAAATGAATGAATTCACTTCTTTCTCACTTTAACTAGAGATGCGAGAAATTTTACTTGACATTGGGAAAAGAAATCGGAAAACTACATGCTCTAGCAACACCGACTTGCTAAGAAAACTCTCATTTTCAGGTATTGACTAACAGCGTGTAAATCTTTCAGAGCAATAATGTTATCTAGTATTAGTGATGTCCAATGATAATGATTTCCAGAGATAAGGAAGTCCAGTGGTAGCCATTTCCAGTATAATGATTATGATGATGTCTAATGATGCTTATCCCAGTGATACTGAATTCCAGTAATAATGAAGTCCAGTGCAATGATGTTCGATGATACTGATTTTTAGTAGTAATTATGTTTTTTGGTGCTGATTTCCAGTAATAATGAATTTCAGTTGTCATGCTTTGCAATAATAATGAAGTAGTAATAATTTCAAGTATAATAATGTCCCGTGATGCTGATTTCCAATAATGAAGGTGCCCATAGATACTGAATTCCAGTAATAATAGATTTCAGTGGTGGTGTCCAGTTATACTGAAGCCCTGGGGTAATTATGTCCAGTAATACTTATTTCCAGTTATACAAATTAATTATTTCCAGTCATAATGAGTTCCAGTTGTAATGAAGCCCATCAATAACGATTTCCAATAGGAAACAGCTCTCCAGTGCAACCGAAATCTACATCAACTCTATAAGCTCAGCACACCTCAAAAGGAACACTTCCTTAAATCAGAAGGAAATATGAAGTCAATACTCCCCCAGCGCTAAACAAACTCTCAATTGTCAAGCAGAATCAACATTTAAAGTATTACCTTCATTGCAGTTATTTGACATCAGCCTAAGTTACCCGTTTAAGGCATTCAAGCCACCCAGACAAAAGACCAGTTTGGGATTAAAGTTTGTAAGGTGGAGTGGCTGTAAAGCAACCAAGCTCAGACTTCAGCCTCATATCCTCAACATAAAAACAGTATAAGAATTTTTGGGTGCAAAAAATTCAAACATTCCAAAAATAAAGCGCCAGAACGTAAACTCATTGGTATTTTTCACTTCCGGTAAACTTCCAAGTTGAAGAGAACTTAAACCTGAATCCTCATACTCTCAGGTCAAGTAAACTTAAAACTGAGTTTCTTTATCCAGCTCACTTAAATATCTACATATAACTTATACATAAAATATCACTATAAACCCCTCTATAATACAAAAAGTTACTTCTTTCCAAAAGCACCAGACATGTAATGGACCGGGGACGGTAGTTCGCGGTTCTGGCTCTTGTTGTTGGAGGAGGCGGCCATGGACATGGCACCGAGGCCCGCGGTGGACGCACCGGTGGTGGGAGTGATGCCCGACGGCAACATGCCCATAAAGTACAGCGGAAGGCCGTTGATCGGGGTCATGCCGGTGCCGCCGTTCGGCGCAGCGCCCGCCGCAACCTGCTGGGCCTGCTGCTGGGCCTGCTGCTGAAGTTGCTGCTGCTGCTGCTGCTGCTGTGAGGAACCCTGCGTCGCACTTCTCTGGTCGTTCCAGTCCTGTGGGGCGTAAAAGGTCGACGGCGACGGAAACATGTCGTTGACATACCTACTAGGCAAGCCCGATATCGGGGTCAGGTCACCACCATACTGGATATTCGTGAACAATTGCGGGCGTTTGGGCTGATCTGGGCCCGCATTCTGGTTGTGGTTCGGATTCGGTGCGTTGTTCGGGTTGGGGTGGTTCTGGCTGTTGTACTGGTTTTCGTTGAAGACCTGGTTTAGTACGGGGGTCGGGAGGAGGGCCCCCGGGTAGGCGTTGACCTGGGGCGACTGCATCAAGAACATGTTCTGGCCGGCGGCCTGGACCGGTAGCGGTGGTGCGGTGGCCAGTGCTGGCGAGCTTGTTTGCGACTTCAGGTGGATGGGAAGTGGGAGAGTCGGTTTACGGTCCGGGTTGAACGGCATGAAGCTCGACGGCTTGGTGTTGAGCGACGGGAGGTTGTGCTGTGCGGGCACGGCGTTGAACTTCTTGCTGAGGTCGTGCTGGAGGTGGTTGTTCTGGACGCTGTTGTCGGACTGCGCGACGGAGGCGGCCGTGGTGAGCGGTCTGGGCGAGTTTTCGATGGCCGTGAGCGTCCGCGCGCTGTCCTTGGTGCCTGCGTTGGCCATCACGGTGCCACCAGCAGGCCCAGATCCTTTTTCTTTAGCGTCTCCGGGAATCTGTACCCTTAAAACCGGTCTTTGCAAGTTTCCAGAATCTTCACGCTTGTGCAGGGGGCCCCCTTCACTTTTTTTGTAGCTGGGTTGGTTAAAAGTTGGGATCATCATTGATTCTGTTTTCATCCGTTTGGACTTTGGGTCTGGTGAGTCGCTTCCGTAGTCAGAATCGTCGTCGTCGTCGTCGTCGCCGGCACCACCAATACCACTACCACCGCCACCCATACCACCAATACCACCAATTCCACTACCACCACCAATTCCACCACCAATTCCACCAACAACCCCACCTATCCCACCACCCCCACCATCCTTCTTCACCAACTTATCACTCAACCTCTGCTTCTTCTTGTAATTCCCGTAATTCTCAGGCGACTTGGACTCCTGCGGCTTCGCATTCTTGCCCGACATGTTGCTCTGGTAGAACTTGATCAACTCCTTGGTGTTCACCAGCGAGAACTCGTACACCTTGTTGTTGTTGCCGATGATGATCACGGCCAAGTCGACCTGGCAGAGCACGGCGAGCTCGTGTGCCTTCTTGAAGAGCCCGGCCTTGCGCTTGACAAACGTCACCGTGCGGTTGCGGTCGTCCGTCAACGGCTGGATCTCGATCTTTCTTCTACCCATGGCTTGCTTTTTTCTTTTTCCAGCTTTGTACTGTCTCGAGATGCTTTTGATCTGTTGAAGTGTCTGGTGGGTTTATAATTAGAAGGCGTATAAATAGAAGTTGACGATGATGAGAATTGGTCACATGGATTGGGCACGTGATGTCAGAGCATATGAGTACTTTACACCTTGTGAGTGTACTCATATCAGTGTTTCCTATGAGTGTACTCATGTGAGTGTACTCATATGAGTGTTTTCATGTGAGTGTACTCATATGAGTGTTTCCTATGAGCGTTTCCTTGTGAGTGTACTCATATGAGTGTTTCCTATGAGTGTACTCATATGAGTGTTTCCTATGAGTGTTTCCTTGTGAGTGTACTCATATGAGTGTTTCCTATGAGTGTACTCATATGAGTGTTTCCTATGAGTGTTTCCTATGAGTGTTTCCTTGTGAGTGTTTCCTATGAGTGTACTCATATGAGTGTTTCCTTGTGAGTGTACTCATATCAGTGTTTCCTATGAGTGTACTCATATGAGTGTTTCCTTGTGAGTGTACTCATATCAATGTTTCCATGTGAGTGTACTCATATCAATGTTTCCTATGAGTGTACTCATATGAGTGTTTCCTATGAGTGTTTCCTTGTGAGTGTACTCATATGAGTGTACTCATATGAGTGTTTCCTATGAGTGTTTCCTTGTGAGAGTACTCATATGAGTGTACTCATATGAGTGTTTCCTATGAGTGTTTCCTTGTGAGTGTACTCATATGAGTGTTTCCTATGAGCGTTTCCTTGTGAGTGTACTCATATGAGTGTTCCTTGTGAGTGTACTCATATGAGTGTTTCCTATGAGTGTTTCCTATGAGTGTTTCCTATGAGTGTGTTGAGTGCACCTTGTAAGTGATCTTAAAGGTCGCTCGAATACAAGACTTATTGGAGAAAATAGAAGGGAACAAAGTAAAGACAGAACATTGGTAAGAATGTCAGACCTGTGGATTCTTGAGAGGAGGAAGACTTGAGCGGAGGAGGTTGAAAGGAAGATTACTGTGAATATTGGAATTGTAGAGTGGTGGAGTGGTGTAAGCTGTTTGTCTTGTAAAGAATAATTGAAAATGATGTGAAGGGATACGTGGGTAGATGATTACAGGTTGTGTTCACAAATGTGAACAGTTGGTGGGTAGTATTTGTGAGTAGTGTACCATTAGTTCGGTAATAACTAATTTGATGGTTGCAAATCTAACGTTCACTATTTTGTAGTTTTCAGTTATAATTCAGAAAAATAGATCTACTATTTCATTGCTTTCTTCAATTGTACAATTGGAATTGTAATACTTCAACTACACTTATTAAGTGAACAATTGAAGTTAGAATGCACCTATTTTCATACTCCACCACCAGCATACAAAGAACACTTCGACTCAATATTTCACATTACTGGTTGCAAAAAAGGCTGGGGGATGCATAATGCAGGGGACGCCTCGGAACGAGACTGTGGGGAAAATGTTCACCAGAATGATAATAAATGGATTTTATGACTAGTGTTGGCAATTTGGAAACGTAGTAGGTATTAATGGCAATGAGGATTTCCAGTTAGTGAGAGATTAGAAACTCCATGGCGTAGAACGTGTTAGACTTAACAGCCAAGTTGTCCGACTTGAGGACGAATAGAGCAACAAGTCAATTGAAACAACTAATCTTTAGAAGATCGTTGCACTCTTCCAGTCTCTGAACATGCCCTGGCCAGCAATACGGTTGCGGGAGTATAGTTCAGATTAAGAGTCAACCAATACAACACCACGAACTTCCTTCCGTTGCTCTCCCTCTCAAAATCTACCATATACCCTTTCTCTCCAACCCCAATCCTCCAATCTTACCTCAAATCTCCACTCAACCACAATCTCACCTACTCTCTCCAACCAAATCTCCCACTATAAATTTTCTCACCCAAAACTTTATTACAACTCATCATTTCCCTCCTCTACACCTCCACCACGCAACAATTCACTCTGCACATCTACAATCACTTCTCACATAAACGCCCACTCTCACTCATTCACTCTCTGGTAACACCTCACTAAACGCTCCCCCGACATATGAGCCTTGAAATTCTCATACAATTTCTCATTCCATTTCCATACTGTACATAATTGCAGAACATTTTCAAAACAAAACACGTATCATCCTCACCATGAGTGCTCCAGAACCTACGGATCTGACGCCCGCAGAGCACGATGAACCTGTCGACCACAGAGCGACGTTGGTGGGCGACCACACAACCGCAGAGTTGCAGGTCTTGATACCTGACGACGGCGCAAACGGCTCTGAGTTTGAGCCGACAAAAGAGCAGTTGCAGCCTGATTTGCCTGAGCAGGGACACTTGGGAGGATTTGAGGGTGGAGCTGCCAATGATGGGCTGGATCGGATATCAGATGTGAAGCCAGATGTTTTGAACGAACCGGTGGACAATTTGGCGGACGAATCGGTGGTCAATTTGACTGACAAATCAGCGGTCAACAAATCGGTGAACAAATCAGTGCACAATTCCACGGTTAAAGATCAATTGATTGACACTGTGAACCCAGTGGAATCACACAAGGTAGAAACATACGACCAAACCTTGGAAGATACTCTTCCGTGGGAATCCAAACCGGTGGGCAATTTCTGGGAAGAGGACCCTCAATCGGTTGACAAGGTGGTTGAGCAGTTGGTGAACACCCAGACTGAACAGGTTGTGACCAATCCTGAAGTCAATGTTGGGTTAATCCAGGAAACAAGTGATGTTTTTGGTGTAAGTGTTGACCAATCTCATGAAAATGTTCACTATATTTCTCATGAACTTCAACATGACTATGGAACTTCCAATGAATTTCAGCAAGATCAAAATGTTCATGAGTCTCAGCAAGATCAAAATGTTCATGAGTCTCAGCAAGTTCAAAATGTTCATGAGTCTCAGCAAGTTCAAAATGTTCATGAGTCTCAGCAAGTTCAAAATGTTCATGAGTCTCAGCAAGTTCAAAATGTTCATGAGTCTCAGCAAGCTCAAAAAGTTCATGAGTCTCAGCAAGTTCAAAATGTTCATGAGTCTCAGCAGGACCAAAATGTTCAAGAGTTTCAGCATGAACAAAATGTTCTTGAATCAGTTCAACAAACTCATGGTTCCCACTCAGTTCAAAATGAAATTGTTTATGAATCTACTCATGTACCTACTCATGAAAATCATGATCTCACTACTCGTCCCCATGATTCCCAACCCGAATCCCAATCCCAACCCCAAAGCTTGGGCTTAGTCCAGGCTGAACACTCAGAAGTGGTGGAAATGTTGCAAGCAGACCATCCAGTCGAATCGGTAACCAAACATACTAACGAAACTCAGAATCACGAATCGAAAAATAACGAATCACGCAGTAACGAACCACAGACCTCTCCATACACCGAAAACCACGAGCAAGTCGTGCACACTCAAACCCCAAAAGCGTTTGAAGGAGTCAGTGACCACATCAGTTCACCACAAAACGAGTCTCAATCGGAAAATCTGTCTTTTCCATGGGATAATGCGAAACCAGAGGCCCTTCCGTGGGACTCGAACGTTGCAGAGGACAAACCATTCTGGGAAGAAAAACCCAATCCTGTTTTAAGTTTGGACAATTTGCTTGAGGATGATGACTTTTTGGATGAAAAGGTGGAAGTTCAAAGTGCAAGTGTACCAGCTGAAGTTGTGCATGCTTCAGTGACAACTGAACCAGTTCAACATGCTCCCGTATCAGCTGAAGCAGTTCAAAGTGCTGCGCCAACTGAATCAGCTCAAAATGTTACTGCGCCAACTGAACCAGCCCAGAGTGCCGCGCCATCTGAACCAGATCATATTACTGCTCCACTTGAACCCCACGCTCCCGTACCAAGCGTCCCAGCTCTGACCGCAAATATCGACAAACTCAGCAGCCTTGACGACGACTTGTTCCTCGATGACGACTTTTTGGATGAACCTAAGCAACCGCAGCTTCCAGCAGCCTCACTTTCCGCACCAGGTGTCCCTACGCTCAGCAAAAAACAGAGTTTGGGCACCGTAGCATCCAACAAGTACGCTTCGACGCCTCTGTTGGAAAAGAAGAAGAGTCTCTACGATTTCCCGACTGCGTTTGTGCACAACAGCGCCAAACCAGCCGCGAGGTCGTCTGCCGCAAGCAAGTACGCGGCACCAGCGGTGCCAGCGGCGGTTTCAGCGCCTCCTGGTGCATCGCCAGCCGCTACTTCTGCGGTAGTGACGCCTCCAGCGCAGCCAGCAGTGAAGCAGAACTTTTTCGGTGAGTTGCCGGTGGCCCTTCCCAAGTTCCAAAAACCAGCGAGGTCTTCGGCCGTAGCAAAGCCAAAGGAGCAGCAGGTAAGGCCTAACTTCAATCCAAACCAGCCTCCTGGTAAACCTCCGCAGGTTAGTAAGCCTCCTGTGAACCCGTATAAGCCTAGTGGTCCGCCAGCTGGACAGAACCAGGGGGTTAACCAGGGACTTCCACTTCCAGGAGTACAGAATAGTTATGCGCCACCGAAGGGGCCAGTACCAATGGGGCAGTCATCGATGGGGCAGCCTCCATTAGGGCAGCCTCCATTAGGGCAGCCACAATTTGGACAACCTCCAATGGGACAACAACCAATTGGTCATCAATTGGGACAACAGCCAATTGGTCCTCCATTGGGACAACAACCAATTGGTCCACCTCCAATAGGGCAACCTCCATTAGGTCAACCTCCATTAGGTCAATATCCAATGGGACAACCACCTGTTGGACAACCACCATTGGGTCAATATCCTACTGGACAACCACCAATTGGACAACCACCATTAGGTCAACAGCCTATTGGTCAACCACCATTAGGTCAACAGCCTATTGGTCAACCACCATTAGGTCAACAACCTATTGGTCAACCACCTATTGGACAACCACCTATTGGACAACCACCTATTGGACAACCACCTATTGGACAACAAAAAAACCAGCCACCAACAAACCAGCAATATGGCCAACACAACCAACAAAACCAACATGGCCAACCCAACTACAATATGCCACCCCCAGGAAATCAAATCCCTTTTCCTTCCGTCAACGGACACCGTAAAATCTCCAACGCCCTGCCCATCAACACCAACGTTTCCAGAACCCAAGGCGCAAACTCCGCCACCAGCCCGTACGTGCCCAACGCAGGCCCCTACGCACCCAGCCAGCATCAGAGAACACACTCCCGAGCAAGTTCCTTGGTAGGCGTGGTCGGCAAGGACATCAACCCGTACGCACCGCTCCAGAACCCGCAGCAGCCTCCTGTGCAGCAACCCACGAACGGCATGCTTCCACCGCCACCTAACATGGGGTCTGCCGGTGCAGTTGCCGGTGCCGCGGTGAACGCAACGAGGTTGAGGGGCGCCTCGGCCACTAAGCACACCAACATCTACGGCAGAGCGGTCCAGGTGAGCCACCCAGCACCCAAGGTGCTGAATCCCGAGTCGCTCAACTTCAGACAGTTCCCGATATTCAACTGGAGCTCCTCGCAGAATGCGGTGTATATGATTCCGTCCGCCGCTCCTGTCCAGTACAACTCTGCTCCGCCAAAACTAGTGCACGTTAAGCCGGTTTCAAGTGTTTTCAAGGACGACTTGTACGCTTCGTTCCCGGGACCGTTGTCTAAGTCCAAGACAAAGAAGGCGGAGGTGGAAAAGTGGTTGGAGGACCAAACTGCAAAGTTGCAGAGCACTGGAACAGACCCAAATAAGGTTTTTTTGGTGCAAGTCTTGCACTGCTTGGTCAAACATGATGCGGACATCAAGTCGAATGTGTTTGTAAAGAGCGTTTGCAGTGTTGTGAACCCTACAGTGGACTACAACTCTACAGTAGACCCTTCGTTGGGTGTTTCGATGTCGTCTGCGATCACCTCGATCAGCACCGCACCAAAGTTGGACAATGCTGGCATCAACACAGTGTTTGGATTGCTCCAAGTGGGCAACCTTTCTAAGGCGTTGGAGTTTTCCATCAGCCGCGGCGACTGGGCGATTTCGTTGGTGATCGCCAGTTTTGCGGGGCCCGAGCAGTTCTCCAAGATCGCCCTGGACTACGCACGGTCGACGTTCCCGTTCCAGAAACTGAACAACAGAGTCATGCACATCATGCCCATTCTCTTGAAGGTGTTTGCGGGTAATGTGGCCAGTGTGATTGAAGACTTGAACGGCGTGGAGTCGGAAGGCGAGTACGCCATTTTGAACTGGCGCGAGATTGTCAGTTGTGTTGTGGTGAGTGAATCTGTCAAGGCCCACGACTTTTTGGTTGAGTTTGGCAAGTTTTTGAAGGGACGTGGGTATCTTGTTCAAGCAGATGTGTGTTTTGTATTGGCACTTTTGCCTATTTCTCCATCTGTAAACCCAACAAACGGAGCACAGTTCTCGTTTGTTCAGTCCGACTTGTACACCGAGGTGTACGAGTACATTTTGCAGTTGCCAGCAACCTCAGTAGTCCCTTCGTTTGGCCTTCCTCACTTGTACCCGTTAAAGTTGAAACATGCATCCACGTTAGCAGACTACGGTCTTTTCAACGAAACCCAAAAATACATTGACACACTCAACATCTCAATCAAGGCAGGAGGAAACAGATCTCCAGTGGTGAACCAAATCTTCATCCAGGAAATCCAAAACTTGATTCTCAGACTCACCGACTCCAACTCGACCGAACTGAGCTGGTTTAGTGGCAGAATCAGCAAGGTCAATTTGGACAAGGTTTGGGGGCAGTTGGATAAGTTCATCGGTGGTGACGAACCCAAGCAGAAAACCACCGATGGTGGAGTGTTTAGCAAGTTTAGTCCTTCTGTACTGAGAACTGCACTGACGTTGGATTTTACTGCTATGGGCAACTACTCTCCATCTGTGAATAAACTGGGCAAGGAAGTGTTCACAAGCCCTCCTCCACACTCGGCGGACGCATTCATCCACCAGCCTTCTGGTCCGTACGGCAACTTCACCGCCGCCTCCCCGTCGATCTTAGGCGCGAGTGTGGCTGCACAGGCCAGAGCGTCCTCGCTAACCTCGGCCATCGCACCGCCGGTGGGAGGCCCAGCGACCTCCGCGCCTCCAACGTCCAAGTACGGCCCAAAACAGCCCTCGTCGCACCAGCAACCACCATTCGAGTCCTCCAACTCCAGGTACGCACCCTCCAACGCCTCCTCTCTGAACTTGCATATGGATGCCCCAGGCCAGCACGACGAATTGTCGTCTCGGAAGAGCCAAAAGCCTGCAAAAGCTCCGTACGGCAACGTCCACGCACATTTACTGACTTCGTCAGTCAATTCGCACTACCAGCCATACATGGGCAAGAGACCGTCTGTTGCTAGCGTGGTATCCAACGATAGTTTTGCCCAAGAACCGTTGAGAGTTCACAATAGGTCGCCATCTATGCAGAGCGATGTCAGTATTGACTATCCGCTGGAGTTTAAATCAATCTCAAAGCAGTCTGAGAATCAAGAAGCAGTGCCTGCTGGAGAATCGGAAACCAAGGCCACCGAAACCGCTGAAGGGACACTTTCTCCAAGAGTGCCACCTCCGGTTGCTCTGAAGAAGGCTGCTCGCAATCCGTATGCTCCAGGTGCATCGGCCAAGCCCGCACCAAAGAAGAGCAAGTATGGGCCTCCAGCAGGTGGTGCGGCTAGAAAGTATGCTGTTCCTACTAACTTTCCAAAACCAGCAGGAGGATCGCCTTTCAGCGGTCCAGCCACAGGAAGTTCTCCATTTAGTGGTCCAGCGACAGGGAACTCTTCGTTCAATGGTTCAGGAAGTTCTCCGTTCAATGGTCCAAACTTGCCAGAAAACCAGCCTCAAACTCAAGAAACGAACGCTGATTTTTCGTCAAACAACTTTGCACCGCCTAGTCTCCCCAAAACTCAGACCTCCAACATCGACAGCAGTTTTGAAGAGGAGTTGCCAAAGCAAAAGAACATGTTCAATGCACCATCTTCTCCAAAACCAAAGAACTTGTTCAACGCACCTTCATCTCCAAAACCAAAAAACATGTACCAACCGGTTTCGCCTAAACCTAAAAACTTGTACAACCAACCAGTTTCTCCAAACCCAAGAGAGTCGATGTTCAATCCCTACCAGCAGAAATCGCCCAAAGGGCACAACACTGGCAACCTTGGGTCTTTTGGTGAGTTCCCGATTCCAGGGTCTCCAGACTACACCACCCGTGCCAACTCTGTGGTTGGAGGACATGCTGGCAATGGCTACTTTTCGCTGAGATTGTCACAGTCACAGCAGTCAGCAATGTACCAGCAGTACGAGGTTGAGGACGATACGGTCAGGGATTATGTGCCGTTGGTCGAGGAGGATGACGAGGACGACGAGGATGAAAGCGAACTGGTCAAGGCTGCGAACAAAAAGAAGGAGGACGAGGAAAGAAAAGCACGTCTTGCAGCCGACAAGGCTCGCCAGAAGGCGAACGAGGCGGCTGCGAAGCGTGATGCCGCCAGTGCGGCGGCCGCAGCAAGAGGCCAGTCTGGGTGGTTCAACTGGTTGGGCAAGGACGACGGAAAACCCAAGCCCATTAAAGCCAAATTGGGCGAAAAGAACCACTTTCAGTACAACGAGAAGTTGGGAAGGTGGATTGACACGAGTAAGCCTATTGAGGATCAGATAAAGGAGGCTGCTCCACCTCCATCGATGAAGAAGAAGCCTTCTCAAGGTCCACCAGCACCTTCAAACGGGCCACCAGCACCAGGAGCACCTTCAAAAGTACCACCAGCACCTGTAGCTCCTCGAGCACCAGGCCCATCCCATCCTTCTAGTGCTCCAGGACCCGCTCCAGCTCCTGCTGGCGCCCCTGCTGCCCCTACAAAAGCTCCATCTGCACCTGCAAGTGGACCACCAAAAACCAACTTGGCTACTGCCGGTCTTGACGATCTCCTTTCTTTAGGTGGAAGTACGGCCGGTGCCGCACGTAAGGGTAAACGTAATACCCGTCGTGGGTACGTTAATGTGATGGAAAAGTAGACTTAAAATTAAAATGTTATATTTATTGTTATATTGTAAATTGTGTTGTCCGTTCTCTAAATCATGTTTTGAATCTTCAATTCGGTATCTAGTTCTTTATTCAACCGTTTTTTATTTCAAATTCAATCTAATTCAACCGTTCTTATTGCGTCTACCTATTACCAGGCTGTTCAAATGTTTTTGAAGTCGCATATATTCAGTATCTAGTCCTTTATTTAACCCATTCGTTATTGCATCTACCTATCACCACTATGTTAATAAGATTTAGTCGTTATCTCTCCATAAATTCATACCTAGTTCCTTGAAGCAATTCTTATTTGCAGCTACCTATCCCATCATGATCATAAGTTTGAATCTTAAAATCTCTTATATTCATAATCTAGTCCATTATTCAACCAATTCATATTGCGTCTCACCATCATGTTCATGAGATTTAACCGTAATCTCTCAAAAAATTAATAACTAGTTTCCGATAACCAATTTTCATGCTTACCACGGTGCTCTCATGTTTGAATCTTAAATTCTCATTTATTCATAATCAAGTCCTTTTGCTAACCAATTCTTATAGCTTAACCATATCCACGATTTCTCATGTTCATTAAAATCTCTTAACAAACTACCTCCCTTAACCAATTCTATTGTTACCACGACCTAACAGTCGTGTTCTCCCTTAACCAATTCTATTGTTACCACGACCTAACGGTCGTGTTCTCCCTTAACCAATTCTATTGATACCACGACCAATTCTATTGATACCACGACCTAACGGTCGTGTTCTCCTTTAATTGTTTCCACGACCTATCAGTCGTGTTCAAGTAACATCAAATAAAAATCAGGCTTCACCACCCTTCCCCGAAGCTTCTTATCCCTAGGAGAGTCCTTCCTATACTCATACCCTAGCCTGAGATACCACCCCAATGCTTTCGTATTAGAAGAAAACACCGTAAGTGAAACCCCCCCAATCTCAATCTCGTCCCTTAAAGTAATTTCTGCTAGCTTATGCACACATTCTATCATTTTCGATCCATACTTTTGATCCTGATACCTTGGATGAACATGTATTTCATACAAATACACCACCACCCTGCCAATCTCGTTACAAAGCTTAAATGACGTAAACCCTGCTAGCTCATTCTTACAAGTGTACCATACATATACGAGTCCCGGCTCGTGCATCTCGTCCTCCTTGTCGGTCTGCCAGTCCTCAGACACATGCAATCTGTACAGGTCGCCCAAGGTGTACTCCATTAGCTCGAGAAACGCGAGCATCTGGCCCTGCTCAAGTTGGTGTACAGGCGAGACATGGAGGTCTAGAGAGTCAATTGCAAAGTGATCCCGAGCATACTGTGCGATCTGCTCCGAAATGGATCTCATCAACGCGATGTTCTGCTCGTCCAAGAGCATTTTAAATCTTTTCAGACGCGTTTTAGAAACTAAAGAAAAAAATAGTAACCATTATAATGAACAGTATTGAACATATGAACCATCGTGTGTACGATGTGAATGAGTATCAAGTTGAGCTGCAGGAGTTCCCGGACGACACGCTTACTATAGTTACGGTACCGAGTCTGCCTCTAGGAGGGGTGGCAGAGTATGGACATTACACTACCGGGTATGAGTATGAAGGCGATGAGTTTTTGACGAGCCAGGACCAGGATGTGAATACAAGCACATTCAGCACAGGAACATCATCGAGCACAAGAAAAAACTCTAGTGCTGGAACCAACACAAGAACAAACACAGGATCATCAGTTCTAGACGGTCTACACTGCATCCAGCAGGACCGAAGCAATCAACTCTACAGGTACGCACACCGGACGCTTTCGTCTCCTATTAAAGGCACCAACTACAATGGACACATTGGGGTGATCAACCCACGCAACAAGCACAATATGTTGAGACAGGCGAGGAGCCAGCACAGGCAGGACACTCTCCACCTACGCAGAGAGAAGTTTAGCGATATCCAGGCCTCGAGCGACTATGTGCAGGACAAGGAACGTTGTATCGAAGAAGTTTATGCTGGCTTGGATATTGACCAGTTGATTGAAGAGGAGCGGGAGGCGGAAGAGATGGCTGCGTATATGGAGGAGCAGATGGAGTTGGAGGAGCGTAGCAGGATGGAGGATTTGGAGATGGCTGCGTTGATAGCGCAGTTGGAGTTGTAATGTATTTTAGTAATGGGTAATGGTATATGATTAGAGTGTTTGTATTGAGTTGGGTGAATGGAGGGTAAATGATTTGGTTATTCTATTTTAGTGATTTTGAGGATTCGTTTTTAGGGTGACTAGACATATATCTTTGTCATGTTGATTCACATGGAGAGTAAACTTTCCAATGTAAAGGTGGTGCATCAATCTAGTTGTTCTGGTTCATGTACCATTGAAGTGGTGGTTCCTATGTGAAGGTGGTTCATCGTAATTGTGGTTCATACTCCAGTTCATGTGCCATTAAAGTGTGAATCATACCATGGTGGCCGTTTAGTCTTCCTCACTTAGTTTCAGCGTAGCCGTGGTGATCCCACTAACAATAATGATAAATGAATAATATGAGAACTATACACTAAATGGAGCAATCTAAATAATATTTCTCGTCCAACAGTAATGATAAATGAACAACATGAGAACTATACACTAAATGGCCTTTTAAAGTTTAGTTGATATTGTGCGCCTGAAGGATCTGGTTGAGAGGTAGAGATCCGGTAAAAGCAGTACTTCTGAAATGTTAGTGTACTTTAAGTATTGTACTAGTAATATTTTTGTGACTTTGACTCAACATTTGGAACCAACTCATCTCCAATTTTAACGGTTTATGTTCGAATTTGCAGCCATACTAAATTTTCACTAAATTTAGCCTAGCAATTGTCTTTTCACCCCGACAACATAAATATCCTACACTTTTAATATGATTTCCTATCATTTCGAAAGACAACTCATCCAGACTCTCAACACATCTTAAACCACCAATCCTCAACTATTCACACCCTCTACTATTCACACCCTCAACATAATCCTCAAACATCCCTTTCAACTGTTTTTCCGAAAACGTTCCAAACCTACTCCCAACCAACTCCCAACCAACTCCCAACCTTTTCCCATCGTCTCGAACCAAACCCTTAACCCCAGCTACCAACATTTGCAACATTCGAATCAAGCCTCTGGAGCACTCCTCAACCTTGTAGCCAACATTTGTCCCTTTGTCTTAAAGTATTGGGACAGAATGTCATACACCACCTGCAGGAACACGGCTGCACACTGATGTAACGGTTCTCAGACTCAGTTACCAAAAGCTAGTCTCCAACTCAGAAACTAGAAACGAATACGAGAGGAAATGAGCAATTCTGCAGTTACCTCCTCACTAAGTTTATTAGTGTTCATCCCTGGGCATTTCCATGGCTGAAAACGATCACTATCTTTCCTTATTGTGTTTCCGAAGACATTGTTCGGTGACGCAATCCCCTAACGTTGCTGTCACCCCGGTCAGCCAGCACACCACCGAAAACACCTCAACAACCAAGGTAAACCCGAGAACTCACCACTATAACAATACACCTTCAACTCTCTCTCACCTTTTTTAATACCCCAAATTAAGGTTTCTTTCATTCACGGTTGTAACTCCTAACGCTTTTTTCTTTTTTCAATCTTTTTTTCATCCATAGGGTGCAACTCTTCTCTGAGGTTGACAAAACAACTCACTCTTTTCATAGATACCATGTCAAGAACACCACAAGAAGAATCTCACGAGCTCAGAGAGTTCAACAGAATTGACGAAAACGAATACTCTAATGCAGAAAAGAGTTCTGATGACACTGTGAGGGAACAACCAGGTGCCGTGCCCACGATGAACATGGTTCCCAAGGAACTGAACAACGATAGCTCCGACAACACCAACGACGCAAGGTCGAGTATCACAGTGAGCGAAGTGGGTTCGGGTTACGCCAGAGACGACGACGAATGCACAGAGTTCTGCTTGGACTTGTGGTCGTGCTTTGGGTTGTTTGAGGTCTGTTGTCCTTCGAATGGTGAAGGCTACATGACTACAGCTGCTGGTTTCTGTGGGAATATCTGTCTCTCGTGCTGCAAGTGCAAATGATGTGGTTCTAGGTTATATAGGTTATAGGGAGATCTGGGAGGCTAGCATTGTACATTGCCAATCTGAATCCATATCTTAGGAATGTATTATAAGTGAAAGACTTGTAGTGTGCCACGTGAATTGATTTCGTAGTTTTTAACACGGGTATCAAACTGATTTGGTAGGTTTAGGTAAGAAACACGGTTTGAAACAGGAGCGTTTTGGTGCTAGTTCCATGTTTGGGAACCTAGCACGGTTGTTTCAGTGTGCTCTCTTAATCTACCCTTCTCTTTTCGTGAATTGTACAAAAGTTTCAGGAGTGGTCTCTTATCCTGTTAAGTTTATTACAAAGTGGAGAAAATCTCTTAACCTGGAACTTCTTCTTTGGGGGGATTTGCAGCGCCTAAATCTTTTTTTGCAGCCTTAATGAACAGAGAAGAGTACACTGTTGAGAAGAGAGGGCGCACAATGAAGAGGTCTGTTACTTATGGAGGGAGTGCTGGAAGGTACACACCGACGCAAAGTCCTCAGAAGGCTGAAGCAAACGGCGCTACAAATATTCCGATTCCTGGCTACAAGAAAATGGTTCCTGTTAGAATCTCAAGGTCAAAGTCACAGGGATTTTTGGGCAGTCCATTGTCTGATAATTGGAGCCCTGGGAGTGGCTACGATGGTATCTTTCAGTATGATAGTCCAAGACTTGAAGAGCATGACCAGGCCATGATGATTCATAATGATTTACAGAATGATAATCAGGAGCAGATTCATCGTGAGGAAACTCAAATCGGTTTATTCTCACTGGAAGCTCAATCCAGCCAAATTAAATCAAAGATAGAGGGCTTTTCACCTTTAACTCAAACAAGCCAAACTGAAGTATTTCCACCCGAAAGCTACCCGCTGGCCCAAGACATTGATTCGCAGACCGCTACCGGTAGACCAATCGAAGAACAAGCTGAATCAAATTTATGCTCAAACGCTGAACCGCAATACGTTTTCAATGGCACTATGATTTCACCAGAGTCTTCACAACTCTCTAGACACCCCACTGTGATTCGGTATCCTAAACAAAAAGTTCCAGAATCATTGAGCGGTTTGAAACTCGACGCAATCTCTCCAATTTCGGACTCTTCGAGTCCAATTAAATCACCAAAAGAAGCTGCCCTGGGAACTGCCTTGAATACAACAGGAATCGCTTCAGTTGAAGAAAATTGCAGTTCGTCTTCAAAGCTCAACTCGGAAAACTCTGGTAAGAAAATTGAAGACTTTGGAGAAGAGTTGAGAAGGTTCCCTACAAGCCAATATCACAATCCACAAGATTTAAATCCACCAAGTTCTAGCATTTTGTATCCTTTGAGGTACAACAAAAGTAATGGGGGAGGTGTATTCAAAGAAGCTCCTAGTGCATCGTTCTTCAGTGGAAAGTACGACAATGATAGCGAAGGGTCAATATCTTCAAGACAAAAATCTATCTTGCACTTGAAACCAGTAAGAACAGAGGTTGTGACTATAAGAACAGCTGAAACAGAAACTAGTGACAAGCAAGAAACCGAACTAGGAGAAGGAATCGGCAAGAAGACTTTGGTGGCTCTTGTTTGTTTGAGTGTTCTTGTTATTTTACTTGCAGTAGGGTACATTCCATCCGGTATATTTTTATACTGGGGTGATGCTGGAAGTGTCAGACGGTATTTTAAATCAGAGCCTCATAGAGCTTTGTTGCAGGAACTTTTTGATCAGTATGGAATGACTAGTGGAAATGTATCTGAAAAGCAGAGTGGCAACCTGCTCTCTAGCAACACAACACAAATTGGAACCAAAGTTTCCTTTGAAAGCGACAGAGTGCTTTCAGAACTATACAAAGAACGACAGGAACCTAAATTCTTTGGATTAGCATATTCACCTTTCGAAGCAACGGAACCGAATTGTGGAATTACAAAAAGAGAAGCGTTACTTGATGTTCTTAAGATGTCCACGGTGACTACTAGAATTCGAAGCTATGGAATGCAGTGTGGACAAGCTGACATGATCTTGGGTGCTATCCAGAGGTTAAATATCGACATGAAATTAGCCATGGGCGTCTGGATTGGTAACAATGACACAATCAACAGAAAGCAGATGGATTCTATGAAGAGAGTATTGCAAAAGTACCCAGAGCTGATGTTTGAGACCATTTTCGTTGGCAACGAAGTACTCTTCAGACAAGAAAAGAGCTTGAGTGAATTGGTTGAGTACATTAGAGAAACCAGACTTTTTTTGAAGTCCATTGGATACTCAATTCCCGTTGGTACTTCAGAAATTGGTTCGCTCATCACTGCCGAGCTACTTAGAAACTGTGATATAATTGGTGCCAATATACATCCATTCTTCGGTGGAGAAAGTGTTGACCTAGCAGCTGATTGGGCGTTGAACTTTTTACGGTACCAACTTGAGCCAATAAACGCGAGGAATATTAAAGTTGTGATAACTGAGGTGGGGTGGCCTAGTGGAGGTGGTCGTTACAAAGATGCAGTGGCCAGCATCTCCAACCTTAAGTTATTTGTTGAGGATTTCGTTTGTAAGATTAAGAATTCGAGCTATGACTACTATTTCTTTGAGGCGTTTGATGAGCCGTGGAAGAAGGTATTTTATGAGGGAAAGAATAGATGGGAAACAGAGTGGGGAGTTTTCAATAGCAATAGAACCAATAAGTTGGACTGGAAAGAGTTGAGTCGATGCGAACCGGATGTATAGATTTGAGAAAAGAGTATACGTTATAAATACACACAAGAAGAGAAATTAAGAGCATTAAACCTAGGCAAAATTTGAGCTTGAGCCCTCGCCAACGTTGGAGTCGCGTCTTAAAGAGTCAGAATAGCGTTTGGAGGTGAACCCACTACTTTGAGCCCAGCTTCCATCGGAACTTCCAGTTAATCTCAAGATCCTCTTCACAAACACAAATCCAATCGCACCAGCGAAAACGATGGACGAGCTAACAAGGAAGATCAAGCCAGGCATGTCCCAAGTCGCCAATGAGAACTTGTAAATGCTGATGAATGTTAACGGAAGAATAAGACCAGTAATACTCAGTAATAGAGCCATGGCTCCATACACCTCTCCAAGTTTGCTCTCAGGGTAAAACTTGATGATAGAGGAGGATATGGAGGGACCTGCAAGAGAACCAAACGCAGTGGTAGCCACAGCAATGAAGATTCCACTTGTAGAGCGAGCAAAAAACAATCCAAGGAACGCTATGGTGTCGCAGATCAACCCGCCAAAGGACATTGAGAAATCAATCATATCAAACTGATTAGGAATGACCTTGTACTTAAGTTTTTTCTGCAAGATGGAGTGGTTGAGTACGGGAGACAAGAGTATCAACACTACTGCCTTTGTTGCACAGGCACAGGCAATCAAAGTACCAATTTCTTTTTGCTCCCAGTCAAACCTCAAGTAGCCATATAGAATCAAGATATTGATGGTCACATTACTGACGGAGGCCAAGAGACAGTTCACCGTGACCAAGAATATGACAACTATCCTATAGGCGCCTAATTTCGACACGTCTGCGTTTCTGGAGAGCGATTCTGGGGTCAACCAAAGCAATTTCAAAGGCTTAAAGAAGTTCAATGGGGCCTTGGCGCAAGCAATTAGTTTAGATTTTACGGTGGAGTTGGGTGTAGATACCTCACTCTGCTGCGACACAAGTGCAGACGCTCTCGACATCTTCCTAGATCTGACCGATCTCGACTCTGGAAGAAGGATAATACAGTACAAAGTCGCCAAAAGCATTGTCCACAACCCAAACCTAATGGGAGCGAATTCGTGAAGCGGAATATTGTTGAACAACCTCGAAGGTTCACCAAACCACGAGTCCGAGGTGGATATCCTCGAGCTGCTGGCCCTGTCGAGAACAAAATTACCAATGATGGGACCAAGACTCATGGCCGTCATAATCGAGGCCAGTCCTACTCCAAGAGAGTAGATTCTCTCGTGTGGCTCTACGACATCAGAAATGTAGCAACTGAGAATGGTCGTAATCGACACTATACCACCAGACATGTCACTGAGAATCTGGATCGCGACCATGAGGCCAAACTGCAAAGTCTCGAACTTCCACATGACCACCATTTTGAGGAACTGGCCCAACAAGAAGGAAAACAAGCCAAAGGACAAGAAAATCTTGCGGCCGTACTGGTCCGACAACCGACCTACAAACCCTGCGGCAATCAACATCACGGTGTTGGACAGCACCGAAAGCGCCATTTCCAAGTTCGATACGAGCAATTGAACCTGTGTGGGGTCGCAAACAGAGTCCTTGTCAAGCACCACCAGATTACAAGCCAACTTAAGCATAATCGTCAGCATGGACGACAACCCAGCTGAGTATCCCAAGACAAACAAGAAAGTCACAAGACAAACCTTGATCAACGACGGTCTTCTCAACCAGGAGAGACTCTTATGCTCAAGACGTTCACGTCTGAGCCAGTAGGTATCGTTGTCGTGGGGTTCGTTTTCGAACTCGTCGTCCCCTTCAATCACTGCTTCGTAGACATTATTTGCAGCAGTTTTCAAAATGTTATCGAGTTCGGGGTTTCTTGGTGCTTCCTCCACCATGCTGCTTGATCCCTGGGACATGCTTTATCTCAAGAATGTGGCGAGATAAGTGACTTTATAGTAGTGGTTACGGAACTATGGAGAAGGTTCAGATAGCAATAACTTTTTTGCTAGCTCAAAGGGGACCGCCATCGGTGCCGTACATGAGGTTCTCAAAATGTGTGTCCATTCCTGGAATTCGTAAGCAATGCGCGGATGACAAAAGGTTTTCCGTTCCGTCTTTTGCAGCAAACGGCAGTGACTCCTTGACTGTGTGTTTGCTTGTGGAGGCGTAGTATCACATTACGACCAAAAGAAGACAGCGTAGTTTGATTGTTGGGTGCTCAACTGGTTTTGAAATCTTGTGCTTATCTTAATTTTCAAGGATTTGGTGAAAAAACGATAAAAAGGACTGGTATGGACTCTGCGGGTTCTTATGTTGAACCTGGGGTGTTCTGTAGAAGCTCCAAATGCTTGGTACGTACAGTTCCGTGGTCAACCTTGTTTTGACGTATATCTTGGCGACCACCCCGCTGTGGCATTGACCCTGAATGACAACCTTGAGAGGCAGATAAGAGACGATCACTCTCAAGCCACGATTTTGGTGCCTCGGCTGGCTCTGCGTAATATTAGACGTGTACGACTTCTCATGGAGGGTGAATCCACACCATGATTGTGCTCATTTATTTCACAAGAAGATACAGCCGTCCTTCAATTCCATTGAATGGAGGGCCAAAATATGGGGAAATTATGAGGGCAATTTTGGTCATGAGGACAGAACTAAAAATGAAGACCAACGATACATAGCACTGGCAACTTGTCCGAGTGGTTAAGGAGAAAGATTAGAAATCTTTTGGGCTTTGCCCGCGCAGGTTCGAGTCCTGCAGTTGTCGTTGTTTTTTGATTTTTGATTTAATGTTTAGAGTCAAGAGACAGGTGCTGGATACCGTCTTTTTATATGAAGTGACATAGTCGTTCGGGGAGTTATATTTAATACTGTAATTATCCATGAATTCCGCAGGAAAATGGATACTGATAAGGAATCTGAATACAAATTTACGATAAAAAAACAAACCTAAATCGTAAATGGCAAAATAAGATACCTTGAGACTCTCTGATGATAACAAACCTCCCAAGCTGCCCAAACTGCGTGCTTAGAAGCAGAAGCATCATCCTCAGATTATTCTTTGGGAAATCAAAAAGAAGCCCGATACGGGGCTCGAACCCGTAACCTTTTGATGTCATAATTAAGAGTCAAATGCTCTACCGATTGAGCTAACCAGGCACTTTTTAGAAATGTTAGCATTCGATAAGGAATATATGAGAACAGCCGCATATGTTCTCGTGATAATGCACCCGTGATGGGGTACATGAAGAGAAGGTGGTCGGAAGGACCAAGATGATTTTTGATTATGCCTAGGTTCCATGACGACGGTATAGGGGGGAATGTTTTCACCCTTGGTTGCGTATGAAAGGGTGGTTTTTGATTATGCCTAGGTTCCATGACGACGGTATAGGGGGGAATGTTTTCACCCTTGGTTGCGTATGAAAGGGTGGTTTTTGGGCAACCCTAGTTAGTACTTTTTGGTAGTTGATAATTAGTGAGTTATAACACGTACTTTAGGTACCTGACAGCTGAAGAGCACTCAAGGTACATCCACAGTGCGTTGATTGTTAAACAAAATAAAATATGAAAATCCATTTAATAGACATGAGATCGGGAGTTTTTGGAAGACTCTTTTAAGTACTCTTTCCAAGGGCTCGCGAAGTGTTTTAAAGTATTAGCGATTTCCAATCGCTAATACTTGTATTCTCGATTTGAGATCATATAAACTCCAAATTACTGTTGTCTAGAAGGTACCTGATTGCTCAAGATATTCCTCGAAAACTAAAGAAGGTGCCTCGTTTTCAAGTTCTCAATACTTCAATAAAGTATTTGGCTGTAGAATTGTATTGCGGAACCTTGCCACAGTATGCGATTTAATCTGAAACAACTTTTCAAACTTTTACCACGGAAGTTTACCGAGTACTCTCTGTGCTGCTGATCCACACACTCTTCAATCATCATGTCCTTCCAAAACTACATCACTCATTATTTTACAATCAACAAACCCCACAACAAAAAGGCTAACTCTTTGACCCTTTCCTCGGAGGTTTTAGTTCGCAATGTAACATTGAATCACCGACACGAACTCTCCCCCAGTGATCTTATTCCATTACAAATCATCGTATTCACGAATGGCTATGAAAAAACCTTATACTGATTTCACCACAACTCGCCAAAATGAATACGCAAAACGGTAGGACCCTGCAGAACTAAATTGGGGTACATCTCACGGTCAGTATTCTCGATGCAATACAACATGCATACATAGTACCTCCAAGTTGTATTTGGTATTTTATTGTGGGGTTTCGCCGTTGGACACGGATTTGTAGAAATGTAACCAAGTTTCACTTACGATTCCTGGGGGTTCTGCATTTTTAGCCATTTTCGATGTAAAAGATTCACCGTAAAACTTTCATTGTCCGTTTATTGCGAGGGCAAGTGCTCTTTCAAATTATAAAAAAGAGTAGCAGAGCAGATTAATGATAACGGGAGTGCGAAAATTTTTACATGAAAAGCTGAAGTTTCGCTTACTTTTAAATTTCACTCGGTACCTTTTCCAAATATGAGTTTAGCAGTATGAGCGTTTTTCTGCAACAACAAACATAGATGCAACATGAACCCTGCAACGACTTGCATAAATACTGACATAAATCCTGGGGGTTTGACTTAAACGTATTAACAATCATCAGCAATCATAAACAAATGTCTAAAGAAATCGAAGAACAAGGTTTTGTAGTTGTCAAGGGATTTCTCACACCCGAGGAGGTGAAAGAATACTTGGCAGCTTCCGAGAAGGTTATCCAGTTGGCTCGTGAAGGCGAGTGGCCAGAGGTGAGAACTGTCGGCAAGCAGTTTCCACCTTGGCCAAAAGGTACCGACCCAAATATCTGGGGAGTCAGTGGTCTCCTTCACCCAGATTTGAAGGAACTCTCATTGCCCTTCCAGAAACTCTACTCTAGCGATAAGATCTTAGATACCGCTGCTGAGATATTGTATACCACCAAAGAAAACTTGAGCTTAGAGTTGTTCAACATGCTTATCAACCCATTGACTGATTTTGGATTGGACTGGCACAGAGACACAATCAAACCAGATGTTCTGGTTGAAGAAGAGGCCGAGAAGTTAGCAGGTGCAAACGCAAAAGCAGGCACTCAGTTCAACTTGGCACTTACCGATGATGCCTGTTTGATTGTCATTCCAAAGTCTCATAATAGGATTCGTACAAACGAGGAAAGACTGAAGTTGGAGAAGGAAGATATTTCCGGCCAATTAAAGGTTGAGTTGCAGCCAGGTGATATTGTATTCTACAACAACAACATTTTGCACAGGGGCCAGTACTCATCAAAGTTGAAGAGAGTCACTTTGCACGGTTCGTACGGGCACAGGGACTTTGGAAAGTTTAGAGCTAAGGGTATTTTGCAGCACGGGGTTGCTGAATGGTTACCTCGTTTGGAACCTACAACAACCAATTTGGAATTGTTGAAGGAAAAGTTGGTAGTTTTGGCTAAAGAATTTGAGGGTGTGGACGTTGGATACGCATTGGAGGGTTAGTTTAGTTTAACTTCAGTTTTTTAAAGGAATTTGATCAGAGTTTAAGTCATATATTTTATAAAAATTGAAGTTTAAATGGCTGCAAAAATCACTTGACGTGCAAAAAATAAAATCACTTCTTTCTCAAAAATGTATAGCCAGTGTTCCAAGTGAGGTCGATGGTAGTGTTACGATCCCAAGAACACTCACGTTCAAGCTCACTCATGTAACTTTCCAAGAATTTCTCTCTCTTGCCAGTCTTCATGTTAAAAGTGTGCAAGGCACTGCTTGTTCCATGGTACCCCATAAAGCCTTCCAAAGTTGTATTAGTTCTCTTAATATCAAGATCATTGGGCTTGACTTCTCCATCCTGGGGGCGATAAACGTTTATCTCGACATCTTCGTAAAGATCGTAGGGAATATGCTTGTTTGGCTCAACCAAATGTTCACGTAAGATTTGTCTTCCCGGCTGTTCCCAATGGGGCCCAATCTGGTCAGGGTCTTCGTAAACGTACTTTTGGTAAATCTCCTGCGCCTTTGCGAGTCTTTCAGCTTTGTTAGTTTGGTCGCCTGAAAAACCAGTAATTTCAGGGTCCACATAGAAGTAGTAGGCCAACGTTCCTCCTTGCTTCAACAAGTCTGCACAATCCTTGAAGAAACGATCGTAATCCTTGAACCAGTGAATACACTGAGCAGCAGTTATCAAGTCAACAGTTCCATTCTGGAAGCTCCTCTTGACATCCTCAACAGCACCAGTTTTAAATTGAATACGGTCGCTTGAAACACCAAGTTCCTCGCACCGTTTAGCAACCAACAGACTAGCCGTTTCAACCATAGTGGAGGACACATCCATACCAATAACCTCCTCTGAGAGATTTAACAATGGGTAAGTAGCGATTCCTGTACCGCAACCCAAATCAACTGCTTTGGAAACCTTTGGGGCTCCAATGTAATTGGTAAGGATAGTGTAAAAACTACTTGGGTAGTGAGGGCGGAACGAGTTGTAATTGAGCGATTTGAAAGTGAGACTGGAGTAAGTAGACATGTTAGTTTGGTGGTGATTGAGCGATAGGCGTGGTGATTATGGTGAATTTAAACAAATTTCGGGTCCGCGAATCGGGATTACAATTAGACTTAGTCATAGACAATAAATAAGCGGTTGCTGCTGGGACCCCATGTGGGATATGAGAGAAATGACCAATTTTAAACTACCCATGATAACTTGCCCGCACCAGCATCCATGTGAATAGTATTCTTCCTATCCTAACCTCTATGGCTGCAAAATTTAATCACGTGTGCGAATTACACAGTCAAATGAATTGGTGAAAGTACAAGAAAGGGTCCACGTAGAATGAAGGTAGTCTGGACGTACAGAGCAGTCTCACTCACTCAACTTTCAAATGCAATTGTCAATATTTGGAGAATCAGTGAATACTTTACTGTACTGAGTGCTAATGAACTAAAAATGAAAAAAAAAGAACAGAGCCTCTTAAGTAACTACATAAAAGTCATAAATGTCCAAGAGAACGCTCCGAAAGATTATTCCCTGGCAGTTCTACGAGCTCATATTTCAGGTTTAGCAAAAAAATAGCCCGACGCGGGGGTCGAACCCGCAACCTTTTGATACCTGCGAACACGCGCTTTGTGTGACCTTAAAAGTCAAACGCTCTAGCCAATTGAGCTAGCCAGGCTAACTTGCAAAATTTCTTTTGTCAGTTAGTGCTATACCAAGTGCAAGCTCACTATATGGTAAAAAAATAAAAATAAAATTGGCTGCAAAAATCTGCCTCTTTTGAAAAGTTGATGAAGTGTTCAAGGAATGATTGAAGTAAGGCATGATATGAGCCAACATTTGGACGAGTTTTGGCCATTAGCATCTGAGCGAATCAATCAAGTTAATCTATGATATTCATGAAAAATACAAGTTTACTCTGCAAATTGAAATTGCTCAAGTGATGTAACGCTTGCTTCACAGCATTACTTAAAATTTACGTAAATTCCTTTCTCAACTGTATTCACGAGTCATATAGCTTACTGATTAGATCGCTTGCTAAAAAATATATGAAGCACCTAAGTTCATCTATTCTAAATAAATATTTTATGGATAATGACCTTTTCTCAAACCAATGTATCCCTCAGGAGCATCTTTCACCTTCAACCAAGTGTCCAGTAAATGACCCCCCTCAATCCCTTGGCTGCTCAACTCATTTCCCCACCAGTGGAGTTCGTGTTGTCCATACTGTACAGTGAAAAATATGATCAAGGCACTGAAGGCAACACCAGCAGAAAGCGCCAGTGTCAATATATAGTTGTACTTTTCCCACCACAAAAGATAATTCTTCTTGATGTGATACATGAAAATGTACGACAAGTAGAGTCCTGCGGTGTAGTACAGCAAATTGTAGGGAGCGTACACCAAGAAACCACCAATCATAATGGTAGGTTGGAAGTATCTTGTGAGTTTCCGTGGCCCGTTCTGCTTGAACCAAACGCAAGGTATCACAAGAAGCACCCCAAGGAGGAAACACCATTTGAGAACAGGGTACATTCCACTGAAAACTTTTGCAGGACCGATTTCACCGTACTGGATACTCGAGTAGAAAAAGGTGTTGGCACCGGGACAGCTCAATTTGTGCTTCTGGTTGAGATCGCAAATGTCCGGGATGTTGTTTATCTGCCAGTTGGCAATTACCAATGCGATAACCACGGTGATCAAAGTAGACAACAATTGACCTCTGAATATGGCCCGTGGGGGTAATTTCGCATAGTGGGCTAGCTTCTGGTCTGTAATGTAGTTGCTTGCCTGACTGTCGATATTATAACCAAAGCTTTTCAAAGTGATCAAAGCGATTCCTGAATTGGGAATTGCGTAGCCCACGATAAGCTCGACCAACACATTGAGGCCAAACGAGAATCCTGTGACAGAAGCGATGGAGGTGATTGGAATCAAAAAGACAAAGTTGATCGCAATAGTGAAAAATATTCCCCACACTGGAGTTTCCAGCGGATACAAAACGACAGAAGCAATTGCGAAACAAGTACTCACACCCAAAATCATGAGGAACCACCAATCAGGAACGTCTTCGTACTTGGCCATCATCTTGCAATGCGGGTCGTTAGCGTACTTGCCAAAATGATTTTTGCTTGCGTTTGGCTTGAAGGAGTCTGTGATTGTCTGGTAGACGTTGACAAAGGCAGATTTCATTGAAGTCCACTCAATTATAAAGTTGTACAAGATAGCAAAAGGGTACAAGGCAAAGTAAGCACCGTACAAGACCAAGTTCGCAGCACTAAAGTAAGGAGGCCCCACCTCCTGGTACTTTGCGTTGTCGAATTGCAGCTTTTCGTTCAAGATGTCGTGCACCTGGTAGAGCTGTCCCTTGTTGTTGTATAGCTTGTTTGAGTTTATGGGAAAGTAGCCCGTCCACTTGTTGTTGGTGTAGTAGACTATCAAGATGGTGACAAAAGCAAAGATGGAACCCAAGTACTGGTTCGCATATGTGTAAAAGGGAAAGGTTAAGCAGGCGCCTGCGTCGATTATGTTCCAATCGAAACTTGGAAGAGGGTTTAACCCTAGACCAGCAGTGGACCCAGTGATGTTCGTCAAGTGAATCAGCAGAGGCAGAAGCCAGGTGGGCCAGTTGAAGGTAGACAAGGTGGTGAAGAGGTAGGAGGGGATCCAGTTGTAAAAGAAACTGGCAAAGAAAGCCACGCAAAAGAAAGAGTACCTCGACATAGTCCAGCCATGTATAGATTGAGGTTTTGCGTCGTCGGTCTTCAACAAGGCCCTGTTCAACACAATAGTCGGCAAGATGGTTGGCCAAATGGCCTTGCTAGGGTAGACGCACACCTTTTTCATAAGGAGCGCAAAACCAAAGCCCAAGAATTGCGTGGCAATCGCAAGCAAGAACTGGTAGGTTAAAGTAACCCATTTCAAGCCGTAAAATCGGTCCAATTTCATGACGAAAATGTTGTACACAACGTAGGGGGTCCCCAGCGAGCACGAATAAATGATTGTAGCAAGCATCATCTCCTTATAACTCCACGGACCATTGTTCAAGTCGAACAGGAAGCGTCCAAGCAGAATGCGCTTGTGGGGCATGAAGCGTTCCCACAACTTTCCGCTCGGGAGAAGAAGAATCTGCACCGTGTGAGACGACAAACGGATGGAGGGCATTCTGTGCACAAAGAAGTTGTTAACTATCGACCCGAGAATCGTCCAGGTGAGCCCAATAACGTACACCCTGAACGTTTCCACTGGAATCAGCGGATCATCATAGGGATCTGTAATGGCCCTGATTTCGGGGTACGGCGAGTGGAAATGGATCAACGCAGCTTCTAGACGGACTTGGAAGTCCCAGTCGTGGATAACCAAGTATGTTCTGTTTTTGAATTTGGAGTAGTCGACAAACTCGTCTTTTTCAGGCTGGGAGTCTTTTAGCTCAGGGTCTGGGGTCTGCAGCACCAACCTCAGGAGCAAGTCGTAGTCTTCTTTCATGAAATTGACGTCGCCGTTGTGCTCGGCCAAGGTTTCTCTTAGTATTTGGAGCGCGTCGGGGATCTTCATGTTGGCCACCTTGTCTATAATGTAGTCCACCTGGCGAGAGACGGGGATGTCTGTTTGCGAGTGCAGGAGGTATTCGTCATCGCTGATGAGGCCGAGTCTGAGGTGTAGGAAGTGGAGTTGGTTGGGGGAGAGCTGTGGGGAGCTTGTGGAGGGTTCAGGTAGGGTTGATAGTTCGATGTATTCTGTCATATTGTTTTTTCTTGAGAGTGAACGAACTAACGAGCTAACGAACGAGCGAACGAGCGAACGAAGTGAGTGAGTTAGTGGGCGAGTGAGGTAGTGAGTGAGTGAGATAAACTGATACAAAGTAATCTAATTGCAAGGCAGAAACAATTCAAAAGCCTCAGAGATACAACTTACATGTATTGGTGAAAGCTACAAGTTAAGAGACAATAAGCATGTGATTTGGCTGCAAATTTGATGAAAAATAGCAAAAGTTTAGTCAACGACTTAGTGCGAGAAAGACTATCTGAAGAGAGTACTTCAATGTATATTGTACAAACACATGCTAGTAAATGAATGAGTAAAAATTGAGTTCTCTCAATAAAGCAATTATCAATATAACTGAGCAGAAGAAAAGTTTCACATTGAACAATATGATACTGAACTGAAAGTCTCTTATGACTCTTATAATACTCCACCCTCAAACAAATTAACGTACCCAAATTACTCACCTCATAATCAGATCACTTTTCACTGAAATTTTTCAATTTACGAGAAAATGGTGCAAATTGTAGATTTGGAATAGGTACTTAAACAACTCCCAAATGTGATCAAAACCTAATGTCTCAGTTAATATATGGTGAAAAGAACCAGCCGATTAAGATGCCACTTTCAGAATTTAAATTGGATGTTAATAATACCGATTTTTCACTGACTGTTCAAATAGCGAGTCTACTTAACGCTATAACTGTAAGTTTTTAGAGTTCGAGTAGGTTTATCTCTACTGCATATATTCATGAAGAAGAATATGTCTACTTAGTGCCCATGCGTACTGTGCCCCCTGGTACAGTCGCTTCGCAGTGAAATGAGCGTAGCTCATTTCACTAGTTGCTTCCTGAACCGGCCCGATGATTCATAAAACCCACGCATCAAATCCCCACCATTTCACTATAAAAACAAAATTTCACGAAAAAAAACACCAATGATCAGAACACCCTTTTCTCGTGCTGCCAGCACAGCCAGACAAAGCGTGAGAACACGCACGTCGAGCTCGACGTCCGCGTTGGCGTACAAGACGTTGCACCGCAACCAGAAAAGACCGCCACTCCCCACGTACGAGACACCCAACTGGTCGGCCGACGCCGCGGTGTCGTCCATCTTGTACGAGACACCAATGCCGTCGCGCGCGCCCAAAAAGCAGCATGTGCTCAACTGCTTGGTGCAGAACGAGCCCGGCGTGTTGAGTTCCGTGTCGGGCACGCTTGCTGCGCGCGGCTTCAACATCGACTCGCTCGTCGTGTGCAGCACGGAGGTCAAGGACTTGTCGCGCATGACAATCGTGTTGACGGGCCAGGACGCCGTAGTCGAGCAGGCGCGCAGACAGGTGGAGGACATGGTGCCCGTGTACGCGGTGTTGGACTACACCAACACGCAGATTATCCAGCGCGAGTTGCTTCTCGCGCGTGTGTCGCTCTTGGGGCCCGAGTACTTCCAGGAGTTGATTGCCAGCCACAAGTTGAACATCAGCGACAGCGGCGCGCTGACGCCGGACTTGTCGGCAACCGAGTCGGCGTTCCACCCCAGCAACTTGGCCCCGAGCGAGGCCTTGAGGCAGAAGCACAGCCACTTGGACCACATCTCCACCATCACCGAGAAGTTTGGCGGCAAGATTGTCGACATCTCGGACAGAAACGTCATTGTGGAGTTGAGTGCGAAGCTGTCGCGTGTGTCGTCGTTTGTGCAGTTGTTGCAGCCGTTCGGGATCTTGGAGATTGCGAGGTCGGGCATGATGGCCTTGCCTAGGACTCCGTTGACTGGTGCGATTGAGGAGGAGGAGGAGGCTGTACAAGCAGCGGATATTGTGGATGCGTCTCAATTGCCTCCTGGTTAGTTTATATCTGTTCAATGAAAGGATGATCATGTTGAGGAAATGAAAAAACGTAAAGGTTGAGCAGTTTAGAGAATTTAGTGAAGATTTGAGAAAAGAGTGTGAACTATTCTAAGATAAAGGTAAAAATGTAGAATCATACTTTGATGATTAAGAAGTGAAAAGTTTAGTAGTTAGAAAAAATGCTAAGATTTAAGAAGACAAATAGTTTAGAAAGACATATTATGAGTATTTAGATATGGGTATTAAAGTAGCTTAAGAACTCATAGGTGTGAAGTAGTGTATAAAATTTAAGAATTGACACACGGAATAAGTATTGAGGATCGCATAGGGAATAGAGTAGATTAAGAACCCATAGCATTAGTATTAAGAAACGCATAGTATAAGAAGCTAAGGACTTATAGGTGTGAAGGTATAAAAGCATAGTTGCTGGAGATTTAAGAAACAACAAATAGGTAGATGTGGTCAGAACAGTTACTGAAGATTAATTGACAAATAGGTACATTAGAACGCATATATCTCAAGATTAAAGAGATGAAAATAGGTACTAGAATAAATAGATACTCCTATTTGAGAATTGACAAATAGAATAAGTTTTGCGACTTGAACGGTATTAAAGTAGGTTAAGTACTCATAGGTATGAAGCGTTTGTTAACGAATATGTATTGAAGATTCAAGAATTATCGTAGTTTAAGAATTGAGCTTGTATTAACGTAGTTTAAGAATTCATATGTATGAAGAATGTATTGACGCATATACTGAGGTTTTAAGATTTGAACTCGAGGTATTAGCGTAGTTTAAGAACTCATAGGAGCGAAGTAGTGTATGAAAGATATATATTCATATATAGTATGCTACAGTAGTACACAGAAGTTTTAAGAAGAACTCGTAGGTATCACTGAACTTAAGATTATGAAGCTCATGCACTAAAATGGTCTAAGAATTGAACATTTAAATTCTAAAGTAGCTAAAGCTTGTACTTTTAGGTATGATATTAGTTCAGTACACAAAATTGCCAGTTCTCTAGAGCATATAGAATGGAGTCTCTTAGAAAGTCATTCTAATGGAAGTAGCTAAAGAATTGAACTCACATGATAAGCTTGAGAATTAACATGATAGAGAACACATGATAGTACTAGTGAATACTGAAAACTGACTAAACAACCCAAAACTGAGAAAGAATAGCTCTCTGAAAACTAAGCGAAACATGGGGTGAAACGATTCTTATAATTTTTGCAACCATTTTCCATGTGAATCTGATATTTCATTACATTTCAATTTCACTTGATACGTTATTTCATTTCGCATGTTAGGCAACTTCTTTTTGTGCTTAAGAATATTCTCTCGTGTTTCTACGACTTTGAGTGAATTTTACGTGGTTGGATCTGGTTACGCCACTTTTCGAATTGAATGATAATGGACAGCCGAGTCAAAATCACGGATGTTGGTGTATTATTTAAAAAGGGCATGGATTAATATTTAAATGATATTGTCTCTTCTCAGGTGTGACGTCTAGCTGATTTTAGAGGTTTGACTAAATTTGCAATTGATTACGGTTGTATTTTTTGCGTGCTTCGTATTTTAATGGTCGTTTATCATTGGATAGGAGGTAATCTGAACTGGATATTAAGTAATGGAAGGAAGATAATTAGTATTGGATATGAGTAGAAAATCAGCGTTATTTAGCATTGGATACCAGTAGATAATCAGCGTTGTGTATTTTGTATTGGATATCAGTAAGATATTCAGCATGGATATTAAAAGCATTTAGACTGGACATAACTTGTCAGATCACTGACCACAGATACGGTGATATTACCCCGGCCTTAAAATGTTGATCTTAGAAATCGGATCTAAAATAATCGAGATACACATAGAGGTTGTTCTGGGGTTGGAGAAAAGTAGTGAGAGTTCGAATTGAATAGCACCAGGAAGAACGACATTGTTCATCAGCTCAACACAACGGAAGTTGTCCAATAACCCAACATTAAAGATACTCTAAACCTTCATAGATCTACTTTGATCTCTGTGATTTCTTCGTTTTCATTCATAATAGATACCCCTTTTTTTAATACGATCTCATTATCGAATCAAAAAATTAAAACAGCCTGCATGTTTTTTTGCAGCCAACAATGCTATCACCATCCGAACTATACGTTATAACGTGTATATGTGTCACGTCATACCCATATATGTCACGTCAATTCACACACGCATCCTTTCCATATATTTCACGTCCATACCCATATCTATACATATATATCGTGGCTCGTATGTTGGCCATGCACGGCCGTACAAAGCCAATCTTTGTAAACTAAAAACCAACGCTGTGCACAATACACAGGGTCTCTAAAGGTAGACCACCATGCATTGATCTCCTCATCTCTTTCATTCTCATCACCACTTTCTTCTTAATCATCACCAATCCTCTCATCATAAATCATAATCAACCACCACCTCTCATCATAAATCATAACCAACCACACCTCTCATCACCTTCATACCCTCGCCCCACTCCATACCAACAACACACTCATCACCCAATCAACGTCCACCTGAAAACAGCAGTACCAAATCATCTCACCTACCTACCCTTACCAGCTCGCTAATTCCTTCTGGTGCTAATATCGAATGCCTTTCCGTTTCTTTGTGATTCAATATATGAGTTTATGCTCCGCAGCTTAAGAAGTCTCACACTTACGATGCGAGTGTCCAAGAAACTAACACATAGTGCGCCAGCACCTTTCCCTGCCCTCACATTTTTCACTATTTTCCACTTCATCATTTTCACTACATTATACGACAACCAAACCACAAACTCCAAATAGAAGCCACCTAATGCACCCAATTTCACGTCCACAGCGCGCATCACACCCAACTATACCCTACGGCCCAAAGTTCCACATAACTGTTTGGCCTCCACAATCTCACTTCTGTACGTTTTGCGGCGTAATGACCATACAATCTAAAAAAACAGCCCAAAAACTCACTATCATTATAAAGTTCCCTTTTTAAATTCGTGAAAATCTAGTGGATAAATTGGAAACGAGCATGGACATTAAGAAGGAAGTCGAGGACAGCTCGCAGAGTTCGACGCGAACGACTGTTTCGCAGCCCGGGCAGATGTACATGGGGGCGCCAGTGTACCCGTACTACCAGGGGCAGGCGCACCACGGCGCGCCCCAGGGCGGTGCGCCCGGCGGCCAGATCGCGCCCACGGTGCCGCCTACGCCGCAACTGGCACCGCAACTGGCACCGCTGGCACCACAGCAGGCCCCACAGCTGCTCCCCCCGTCGCAGCACCAGCCCATGGGCCTGGTGCTGGCGCCAACTGGCACCGCTCCGTACTACCAGATGCCTCCAGGATACTACCCTCCAATGCACCATCTTCCTCCGCAAATAAACCAGCAGGTTCCAAACCAGCCTGTTCATATTTCGCAAGTTCCTGTTTATTCGAGTCAGAGTGCTATTAAGAATACAATCAATCAGAATATAAACCTGAATAATATAAACCTGAATAATATAAACCAGGCAAATCAAACAAACCAAACAAACCAAACAAACCAAACAAACCAGACAATAACCCAGAACAATCATAATATAAACCAGAACAATCATAATAATAATCAGATAAACCAGAATCAGATAAACCAGAATAATCAGATAAACCAAAATAACCAGATAAACCAAACCAACCAACGAAACTTCATCACTTATCCCCGGCGACGTGCGCTCACCGCCTGCGACACCTGCCGGACGAAAAAAATCAAGTGCGACAACATGCGCCCGCGGTGCAGCCTGTGCACCAAGAACGGCAACGCGCAGTGCCACTACCGGACGGACGACGCGCAGAAGGACTACGCGGCGTTCGACCCCGCGTCGCTCAACATCATCTCCAAGTTGGACCTGCTCATCAAGGACGTCAAGGCGTTGCGCGAGCGCGACGAACACGAGCCGCCCGCCAAGGTCCAGCGCTCAGAGACCATCCGCTATAGGGCCGTCGAGCCCGGCAACTGGGACATGTCCGTGGAGGCTATGTTCAAGTGGCGCTTTTTCACGCGCGTGCTCAACATCTCCGTGCCGGAGGCCGCCCAGGTGTCCTCGCAGCTCGTCAGGGAGTACAACAACTCGGGCGTGATGTCGCCGAAACCGCACCTGTTGGAGTACCGCTTCAGGCTATCGGGTGTTTTGGAGACGCTTCTAGCGCAGAAGTTCAGTCATTTGGTGAATTCGTTTTTCATCAATTGCCATGCCAAGGTGCCGATTCTCGATCTGTTGAACTTTTTTGAGCAAATTGTAGTTTTCAAGCTTTTTGCTAACTATGATCCATCTTTTCAGTTGAATTCGTTTTTAGAGTTGTACAACCTGAATATGGATAAGCTGCCGCCGGAGATTTTTGCGAAAGTGTTGGAATATAACAAAGTGAATGACAGTCCTGTTTTCCGAAAGGCTTTTAAAAACTTGTGCAAGCTGATTCCGCTTATAGTTATGATATGTGCGTTGGGTGCATTTGCAACCACCGTCCAACTCAACAACTTGTCCACCTTTAAAAATTCTGTTGAAGAACGCAATTCTATTGCAATCGGAGCATTTTCCGATCCAGACTCCCTCAACGGCCTCGACCTAGCAGAAAGCAGAATCGAAATTGCCTACGAACTCCTCAAATACGCAAAACTCCTCGCGAACTCGTACCCCTTCACCATGCGACAAAACTCCCTCCGTACCGTCACTTTCAAGCTACTCGAAAGCCAGTTCTACTTGAACCTGCTCTCGCCTTTGGTCGCATACAAAAGTATTGTGAGTGCATGCCAGTCCATGATGTACTACTTGGAAATGCACAAATCACCCACTCCACACAACGACGAGCAGCACATTCTCAAGGCATCCAAAAAAGAGATTGTGGACCGGTTGTTCTGGACGGTGTTGAAGTTGGAGTGCGAGCTCCGCGTCGAGTTGCTGCCGCACGTGCCGTTGCTGGGCATCACCGGCGTGGCCCCGCCGACGCCGTTCCCGAAAAGCGCAGAATTCATCCCCCCAGACACCCCCAGCAGGGACCACAGCGAGAGCAGTCTCCGCCTAGCCTCAAAGTACTACGACGAGTTCTCGTGGTACTACTTCTTGACCGAGATTGCTGTCCGCAGAATCGACAACTGCATGTTTGATGAGTTATACCTGACTGCTCGTGAGGGTGAGTGGGACTCCCAGCACTTTGCTGACACCCTGATTTGGTACACCTTTGTCAAGTACTTGAACCAGTACAATGGAATTATCAATTCTCTTAGTCCAAAGATTAGAAACTTTGTCTTACAGGAGGATAATGTTGAGCAAATTTACTGGAGGCTAAAGAAAAGAAGGTCACTGAAACTGCTTGACGATCCTGCTCTCCTAGTCGACACCGCATACTTGGAAGAGTTTTTCGTCGACGACGACTTGCTCTTGCGAGCGCAATCCGAGCTGGTCATGTACATCAAGACGCGCATCCTCACGTCCAAGTTGTTTTTGTTCCGGCCCATCATCTACTTGATTCTCGAGGACAAGATCGGGTTCATGGAGTTGCTTGGTGCGGCCATGGCGGTCATCAAGAACGAAGGAAACGAGAACATCGCCTTGTTCGAGTCGCCGGACTCGTCCACGGTCAACTCGTCGAGCAACCCGGAGACAGAGGCCGACCCGGGCATCGACTACTACAACTTGATGAACGCACGCATGTACTACCAGAAGCAGCACCCGGACGAGAACTTCTCCAACTTCATCCAATACAAGTCGGTGCGCACCAAGGCCATCAACACGGACCAGACGGACTTTGACGAGCAGAACGACTTCACGCTCGTGGACTTGCCGCAGGTGCGCGTGCGTGCGTTGAAGGTGTTCATCCAGCACTTGATCGCCACGCCCAAGTTGTTGATGCCCAAGCTCGGCGCGCACAGGCACCCGGGCCTGTGGTACTACTTGCGCAACCTTTTTGTCGGCAACATGTACCAGTTCATGCTCTACACCAAGATCAACCAGATGTTTGCGGCCGCGCTGCAGGACGTGCGTCTCCAGGACGAGTTGGCCCCGTTGAGCGGCATGATCGAGATGCTCATGCCGAAGCAGAGCATGATTGCGCTGTTTGAGCATTCGTTGATGTTGTACCTGTACTGGAAGGAGGAGAGTCCGGACTGTGGAGTGTATCATAAGTACACCACGCGGTGCCTTGAGATGTTGGTGATGTAAAATAGGATAGATAATAAAAGTATGATCAAACGAAGTTAGTTTGTGAGAGAGTTTTTGAGAGTTTCTATAGGTTCATTAACTAACAGTTTAATCTGGGAATGAGTTTTAGAGAGGATCTGTTGTTCGTTAACTAACTAGTTAGTTTTTGAGAGAGTTTCTAAAGTATTTAGTTCAGATCTTTGGTGTCAGGTTAGAACTTTAAGAGTTCAGTTTTAAGATCTCAGTTTCGGAGATTTCAGGTTTAAGAGCTCGGTTATTAGGACGTCAATGTTTATGATCTCAGTTTTTAATAAGTAAGGTTTTATGAACACAGTTTTTAAGAACTCAATGTTTATGGGCTCAGTTTTAAGGTCTTCCTGATGCCAAATTTAAGAGCTCAGATCTGAGAGTTAAAACTTAAGAGCTCATTTAGGACTCAGATATAGGAATTCAGTGTTAGCGTTAAGGAATTAGCACTAAATAACGAACTTAGGGAACTCAGTGTTAGGGAAATTAGTATTAAATAACGAACTCTTCTGAGGAACCTTTCTTAAGAACTCAGTGTTCAGGAGCCCCATAGTTTGGAGCAAATAATAGAAAATTTAGAATTTAACTGCAAGATGTAAGGTTCATTTTTATTCAGTGTTTAAGATAAGTCATGAACACCGAAAAAAGCGTTCACTATATTCAAAAACACAATGAGAACTCAGTGTTTATCTCTCAAGAACTCAAATGAAAACACAGTGCGAAAGAAGTCAGTAACAGAATTGAAATCTCGACGATGAAGTACTCAGTGAAAGCCCTCTGTTTAACATAATTCAAGAACTCAGATTAAAGAGCTTACAGTTTAACAGGCTTTGAACCATATGTGAAGTAAACCTACTGTTTAACAGAACTCAGGACTCAAATGAAAAACTCAATGTTTGCAGAACTCGAAAAGTCAGAGGAAAAACTCAATGTTTGCAGAACTCGAAAAGTGAGAGGAAAAACTCAATGTTTGCAGAACTCGAAAAGTCAGAGGAAAAACCCAGTGTTTAAAAGTACTGAAGAACTTGGTGATTTAATCCCATTGTTTTACAGGTTTCGAAAACTCAGTATAAAGAACCAGGTGTGTAATAGTACTCAAGGACTCAGGATGAAAACCACTGCTCAATACTCAAGAAGTAAATGAAAAACTCATTGTCAACAATCACAAACACAGTGAAGAAGTCAGTAGCAGAATTGAAATATTGACGATGAAGAAATCAGGATAAGAATCCACTGCTTGGTAGTTCAAGAACTAAGGAAATGCCAACCAAGCATCCATTAGAACCAAGTGTTTAACAAATTTGAAACTTATTCAACTCACGAAAACCCACTATTTATCATCTAGAACCAAAATGAAAACCCACTACTTAACATCAAGAGCCAAGGTGAGATCCCACACTTTAAAAATCAAATACCAAGATATAAAAGTGAAGTAACGCAACGCTCAAGTCCATTTGCAACCATTCTAATCTCCGATTCGGACAAGCCTAAAAAGTATATATGCGGGCGCACCCCAGAAAAAACGGCATGGAGTGGCAGGGCTTTGAAATCAAGGAACAGGACCGGTTCTTGCCCATCGCCAACGGTGAGTGCCGTGCAAGCACAGTCTGCGTAAGTACTAACGGACAGTGGGGCGCGTGATGAAGCTGGCGCTTCCGCAGCAGGCCAAGCTCTCCAAGGAGGCGAAGGAGTGCATACAGGAGTGTGTCTCCGAGTTCATCTCGTTTGTGACAAGCGAGGCCGCCGACCGGTGCACGTTGGAGAAGCGCAAGACGCTCAACGGCGAGGACGTGTTGTGGTCGATGTACACGCTTGGGTTTGAGAACTATGCGGAGACGCTCAAGATATATTTGGCGAAGTATAGGAAGTATGAGCAGGAGGAGGCAGCGCGCCGGCCTCGTAGGAGGAGTAGGAGGAGTGAAGAAAATGAGGAAAATGAGGAAAATGAGGAAAATGAGGACAATGAAGGGGATATAGATGATAAGGACGAGATGGAGGAACGAGAAAATGAGTGATATTAAAGTGGAGAGAGAAGTTAGGATAAATAAAGGACAGAAGAAAATGAGAGGAAAGTAAGAAGTTTATACAAGAAAATGAGTGGAAAGCATTATGTACAGAAGAAAATGAGTGGAAAACAAAAAGAGCACGGAAGAAAATGAGCAGGATACAAACTTATGAGTGGTACACTGATACGTAGGTATTAAAGAATTGATTTAACGGAGATTCTTACGAGTCCCTGGTAAAAGTGATTTTTATACCTTTCAAATTATTCAGAAAAGTTTCAATTTAAGAGCGCAGAACAATTCCAATCGTATAACCCAACCTTCTAGAAGATCAAAATAAACGTTATTCCTAACAAAAACAAGCAAACCCACTTATAAACTCTCTAATTACGAGAACCGAAAACCCTAAACCAACTCATTTTAAGCGAAAATGAATAATCTGACCACAAGTGGTGCGATATTCACTCTCAAAGCAGAAATACTACTTCCAGATCCATAACTTATTACAAACGATACGTTTTTGCACCCACCACCCAGAACACCGTCCAGACCCCACCGTTGCAATGCAAGGGCCTAGCTCAACATCAATTACACTCAAGGCACCAGATTGTGTTAATTAGTTTAGTTTAGTGGCCGGTAGATGATTGTATTCAGATTCAATTTCACGTTGCCTCTCGAGATTTCACATTGTGCTTTAGATTCGTCTTATATTGTGCTCTAGATTTGTTTTTATATTGTGCTTAGATTCATTTTCATATTGTGTTTAGCTTATATTGTGGTTCATTCAGTTATCTGAGGCTAATTCAGTTATGTGATCTAGAACATACCAGGCCGATCGCAATCAACGCGTCGATCGTTTCGATCGTTTCGATCGCTTTCGATCGCAAGCTTTCTAACCACCACAAACACACCCTCGCATTTAATTCCCAAACCTTATCCTGAGTTCAAGTCCGTTCTGTCACCGTCTTTGCGTCGTCCGAAATGAAACACCAACAATAGGTGGACAAAGAACAATCCATCATTAGAGTTGACAATAGGGTACAATATTAGGGACAATAGAGTACAATCCTTGGTGACAATAGGGTACAATTATGAGCTGAGCTACAATAGGGCAAATCATCTTGATCTGCGGGATAGAGTTTTGGGAGTGGGTGATATTGTGGGGATTGATATTTGAGATGGGGAGGGTAGATGGGTGGATGAAATGGATAAGTGATGGTTAGATGGGTGGATGATATGGAAGTAATGGATGAGAGTGTATGGAGTGGAAGAGTGCATGTTGTGGATACAGTCCATAGAATTTGAATAGATTTTCCGGTGGAAACATCACCTCGATATGAACATTGTATACAGAAAAAATTAATAACTGAAATTTAGTGAAAAGTTTCAATACCAAGGACCTCTCAATTTACGTCCAATTTACGTCGCAATTTACGTCGCAATTTACGCCCATGTTTACATCTCAAATCTCAGTTCAACCACCCCTCACCATCATCTTCAACAGAAACCATCTAAAGAACCTCACCATCTTCAACACAAATCACCTCCATCTCCACTCAACACCTCCACCAAACACCTCCACTCAAACCTCCAGTGTTCAACCCAGATTAAAAGTCACTCCTCATTTATGCACCCTACATATACATACATACGCACACTCCAACCAACCACCAGCAATCCTCCATTCCCACCCCTTTTGACCCATTTCTCCCTAACATTCCCCTCTGTAGCCAAAATCGTGTAGTGTCTCACCGTGAAATTTCGCCTGTGTGCACGCCCGGGAGGCCAGCGACGGCCGTGTTGAAGATAAGCAGCCTCCAGGTCCACACTCATCCTCCCACCCAAACACATCCCTCCAAACACGCAAACGGCACATTCCATCACCTCCTTTGTGTGTCTCCTCCTTCACTCTAAAAAAAGACACCACTAAGACACTAAAAAAGACACCACTAAAAAGTGAAAATCAAAAAAAAAAGCTACCCTCCTTTGAAGAACGAAGCGTCGAGCCAGCCTGCGAGGAGGAACACGAACGAGCAGCGAGCGCAGCAGAGAGAGAGAGAGATAGCACCCCCCCCCCCCCGCGAATGATTAAATCCTTCAGAAGAAGCAAGCGGCTGTCGAACTCGTCGGAGTCGCCCAAGCACTCGATCCGCGTGGACTCAGGGAGCCCGACGAGCGACGTGGATCCGATCTTGCGGTCGCCCAAGAAGGTGATCCGCGCGCTCTACGACTACGAGCCGCAAGGCCCGGGCGAGTTGCGCTTCAGCAAGGGCGACTTTTTCCACGTGGTGAAGGACGACGAGGACGACGAGAACGGCGACCAGGCCCACGGCTGGTACGAGGCCACCAACCCGATGACCAGCGCGCGCGGCATGGTGCCCATCACGTACTTTGAGGTGTTTGGCCGCTCGCGCCCCGTCGCGCCCACCGGCACCACCATCATCCACCTGCTGGGCGCCGCGCAGTTGCACCACAACAGCAACGGCGGCGCAAGCACCGCCTCCAGCGCATCCCTGGACCTGAAACACCGCAACCTGAACCAGACCTTGTACGCAGTGACCCTTTACGGCTTCAAGGCCGAACGTGACGACGAGTTGGACATCTCGCCGGGCGAAAACCTCATCATCTGTGCGCACCACGATTACGAGTGGTTTATCGCTAAACCTATCAATAGGTTGGGTGGGCCGGGACTCGTTCCAGTACTGTATGTCAAAATCATCGACCTCCACAACCCGTCCGTCACTCACGACCTCGACTCCGCAATGTCCCAGGAAGACATTGTCCGCACCATAGACTCGTTCAAGATTCCAACTGTCGAGCAATGGAAATTACAAACAGCACGCTACCAGGCATCAACAATCCCACTAGGCACCTTTTCAAGCCAAACACCACCGGCCTTGCTGTCCACCTCCCAGTTTTTCGACCTCACTCCAAATGGAAATAATGGCTATGGACAGTCAAATAGACTGTCGCTAGCACTGACAAACACATCCATCCTCGAAGCTGGTGTCGAATCGTACCAGTTGAATCATGGTCGTTACCAATACTTGGTCATTGCACGTTTATCCAACGGTAAAGTAAGACACTTGTACAGATTCTACCAGGACTTCTACGACTTGCAGGTAAAATTACTCGAGTTGTTCCCGTATGAAGCAGGAAAAATCGAAAACCTGCGCAGAACAATACCACTGATCCCAGGACCGTTGATCAACGTCAACGACAGCATCTCCAAGTTGCGGCGCGAGAAGTTGGACTACTACTTGGGCACCTTGATTGCGATGCCGCTGCACATTCTGCGTTCCGAGGAGGTGTTACGTCTTTTCGAGGTGTTGGACAACGGCTTCGACAAGGAGTTTGTCGACGACGGAAAACGCGTCCTGAAGCCCATCAGCCAGCAGTCCAACTACCAGCAGGACAGGTTGTCGCAGTACCTGGGGCACCATACGTCCAACCCGAACGCGCGCTTGTCGTCGTCAGAGTCTGTAAATAACCAGTCGAGATCGAGGCTGCTGTCGACAGACAACACCGTCAGCACGGAAAAGGTATCCAAGGTCAAGGTAAAGTTTTATTATGAGGACGACATATTTGTTTTGCTACTTCCTACGAACTTGCGACTCCAAGACCTTAAGACAAAGTTGCATAAGAGGCTCAACTTGGACGACGAGGAGTCCACCCTCGTCTCCAACGTACCTTTGAGTCTGATCCAGCTTTTTTTGAAAAACGACTATGATGATTTTGTGAGTGAGAATGAGATTACTTCTCGTTTTAATGACATACATAAGTTGAAGTTGAAGGAGTTTGAAGTTGATGATGAGGAGAAGTTCCATGAGGTTTTGTTTGATAAGTGCAAGTTGGTGATACTTGTTTGATAGGTGGACAGAAATATTACCTATCGACCACGAGAGAATAACTCTACGAAGTGGAGTAATCCAGAGGTGAGTTATTCAGTGAAGTAATCCAGAGGTGAGTTACTCGGTGGAGTAATCCAGAGGTGAGTTACTCGGTGGAGTAATCCAGAGGTGAAGTTATCCATGTGAAGTCAAGTTGAGTCATATGAGTGATTCTCAACGAAGTTAGACATGAAAGAGAAAATTTTTAGGTTGAGTCTTATGAGTCCACAAAGTGGAGGTATTCAAGAAGCATCTATGAGTGATTCTCCAAGAAGAGGTCGATTCTTAAAGTGAAAACTCCACGAAGTTTCACATGAAAAGTTGCAGGTCGAGTCTTGTGATTTTACACAAAGTTATCCATGAAAAATGCACGTTGAGTCTTATAGTGATTCTCGCAAAGTGGAGGTTGAGTCTTTTGATTGAAATATCCATAAAACATGCCAGGACGAGTCTTATGAGTGATTCTCCACGTCGATGTCAAGTCGAGTCGTATAACTGACAATTCCACTTCGTGGAGCTATTCACAAAGTGTGCTGAAGTGGCCATAAAAAAATCAAATCAAATCTTTTGGCAGAATCGACAGACAAAAAAATAGAGTGACGAATTATGGTTTAATGATCAATATGAAAATGTGTACATTGATTGAGAAATGATGTACATATATGATTTGAGTTTTGTACACTTTGAATTTTAGTATACACTGATTCGAATTTAGTGCATTGATAAAATTTTAGTACATTGATCAAATTTTAGTGTACACTGATTCGATTTTAGTACATTAATCAAATTTTAGCATACGTTGATTCAGATTCTGGTATACATTTCAAATTTAGTATACATTAATTCAAATACATTAGTATACATGACTCAACAAGAAAATGTATTCAAAACCTAGAAGCAGAAGGGCCTGAAATCTAAATCTGACACTTCCCATCTTGGCCAACCTCAATACGCGTCTACAACACTTCCTCACCACTGCAAATCACCGACCATCATCAAATCTCCATCATCAAATCAGTCACAATCATCAACATCTCAAATTACCATCCAACACCTCAAACCACCTCAATCCAAAACTTCAAATCACCTCAATCCAAAACCTCAAAAACAAACGTCAACATACCACCACTCTAATCTTACAAGAAACTAAACCACCCCAAAATTTCACGCCTTGATGCCCGATTCCACCTTCATTGAGTACAATTGAAGAGCTATGATTGATGATTTCTATTTATTACGTATATTCTCCGATTTTGGTTCAGTATAACTTGTATTATATGTCCTCCCTTTAAGTATTTGTCTTTACTTGCTTCAGGTTCTAATAGAAGAATTCTTAATTGATCTTTTATGTAAGTTTACACACCTTGCGATCACAAACAACAAATCTGAGCTAATCAGAAAAAACGTTCTTCAACAAACAGTTGAACAAGATACCAATGCTGAACAGGAGTTGGCTTGGTTCTATCGGTAATACCTTTACGAGGTTGTGGAATAGTCCCGGGCGTGGTGGAAATGAAGATGGTGAAGCGGTGCATACAATTGGAGCAGAATCGGCCGAGACCCATTCAGAGCCAAAAGGTGTGACTTCTGTTGGTGATTTCCTACCAAACAAAGAATTGTCTGAGGCTTCGGATATAGAGGTAGGGAAGGGTGTTAACACAGAGGGTTCACCGTACAAGTCTTCTGAGGCACCTTCGACGCGTTCTTTCAGGTCAAATCAGACACCAGAGGAAAGTCCAGCACGAAGTTCATCGCAAAACTCAATAAGTACTATCAACGAGAAGCCGATTGAAGTACCAGAGTCTCAGCCAATACTATCTTCTGGTGTTCAGAAGAAAAGGAAAAGAAGAATGCGATATATGGACATTCCTATGGATAATCCGTTCTTAAAGTTAAACAGTTTGGATGAAAAACTGAAGAGTATCGTGAAAACGGAGGAACCTGTGAATGAGGAACTTCAAAAGAAGGCTTCTCCTGGGACTGCGAATCGAGCCGTGAAAGCACCAAGAAACAGAAACAATTCGTTTCACAGACCTACTAGAGTGAATTCTCCTATCACTGCGATTTATGTATCTAGCGAGTCCGATTTACTGGAAACAAATCAAAGAAATGCGAGCGGTCAGAAGAAGAATGATAAGAATGGGATTGTTGTGAAATCTGAGGTGAGTGAGTTTACTCCTCCACCAGTTACAAACGAAAGAGAAGTTTCAAATGAAAATGGGCGTGAAACTTTGGAAGAACTGAACGCTAGAGAGCATGTATTAACTGGAAATAAGACTCCACGAACCGAGCCTGAAGTTCTGGATCGAGAGCAAGACCTCGAGTCTGTTAATCAAATCATACACAGCACTCCAGGTTTAAAAAAAACCGAAACAGACTCCAAAAAGGCGCAACCCGCTCCGGTTCCTCTCGAGAAGTTGCTGGACAACTCCAACACACAGGGAAAGAAACAGTTAGGTCAAGTTGACATCACTTCCGAAGAGAGTCTACCGATGGACTCTTTCACTCCAAATTCCTCACACTTGGATGTATCTTCTGATTCACAACTTCACTTTTCAGCTCACGCTATTTTAGAGACTGAGCAAGATCAGACCCGAGGAGAAGTTCAAGTAGCCAATTCGCCTGTAAGCATTTCCAAAAATGTGAAAAGTCCTCGAAAAGGGTCGTACATTGAAATTGTTTCGAGTTGTCCAACAGACGAAGAAAAGGCGCTAGCAGAGAAGAAAAAGTACAAGCGCAGGTCCAAGGTTGTGGTGACCAACAAAATAAGAAAAGTTATACCATTGGAGAGCGAAGAGGAGAAAGAAAATGAGGATTTAGGATCTCAGTGGTTTCCAATAGACTTGGATAAGCCAGGGAGCGTCATTATAAAAGGTTCTGCTGAATCTTTGGAGAATGCTAATTCTGGAAATGTTGGGGAAACGACGAATTTGGAAAAGCATGTTGAACGTGAAATTGCTACTGTGAATGCAGTCCCAGAAAATCAAGACTCTGCGGAGTATGAAGGAAACGATGTCTCTGAATTACAGTCACAGGCTACACAGTCGCTGAAAGTTTCAAAAACTCAAAAAAGCCCACCTAAAAGTGATCCCAAGGATCCGGACCACACACAGGCGTCAACCAAAAGGGGAGAAAAACTGCCGGAATCAGAGAATAATGGCAAACAGCCAGAACCACTACACGAAAAAGTGGGTGGAGATGAACCACTTCAAACAAAACAAACCTCAGAGGTGATTCCATTGACAGGTGATCTCCCTCCAAAGAAACGTGGGAGATCACCTGAAATAAAAAGATTACCGAATCTTCCATCTAATAATTCACAGATAACAGAAAATGATACAGGTAAAATGGAGAAAAATGGTGATCTGACGTCTGAGAAGATAACAGATGGAAAAGCACAGACCCCGGGCTCCAAAGCTGGAAGTAGGCCACTGACAAGTCTGGCCCCGATTGAACGTCGCAGACTGCGAAGGATTGCAAAAAGCAGTCCAGTGCCGGCACTTGATCTGACTCAATCCACTTCAGACTCACAATCCCCACTTGAAAGACGAAGACCAAGAAGGGGCAGATCATCAAATGTAAGCCTCGAAAAGGAAGAACTAATATCGCAGCCTAGAACACCTCGGATTAAAAAAGGTATTGAGGGGTCATCGGGCAGCTCAAGGACTGACTTACAAAAGATTCCAGTGATGGAACTCACGAATAATGTTCAAGAAGTGGTAACAGCTGAAGTGATTAATGTGAAACCTGCTAGTCAGGTAAACCATGTGCAGAAACGAACCCTGATCAAGCTTTCTGATATCCTATACTCCGATAACCTGAATCTGCAATCGTCTAATAACGGAGGTCAAGAGAAAAACGAAGCACAGCTCATGAAAGTCGAACCTCTGAATAATAGAGTATTGGCTCAGAACGTTAATGTGGAAGAAAACGGACCGGCAATCGATGAGGTTGAAGAAGGTAAGACGCAACCATTTAGTCGCAAACGTAAAGCCAACCAAAAGAGAAAAGATGGAAAGCGCAGGAAGCAACTTCGAGAAGTGAAACGAAACGAAAACACGGAACGAAGAAGATCATCTAGGTTATTGGTTGCGAAACGCGTGGAAGATCCTTACTATGCAGACCCAAAGGATTTTAATATCACCGATAGCCTGGAAATTTCAGAAGATGACGATTCTGATTTTGGGGTTTGAATAACTTGGACGTTGTGTATTTTTAATGTATTCTGATTGAACTACAAAGTTTTGGGTAGATCTGAATTTGGGGTAGCCGATATTTGAAGTTGATTAATTCATTCTTGTCGAAGAGTTGGTGCGACTTCTCTGTATGAATGTATGAAGTTCTCAAGGTAGTTTCTGGAGTTATGAATCGGTGAATTTTTCTTCGTTCTGAAATGAAGTGAATCTCAACAAATAAGTAAAACTTGGAATCTTTGTTTTTGCCTTTGCAACTCCACACTCATTCACTCAGTATTTGCACTTTTTGCCAATTTGGCTGCAAATGCTGTATATGCAGTACCATACATTAAGTGAAGGTGTGGCTTCAAGACTTGTTTACGGGCTGCCAATAGAACTTAAATAGAGGTGCTTTGAAAGATTTTGGATTCTGAGTTGAACCTACGCTTCCATTCTATAATATCAGAGTAAAAGGGAGAAGTGAATTGATGGAATAGTTTAATTATCAGTTGTGACAACTCAACAACAAGAAGCTCTATGCATCATAAGCGTATGACATATTCATTAATCGTTCAATTACTCAGCATTTTAAAGTCTTCAAGGTGACTTAAAATAAATCAAGGTATCTCCAATTATCTGTTTAACGCTCAAAGCAAACCTTGTAACTCTTAATTTCTCTCCTCAACCTCCCAAAACCCATACAACCACATCACCAATTGAACATTCACTAATTTGCAGCCACTGCTTTAAAGCATTTCAGTTATACACGTGCCATCCTTCTACCTACCCTCCTATGAACAATTTCCAACAATACCAATGACAAAGTCTTACGAACTGTTTTCTCTTCTATTTGACCTGTAATTGGCAACCCAATTGCCTCATTTATATAATGTACAGCTATACTTACCAATTCTAATATATCTTGTCTCGGTTCCACAACCATTTCTAAAAATCTGCCATTCTCCTTTTTACCAGCTCACTTACAACTCACTCTATCTCTTTCAGATCATTTATAATCTTACACTTGTATGCACTTCACACATATTCTTCTCTTTCATTTCATACACTCCCTTGTCTTAATCTTCTCTTACAAATTGCTCTCGCCCTATATCATAACCTTTTTAATATAAATTCCGAAATACACCCCGATCCTTTACAAATTTCAACCAACAAGTCTTCCTTCCCAATGATCTCACCCAAATACGCATCCACGCACTACTTCTACCGTCCCTCGCAATTGGTCGCCAAAGGCACCCTCGCACCCCACACCATCAACTTGTACTTGGACTACAACTGCCCCTTCAGCGGAAAGCTCTTCACCAAGTTGCACAAGGAGGTGATCCCCCAGTTGAACAAGCAGCACCCCGACAAGTTCCAGTTTGTGTTTGTCAACGTGATCCAGCCGTGGCACACCAACTCGACGTTGCTCCACGAGTTCTCGCTCGCGGTGGCCAAGTTGTACGCGCAGAAGGAGGACGGCAACGCCAAGTTCTGGAACTTCTCGCAGGTTTTGTTCGACAACAAGGAGCATTTTTACGACACGTCCAACATCAACTTGACGAGAAACCAGATCTACGAGCAGATCTACACTGTGTTGGAGCCACACTTGCAGTTGCCGGAGAAGAAGGCGATTTTGGACCAGATATTGATTCCAACGGATTTGCCAGAGCCAAGCAACGGAGGCAACAGTGTGACTGCTGATGTTAAGTATTTTACCAAGTACCACAGAAAGGCTGGAGTTCATGTGACTCCGACTGTTAGTGTTGATGGGGTTATTGATGATAGTGTTCTGAGTGGGGCAGGAGTTCAAGAATTGGTTGATAAGTTTGTTTCATATTTGTGATTATGTATTTGATGTTTAAGATAATGAAGTATGAATTGGCAAATTAATGTACTTCTATTCTGAGCAAATGTATTTTCATTAAGACAATTAATTACCATGTTAATGTACTTCTATTCTGAGCAAATGTAATTTCATTAAGACAATTAATTACCATGTTAATGTACTTCCAGTTCTGAGACAATGCTATTTATTATGAGCACTAATTACCATGTTAATGTACTTCTATTCTGAGCAAATGTAATTTCATTAAGACAATTAATTACCATGTTAATGTACTTCCAGTTCTGAGACAATGCTATTTATTATGAGCACTAATTACCATGTTAATGTACTTCTATTCTGAGCAAATGTAATTTCATTAAGACAATTAATTACCATGTTAATGTACTTCCAGTTCTGAGACAATGCTATTTATTATGAGCACTAATTACTAAGTCAATAAATGTACCGTCAGGTTGAATTAGATGAATACTATTTAAATTTTAGATAATTGAGTATAAGTAACCAGGTTATGTGTTCTAAATTCTATATATTCACCATAAGTACAAATTACAATTTTAAAAGTGTACTGATGAAAACAAATACTATTTTATTTATTCAAGACTTTAATCACAAATTACCAAGTATTTATTGAACCTCTTCAATTGAAACAAATTCTTAAATTATTCAAGTTTTTCACTCTTAGCTCGCAGTTATAAGGTAATTATTGAACTTCCATTTTTTCTACTGAGACAAATACGAAGTATACTCAATTCCATTCCTCCACTTTACAGACAAATATTTTAGTCATTCAAATCTTCTCACTCTCACACTACAAGGCATAAATCCCTTTAAAACATTAATTGTCTCTTCACTCACCTCCTCTCACCATTAAACTTTTCCTCCTACACTAATTTTTCTTACTTTCATTATCAAGTCTATCACTCAGCTCACAATTATCAAGCTGATTATTGTACCAATATACACTTATCACCCTTTATTCCTCATCCTCCTCATCGTCCAACGACCCAGCCTCAACAGTCATAATATTCTCCCCAACATCACCTCTATACTTTCTCGCAATTCTCGATGCACGGCCAGCGTCCTTAGCCTCAGTCTTCGCCCTCGTCTGCAACCCCTTCAACTCGTCGCGGAACGTGCTGCGCACAGAGCTGTTGGTGAAAGTGTCCCACAACTTCAACGCCCCCGTCACTCCCCCCACCGTCAAGTTACCCGCAACCTCGATGTCGCCCGCAAAACTCGTCGTCAAGACGTTGCCCACGCCAAAGTCGCGCGACAACACCATCGACGGCCCCCCCGTGGACCCAGCCTTCCACATCTTGACCACCTTTTCGCCCATCGCACTGGTGACCAACATGCCGGGAACGTTGGGGTTCACGTTCAAGGACGAAATGCCGGCGTCGTGGGCGTGCAAGGTCCACAACGGCTTGGCCTCGTTCCTGATGTCAAAGCTGTACACGTTGCCGTTGTCGGTGCCCGCGTAAAACACCTCTGGGGCGTGGGCCCCGGCCCAGGTCACATTCTCCACCTCCTCGCCGGCAGCCACGCTGTAACGCTTGGACATTTCCGCCGCGCTCTCGATCCTCACGTCCGACACCGCCACTGCACCGTCGTACCCTCCAGTGAGCAAGATCGAGCTCTCGCTCTGGTGCCACTGCGACAGCGACACCGTTTTGTTCCTGTGCATCTCGTTGAACGACCTGACGGCCGTGCCGTGGTTCAAGTCCCACAACTTGACGGTGTGGTCGGCACTCGTGGACGCCAACACAGTCCTATGCATTTTGTTGTGGCTCAACGAGAGAACCGCGTCCGTGTGGTGGGTCGTAACGTGTGCGGCCTTGCTCTTTTTCTTGCTCTTCTTTTTGGTGCCGGGCATTGCGTTTGAGTCGGGTTCTCCCAAGATCATGTCCGGGAAGGCCTTGTCCATGCAGTCCAAGTTCCATATCTCGATCTGGGGGTCGAAGGTGCCGATGGCTGCGAAGTTGGCCGCATCGCTGTTTTCGCTGCCGGGCCGGTAGTTGACCCATTCGACACACAACGGGAACGCAGGGAGCATGATGTCGTGGTGCACGTACAAGTTGGACTCTCTGTAGAGTCCCTTGGCCACGTCCGCGTCCAACTTGTCCTCCTCCTCCTCGGTGGAGCCCTCTGGGGCCCCGGCACCGTCGTCATAAACATACACATCCAAGTAAGAGATGTCATCCTCGGTTCTGGTGGCCAAAACCAAGCTGTCTGTGGGGTATATCTGCAATTCCAGCTTCTCCTCCTGCTGGTCGGCCTCGGTGGGCAACGTCAAGTACGGGTCGCTGCCGTCTTCGTTCTGGTGGTACTTGGCGTCGTTGGACAAGCCGGGGAACATGCTCACGTCCTCGCCGTCGCTGTCTTCCAGGCCGGCCTCATCGTCGTAGGACTCTAAGTTGTATGCCTTCATGTCGTCGTCGACCTCAATCTGGTCCTTCAACTTGCGTTCCTCCTCCTGTGCTTCCTCCAACTCCTCGTTGGCGTCGCTCAACTTCAACTTGGCCATCTGGTTGATTCTTTCCATCTCCTCGTCGTCCAACTCGTACTGTTCGGGGAACTCGGCCGCGAACCCTCTGGGCACCCATGCGCTGGAAGAGATCATAGTTGAGATGAGATGAAAATTTGAAAATCCAGTTATAAAGATGGGGTCACGTGAGGATTTTATTTATAATGGCAGTTCTATTAAGCTTCATCTGAAGGTGTATTGTTCTATTCTTTGTTTAGAGACTATCGAGTTGCTTATTCATTTATCGTTCGTATCACCTGTTTGTTCCCAATTGTTTATGGTTTTTCTCTGGATTTTTACTTTGGAATTTATACTTACTATGTGTTTATGTTAGCAGATAAATTCTGGACTCTTTATAAATTTATGGATGCATTGCAAACTTTTTATGAATGTCTTACAGGTTTAGATTTATGTTATCTTCATACTAATTTATGGTTATTTTAAAGCAACATGCTTTTTTCTGGATAACTTTAAGGGTAGTTGAATTTGAATACTCCAACCATTTTTGGCTCTCACTGAAAACGCTAATTCTAGTTTTCATTCCTATACCACTTTTCGTTACGTCTAGATTATTTCACTTTTTATCTAGATTTTCATCTTATTGTTATGTAGATTATTCCTGTCACTATATCTAGATATTCTGACTCTGAAGTCTATATCTAGAATTCCAATCTAGAACTCCCAATACGTGTAGAATTCTAATCTAGAATTCTAAACTATATCTAGGCATTCAAACCATCATTTATATCTAGAATTTCCACTAAATTTATCTAGATATCCACCACTGTTTATCTAGAATTCCCACTAATTTATACCTAGATATCCACACTGATTACCTAGAATTCCCATTATACTTGTATCTAGAATTCCAACCACTAAATCTAGAATACCCACTAAACTAATATCTAGATATTACCACTATATCTAGAATTACAACCCATATCTAGAATTCCAACACTAAATCTGGAATACCCACTAAACTAATATCTAGATATTACCACTATATCTAGAATTACAACCCATATCTAGAAATACAACCACCATACTAATGCTAATCACAACCCACTCACAACAAAACAACTCCAACCCCACTCGTACTATCCTCCAAAACCTCCTTACTAGCCTTGTCAACCCCACTCTCCAACGGCCACGCCTTGTAGTTGAACAAGTAAAAGTTGAGGAAGCCATCACCAGCCCCAAACTTTAAGTCCTTGATGAAATACGTGTTGTCCTGCGACGTCAAACAGTTGAACACATCCACGCCAAACTTCTTCGAGGTGATCAACGCATCCTTCATCAACGAGCCCAACCTCTTCTTCAAATCGTCCTCCGCAGACGTGGCATAGTAGAACAAGTATGCTATTCCTAATTCCGAGTGCTGCGCATTGCCCAACACCGTGAACGGAAGCAAGTAGTAGCTGAAGAAATCGGTAATCCTGCCCTCCGACTCCACCACATAACTCTTGATCACCTTGGTGTTGCCAAGCAACCAGTGCTCCAACTCGGGCTTGTCAAACACCTGCACCAAGCCAAACTTCTTCTGGTACGCGTTCAAGAGGTCGAACACCAGGTCCAAGTCATGCTTTCCCATTTCACGCAAGCCGGAAATCAACGTTTCGTTCGGCAAGGTGTACTGGGCCACCATGGACAGCTTTGTTTCCGAGTCGGGCAAGGACGAGAAACCCACGTCGTGCAACTTGGCCCAGTTGAGCGGGCGGTGGGTGTACCGGCACAGGGCGACGGGCGACGGCAACACCACGCCGGCCGTGTACAAGGCCTGCCAGATGTCCTTCCTGTTGACCCTGCGGGTGATCTCCTTGATCAAGATGGGCGCCAAGCGTTTCGAGCGCAACTTCTTGTGGATGCACAAGAAGTTGATTTCGACCGAGGGGATCATCGCGCCCGAGCGGTTCAACTTCAAGGTGACGGGCACGGCGGCGATGAAAGAAACCAACTTGCCGGTGGCCTTGACACGCACACCCACGTACCAGTCACTCTGCCACCCGGGTGGCTTCAACGCCCACGTCAAGAACTCGGGCAGGTACTTGAAGCGGAACGTGGCGTCCTGGTCCTCCACGTAGTGGTCGTACAACAACTGGTACACCTCTTCTAGCTGACCCGTGTTCTCGATGTCAATGGTACTCCATTCAAATTCACCCAAAAGTGGAAGCGGGTCGGCTGGCACGTCGCTGGGCTTCTTGTTCTCTATGGGGCCCTCAGACTCGATCTTGCTGTCCAAGCTCGGAACAGGCTGCGTTTTCCAGAACTTGTAGTCCTTCATCTGCTTCTGCTGCGTCTCATTGAGCTTGGCGCCTTGCGAAAACAACTCCAAGATTTCCTGGATCGACTGCGGCAAGTCTTTCTTGTCTGACATTTGCCTTTTTTGTTTTTCAGTTTTTCATTGAAAACGTAATGGTGCTTAAGAAGAGCAAATGGGACCGCAAGGCCAAGTACAAGTATATGAAGAAGCATGGGATTCTTCCGGAAAAGGCGCCTGAGGAGGCACCAAAGGCGAAGTGGTCTTCGAAGAGGAGAGATGTGGTTCATAACAGGGTTGTGTTGGACGATTCAGATGAGTGGGACTCAGAGACTGATGAAGTTTTGATTAACCATTTTTATCCTCAGTTGGGAGATGAGGAATTGACGCAGGAGCAGAAGGTTAAGATCAAGTGGCAAATTTTGGAACAGATTGGTGAGAATGGTGAAAATGAAGGAAATGAGGAAAATGATGGAAATGATAATGATGAAGATGATAATAATGATAATGAAATTGACGGCATATACTTGGGTACCCAACCAGCTCAACACGCTGCATCTACAAAACTCACCCTAGAACAAATCCTAGCAACAGCTAAACAAAACCCAAAGGTACTGCGTAAACTATACACCCACAAGATGTCAGACAACTTCTTGGAAGAGTACGGTCTAGACAGCTACACCGACTTGGTCAAGAAAAAAGACGACTACAACGACATGTACTATGCCAGGCAGCAAAATCGCAACCTCAGCGAGATTCCTGTGGAGGAGCTCGACGGGTTTGTGGTGGGCAAGTCGACGTTGAGCGGGCCGAAGACGCACGAGTTGAAGGGTTTGAGTGCGGAGGAGATCAGGGCGAACGAGGAGCGTGCCCTCAAGGCGGAGCAGCAGAGGTTGTATAACGATATCAAGAAGAGGTACGACCGGCCCGCGGAAAAGTCCAAGGTCTTGGAGATTGACAGTGTGAGGGACACGGATTTCTTGAACGGGAGGTTGGTAAGTCTGCGGGATGCGCGCAGTGAGATCACGGATGAGGAGTTTAACGATGATTTGGGGGTTCTTTTGGGGGTAGGTATTCCAATGGAGGGGAAGGTGACTGACGATTTGGTTCCATTGGATGGGAAGGTGACTGATGATTTGGTTCCATTGGATGGGAAGGTGTCTGAGAGTTTGGATGATCTAGATGAGTTAATGGCTGGGGTTAGTATTAAGGAGAAGAAGGTTGTGGAGAGGAAGGTTTTGAAGAAGCCAAAGAGTGATTTTTTGGATGATTTGTTGGGTTTATGAGGGGGGGGAATTATTAAGTGAATGTGTGGATTCAATGGAAATTATATGCTATTTGTATATAGGATATACAATGGATAATACTGGAATTATAGAATAATAGTGGAATTATAATTGGAAGAATTTCGGAGACATTTTACGAGGATATGTATGGATAGAGTATACTATCATGTATTGGTGGGGATATAATTATTTGAGAATAATACGTTGAAAAGAGCAAGAGGATTGGTTTGATATTAAATGATATGAAGTGAAGTGAGAACAATACAATGGAGGATAAATGAGAGTATTGGAATGATATGAATGAATTGAAATGATTTAAAAACTCAATGGAAAGATATAAGAACACTGGAAGTATGTATAAGAATATTGGAATGATATGAGTGATATGGCATGGTTTAAGCACTCAATGGAAAGATATATAAGAATATTGGGATAATATGATATGAAGTAAGAACTCAATGGAAAGATATGTAAGAATATTGGAATGAACTAATAATATGATATGAAGTAAGAACCCAAAGGAAAGATATACAAGACTATTGGAATGAACTATTGGGACAAAAATCGGAACACTTCAAAGTAGAATCACATGCCCAGTAAAGAATACAGAGAAATGGTAAAAATAGTTCTATCACCATACACCTACTAAAAGCCAATTTCAAAATCACTCAATGTTTAAAGTTTTAAAATTTTGGGTGCAAAATTTACAAATCATAATCGTAATTCAAATGGGAAACGAATAGTAAAAATGAATAAACCAGCTGTAAAACGTAACTCAAAGACTGAAGTAACCAATCCAGATGCAAAAAGAATGCCGGCGCCAAGAATCGAACCTGGGTTTCAACTGCCACAAAGTTGTGTACTGACCACTATACTACGCCGGCCAACTTGCTGAACTTCAGAAAGCCAACTTCCTCCCGATTCAATCCAAATTTCACGGACCACCACCTTGTGTCCTATTCCCTTATTACAAACCTTATCGCATTACCTCATCACCAATCCACAACTCACTTTTCAAAAAAAACAAAATCGAAAGCCATGTCGGTAGCCACACCCAAGCTCTCGCCCCAGGACGCGGTGCGCCTCTTCAAAGAGGCGGCACTGAAGGAGGCCAGCGGCAACATCTCCGATGCAATTGACTTGTACCGCAAGGCGTACCTCATCAACCCGAAGGTCGACTCGGACGTGAGGGCAGAAGTGGTCCAGCAACAGGCGAGGAAACCAGCAGCAAGAAAGTTGAACGAGGAGGTGGCCAGAAAAATCAACGTTGCCAAGTTGATTGAAAGCTTCAAGGGTTTGGATGTGGAGGAGAAGAAGATTGAGGAGGACCTGGATTCCATACGGGTGGACAAACCATCTCCATTGTTGCGTTTACCAAACGATATATGGTTAGATGTTATTGATATTCTCATTACTACGCATCCAGAATCGTGGTTTGCCTTCTCAATGACATGTAAGAAACACGCTTATCTCGGGTTTGGAACGTCGCACGTGTGGCGCACCTTGTGCTACTTGGTGTACCCCAGGCAGCAGTTTGCCGAAAACGCCATGTTCATGGAGAGGTTGGTGGCTCCAGCACCAGAAGACATGCCGGTGCCGTCGGACCAGTTGAAAGTACTACCCCAGTACAACGACTCGTGGAAATGCATGCTCGCACACCGGCCGTTCATCAAGTTTCTAGGCTGCTACATCTCCACCGTCACTTATTATAGCGAGGGAGGCAAGGCAGAGCTCTCTAACAGTTGGAATAATCCCATCAGGACGATAACCTATTATCGGTACCTTAGGTTTTACCCGGACGGGACGGTAGTGAAAGCGCAGACGGTGTTGGAGCCTTCGGTGGTGATTCCGCACTTGCTGCGGACGAACCGGAGTGTTCTGGCGGACGGTAGCGTGACGGAGGAGGCGGACGCACATGGACTGTCTCGCGGGCGAGAGGTGCACCGGATCTTCCACGGCCGCTGGACCATCTCCAGCGACGGCGAGTTGCACATTGTGATCAACAACGGGTCTGTGGCGTACAATGTTTTCCACTTGCGGTTCCAGGTGAAGGCGGTGGGGCCGTTCAAACATGCCAAGTTGTCTTGGATTAGCTATTTTACGGTGCGTAAGAGGATGAGTGAGGATGATGAGAGGGTTGGTGAGGTGACGGAGTTGGGGTTGAGGAACGAGAAGCCGTTCAAGTTTCTGCGTGTGAGGAGGTATACATTAGATAATTAGAATCTGGTAGAGGAATAGAATATTTTGTCAATTATTGGTTTGAAAAATGGCTGCAAATTTGACGTTTTTGAAAAAAGGTGGACTTTTTTAGAGATATCAAGTGGAGAGAATATGAAATGTACAAGAAGTACTGATTCTTATTGGAGAATTACAAACAAGAGGTTTAAGATTAAAGTTCGTTTCAATGAGTGTTCAGTATTCAGTTAAGAATGTGTATTTGAAGGCGAGATCATAAAAGAAAGCACTCATAAATTCTCATGGTGAAGTACATGAACGATTCACCAGATCAAGTGAATAGAGTGTCTTTTTAGCTGATACATGAATAAGTGCCAAATTCAAGTGCAAACTGACATAATCTTCAGTATTCATTTAACCTCAAAATAAAGTGCTCGAATCAGTGGTATAAAGTGCACACTCAATTCCCTTATTATGGCACTTAAAATCGAATTATCATAGAACCTTACAGTTATTTGATTATTGCGCTTTTCCGGTGAACTGATAATAATAGTTCACCAGTGAATTGATTTTGATACTTCTTTTGCAAGTGAATTGAGGAGTATTTACTAATTATGGCACTTTAAGGTTGATACGTGGGTACTTATATTTCATGCTAGTTGGTCATGGCAATCATTTAATGAGTGAAGCATAGTGCTTTATTTAAAAGTGATCATGTGTGAGCTTGGGTCATTATCAATCACTGGTTAAGCCTACATTCAAATCACTAGATAGTGTCACAACCAACTCACTTAAAAAGGGTCATTATGGATTCCTTACAAAGTGTCAAGTCACTTAACCTGCAAAAATCAACTCAATTCGGAACCGCCATTATCACACTTCTGAACCACCACCATCAAACCAGTTGTAAAGTGACATTATCAAATCACTTTCAGAGTTCCACAAATCATTTCCAAAGTACTATTATCAAATCACATGTAAAGTACCAAATTCGATTACAAAGCACATACTCACTTACAATGTACATACTCACTTCTAAACCACCATTATAAATTTCAGAGTTACAATTCACTTGTAAAGTACATTATCAATCACTTGTAAAGTACATTATCTCACCTGTAAGTACCTAACAACTCACTAGAAAAATTGATCCAAATTTGCAACCCAAAATCAGAATATTCCTCTACAATGATCCATACAAACTCACTCCACCATAAACGTCCTCCTTCAAACCGTCCATCCTCTTCTCGAAAATATACAATTATAATCCAAACATCCCAATTCCACCTCAAATCAACTCCACCCAAACCAATCCTCCACCTCAAATCAACTCCACCCTAATCAACTCCACCCTAATCAACTCCACCAAAATCAACTCCACCCAAATCAACTCCACCAAAATCAACTCCACCCAAATCAATCCTCCACATATCAACTTGCGCGCGTAAAATCAAGACCGCACGCGTAATCACCCGACGCAAATTTTTCTAACAAAATTTTCCTCATCGTTGAAAAATTTAAAACCACCAATTCGAAAGCCATACCAGAAACATGTCTCGTTTCTTTGTTACAGGCTACACCTCAGACTCGTCGTCTGAGGAAGAGGACTTGTTGAGTACCTCTGAGGAGGAATTGCTCTCGGAAGAATCGACCGACTCTGAATTTGCCAACGACACGAGCGACGACTCTGACGACTCTGACGACAGCGACGACGACGTGGGTCCACGTCCCACCGGGCCGTCGTACTTCTTGAAGAAGAGCTTCATGAAGGGTTCCGGGGGCGACTCGGACTCGGACTCGGAAGACGAGGGCAAGAAGGTTGTCAAATCGGCCAAGGACAAGTTGTTAGACGACATGAAGGACCTGATCGAGACGATCAACGTGTCCAAGCGCACCAATACGTGGACGACGGTGTTGAGCGAGTTCGACCGCTTGGGCCGCTTGTTGATGAAGGCCAACCAGCAGAATATCGGCACGCCCAAGTTCTACATCAAGTGCTTGGCGGGCTTGGAGGACTACATTGCCGCGACTACAGAGAACGAAAAGTCTGAAAAGACGTTGAATGGTGCTGAAGCGCGTGCGTTCAACACCACCAGACAGAGGGTCAAGAAGCAGCTCAAGGAGTTCCACGGCCATCTTGAGTTGTTCAGGCAGGACGCAGAGCAGTTTGAGTCGGACGAGCCGTTGGACGAGGAGGAAGTATCTGCTGCGTCGGGACCATCTTCGTCTGGTGCCGTCGAGGACGACAACGTCAACAGAGTGCACTCGCCAGTCTTCACGACGTTGAAACAGATTGCAGAGACCCGTGGTAAGAAGAATGTCGACAAGTACGAGCAGATTGCGATTTTGGAGGCGCTCTTGGAGGAGTTTTTGCCCAAGGGGGGAGTGTTTGAGCTCATCTCGTTGTACCAGATGTTGCTTTCTGTGCGTTTCGACGCCTCGTCGTCGCAGTCGAGCATGCCGTTGGACCAGTGGAAGAGCAACGAGCAGGACCTCAACGCGCTCGTGGACTTGTTGGAGGCGAACATAAACGCATACCAGTTGAGCGAGGCGGGTGTGGCGACCGATGACATTGACATTGCGCCCACTGCTGACGAAACCACCGGCCTCCGGGTGATTTTCGGGTCCGTCACTTCCTTAGTGGACAGATTGGACGACGAGTTCACCAAGTCGTTGCAGAATACCGACCCACACTCGCTCGAGTACATTGAGAGGTTGAAGGACGAGTCCATAATGTACCGTTTGATTGTGAGAGCACAGCGTTATGTTGAGAAAATCACTGCAGAGGAGCTGAGGTCCACTTCGGAACAGTTGGCCAGGATTGTGTCGCGCAGGTTGGAGCACATCTACTACAAGCCGGACCAGTTGATCAACGCGAACGAGCTGGTCAGCGGGGTGGCCAGCGACGTGCCGGCCACCGAGTTGGTGCAAACATTGGTCCAGTTCTTGCAGACCCACGCCAACCCGGCCTACGGAAAACAGGCCTTCTTATTCTTGGTGTACTACTACGCCGTCAACAACCACTACTCCAAGGCAAAGGAGTTGTTTGTCGGGTCCAAGATCCACAGCGGAATAAACCACGCGGAGTCCAGCTTGCAAATCCAGTACAACAGAGCGTTGGTTCAGTTAGGCTTGAGTGCGTTCAGAGCAGGGGCCATCGACGAGTCCAGCAAGATCTTGAACGACATCATCAACTCGCAGCGGTCTAAGGAATTGTTGGGCCAGGGATTTAACACCAAGTACCCCAACCAGGCCACGACCGGCGAGAAGCTCAAGTTGTTGCCGTTCCACCAGCACATCAACTTGGAGTTGTTGGAGTGCGTGTACATGACGTGCTCGCTTTTAATAGAGATTCCGGCGTTGGCGGCGGCAGCGGCCGCTGCTGCCGCGGGCGCCAACACGCGCGACTCGAAGCGCAAGCAGTCGGTCAAGTCGTTCAAGAGCAAGTTGGAGTTCCACGACAAGCAGTTCTTCACCGGGCCGCCCGAGAGCATCAAGGACCACATTGTGCACGCGTCCATCGCGTTGCAGAAGGGCGACTGGGCCAAGGCATACGCCTTGTTGTCCTCCATCAAGATCTGGAAGTTGTTGCCCGACAACGACAAGTTGTTGCGCATGTTGAAGGCGCAGTTGCAGACGGAGGGTTTGCGCACCTACATCTTCACGTACAAGGGCGTTTACACGAACTTGTCGGTGGCCAAGTTGGCGAAGATCTTTGACTTGCCGGCCGGGGAGATTACTGCCATCTTGGGCAGGATGCTCGAGCTGGGCGAGATTGACGCGCTGCTCAACGCGGACGCGTCGTACATCAGGCTCACGTCCACGGAGCCGCAGAGATCGCGCTTGCAGGAGTTGGCCATCGTGATGAACGAGAAGGTGGGTGTGTTGACCGAGAGGAACGAGAAGACGGGGTCGAACGGGTTTGGAAAGAAGCCACTGTCGAACAACCAGCAGAAGGAGAACCCACAGCCGCAGTTCACGCTGCAGAAGGAACAGATACATGACGATATTACTAGGTTTAGGTGTGCTAATGTTTCGTCTCATAATGATGAGTTCCAGCCGACGGTTTAGGATGCATAGGAGTTAAGAGTTTATTGTTTTGGTGTAGACGAACGAACGAACAACTAACGAACGAGCGTAGCGAGTGAGTGAGTTGTGAGTGAGTATTGAGTGAGTGAGATGTAAGTGGGTTATAAGCGAGTTGTGAGTGAGATGTAAGTGGGTTATAAGCGAGTTGTGAGTGAGATGTAAGTGGGTTATAAGCGAGTTGTGAGTGAGATGTAAGTGGGTTATATGCGAGTTGTGAGTGAGTTGTAAGTGTGTGAGCTGTGATTTTTGAGTGAGCGAGTAGTAAATGATAGCATAATTACATTTATCCTCTGGAATAAATCTTTGGAATACTTTGGAGTGGTTCGGTTCTTGTAATTCTTTGACACTGGTACAATACTAAATTTTGGAGCTAATTTTTGAAATATTTCGGTATAATCCTTTGGGATATATTGGAGTACAAAGGTATAATTTTTTGGAAACTTTGGTATACCTTTTGGAGTGTCTTGGTATAACTCCTTGGAATACTAAGGACGACAATCTTTGGGAATACTATGGTGTACTTTGGAGTGATTTGTATACGTTGGATAGTTCTTTCGAATACTAACCTTTTGGAATGCTTTGGAGACACTTTTTTCGATACCTTGGTATATTCTTTTGGAGTACTTTGGGGAACATACTTTTGATACTTTGGAATCTCTGGAATGCTTTGGATGAAAATCTGTGGTTATACTTAAACAGCTTTTAAAGTTCTTCGGGGGTACAAACTCTGGAATTCTTTAGAGATACAATTCTTTGGGAGACCTCAGTAAAATCCTTTGGTGTACTTTGGAGTGAAAGTTACAACCTTTTTTAGTGCTTTGGGCACAATTCTCTGGGGTACAATTGTATGGGATAGTAATCCTTTGGTGTTATCCCTTGGTGTTATCCTTTGGAGTTCTTCGAGGTATATCTCTTTGAAATACTTTTGGATAATCTTTTGAAATACTTTGTAAGTCAATCCTTGAGAATAAGGTACTAATTTGGAGTATTTGGTAACTTTGGAGCATTTCGAAGGTTAATCTTTAAAATAATTTGGACAATCCTTTAGAATACTTGGAGGTCAATCTTTGAGATACTTTGAATTCTTTGAAATCCTTCAATTTACATCCTTTGGATTACTTTCAATCCCCAGGCCACCTTAAATCCTTGGACACTCTCTAGACAATTCTTGGAAGACAGGATTGAGAAAGGTGGCCTAGAGTGGAAAGAAAATCCCACCTTGGTATGCCTTTCCCGTAGTAAATTGAGCATGGTCTGGGTAGTTATACCCGCAACAATGCCGATTGTCATATACGAGTCATTATGACAAACTGCCTACGGAATTGGTGAGTTTGTCAACGGAATTCAATGGTTTGTCTACGGAATTGGCCAATTGTCAACGAACCAATGTTTTGTCCAGTAATTGTCAACAGAACCAATGTTTTGTCAATTGCCTACAGAACCAATGTTTTGTCAATTGCCTACAGAACCAATGTTTGTCAAATAATTGTCAACAGCACCAAGTTTTGTCAAATAATTGTCAACAGAACCATGTTTTGTCAAGTATTTGTCAACAGAATCAATACTTTCTCAAGTAATTGTCAACAGTTTGCTGTAATTCTCTCAATTCAATTGTTCTCAACCTGTCGATGGCAAACTGAAAGACAATAGGACAAGAGCATGTGGTACATGTCAGTTAGCAACTGGTACATTTGTCATGCCATTGATTGTTATATGTTTGCATGCATTTTATTTACAAGGTTGTTAAGTAATGGGTGAGTGAAGACTGGGTGACACCAGAAAGGTGCAGTATTGAGCTGATATATTCCTCTTTAGTACTTTCATTTGTTGATACATATCTAAACAGTTCATATACTGTTTGTTCATACGTACAAAACCATGTTCATAGAAGTACAAAAATGTACACACAAGTACCAAACCATGTTCATGTACAAACCATATTCACTAATTCAGTGTTAACCTTCTAAAACCGAATATCACTTAAGTCCACACCCACTCATACCCAAACCTCGCTCATATTTCACGTCCCCTCACAAGCCTAAACCGTTCCTCCCTATGCCACCCCGCCAGAAATCATAAAAAGGAACTCACCATTCAAATTCTCTACCCCAAATCATCGCACAAGCACTTTTCATCTCGTATTTCTGCATTTTCAACTACATTATTATCTATTTACGTTCCAAATTTCAACCAAAATGCTAAACTTTACATTTTCACATCTTTGAATTCACTATTTCAGTTGCTTGATTAATTAACTATTTCAATAACTTAATTAATTCACTATTTCATTTACTTGATTATATTCATTATTTCATTATTCGCTAATCTGTAATTCACTATTTCTTTAATCACTATTTCAGTAATCACTATTTCAGTAATCACTATTTCAGTAGTCATTATTTCAGTAATCCTATTTCATTGATTATTATTTCAGTAAATTCTATTTCATTAATTATTATTCAGTAAATTCTCTTTCATTAATCATTATTCAGTAAATTCTATTTCATTAATCACTATTCAGTAAATTCTCTTTCATTAATCATTATTCAGTAAATTCTATTTCATTAATCACTATTCAGTAAATTCTATTTCACTAACCATCATTGAAGTCACTATTCATCACATTCTTTAACATTCTAAGAAACCGAACCTTAAATAGACCACTCAAACCTTAAGTCCAAGATGCACATCCCGGTATTCCTCATCTCCTACCTCACATGAAATATCCGTAAATGCCATCACCTCGGCAGTGCGTGCAAACTCACATCTCGCAGCCGCAAACTGCACCTGCAAAAAGGCCGTAAACCACTCAAGCAATCATCTGGAGATAACCTCAGGGATATCCAACCGCATTCACAACGCCAACCTTAAATCGGTTGTCAACTCTCGAGGCATTTTGTTCTCTGCGGATTTCAGGCGAGTGAACAACAAACAAGACCTCTTGCAGCCGCACAGAAATTAGAGTTTGGAATGTTAATTAGCTGATTGCGTGAGTGTGGTGATTGTGACGGGTGGTGACGGGTGGTGAAGGGTGGTGATAGGGTGGCAATGAGGTAGCACGCTCCAGCTACCAGCCAGACCACGATTAGGCAGACGGGGCTATAGAGGGGGTCATAGGGAAATGCAGACTTGAGATATTAAACTGAATCACCTCTGTACAACTCTACACCAACAGTGCACACCACGGCACACCAACTCACAATCTCGATACCCCCCCAATTTTAGGAGACATTCCCACTACAGTTGCGGTCATTTCGAGCTATTTTTAGATGGAATCGTTCACTTGAGCTCATCGATCAGATTTGACGGTAATTTGTCTACGCCCCAGAGGTTGTTTCAATTCTAGACCAGGCATTTAAGCTTTATAGATTTTTCAGCGTTCCTTTTTCCCTGGCTCGGTGGTAGCGCGGAAAAGTATATAAGGAATGATTTGGCGATGAGATTGAAAAGACAGGCATGAGCACAGACAAAAAGGCAGTCAAGGTAGGGTCGCTTTGCGAACTCTGCCACGCACGTAAAGCCGTGATGAAACGTCCCAAGAACTTGCAGAAGTTGTGCAAAGACTGCTTCTATCTAGTGTTTGAAACAGAGATCCACAACACCGTCACCGACGCACAGCTCTTCCAGAAGGGCGATAAGGTGGCTATAGGTGCTTCCGGCGGTAAGGACTCGACTGTGTTGGCGCTGGTGCTCAAGTTGTTGAACGAAAGGTATGATTATGGGTTGGAACTTGTGTTGTTGTCGATCGACGAGGGCATCAAGGGCTACCGTGACGATTCCTTGGCCACGGTGAAACGCAATCAAGAGCAGTACCAGATGCCGTTGGAGATCATCTCGTACAAGGACTTGTACGACTGGTCGATGGACGAGATTGTTGCGTGTGCCGGGATGCGGTCGTCGTGCACGTACTGCGGAGTGTTGCGCCGGCAGGCCTTGGACAGAGGCGCGGCGAAGTTGGGCATCAACCACGTCGTCACGGGCCACAACGCCGACGACATGGCGGAAACGGTGTTGATGAACTTGCTCCGCGGCGACACGGCGCGCTTGGAGAAGTCGTGCGCCATCTTGACACAGCTGAGCGGGTCGCCCATCAAGCGCTCGAAGCCGTTCAAGTACACGTACCAGAAGGAGATTGTGTTGTATGCGCACTACAAGAAGCTCGACTACTTTTCGACCGAGTGCACGTACGCACCGGAGGCGTTTCGCGGTACCACGCGCGAGCTTCTCAAGGCGTTGGAGGCCGTGCGGCCCTCGTGCATCATGGACATCATATACAGCGGCGAGCACTTGGTGCTCGCTCCAAAGACAAAAAAAGTCACCACCAAGTACAAGAACAGGAGGAGGGAGCAGGAGGTGAATGCGGATGGTTCGGTGAAACTTCCGCAGAAACAGACGTACAAGGACGGTAATAGATGCGAGAGGTGCGGATATTTGTCGTCCAACAGGATATGCAAGGCCTGTATGCTTTTGTCTGGTTTGGAGATGAACAGGGCCAAGATGGGTATTGACGGGGACGTTGGGGTTGATGGTGCTGCCAAGTTGGGGAAGACTTTGGAGCAGCTTACTTTTTAATATAGCATGTGCATACTCCTGGGGGAGTTTTAATTAGAATATTTGGATTAGTTTTGTAGTGCTCACTCCACGAAGTGGAGTCACAATTTTCTATTTGATATTCATTTTGAAATGGAAAACCAAAGGAGGTTTTTTTATTTGATAATCATCTTGATCACTGAATAGAGTTTTTTATTTGACTATCATGCTGATATTGAAAATCACTGGATTGAGATTTTTTATTTGATTATCATGTTGATATTGAAAATCTCTCAATTGAGATTCTTTTATTAGTTAATCATCTTTATATGGAAAGTCACCGAATTGAAATTCTTTTATTAGTTTTGGTGAATCATGTTGATATTGAAAATCACAGAATTGAAATTCTTTTATAAGTTTTGCTAATCATATTGATATGGAAAATCTGTGAATGGAGACTATTTTTTTGGTTATTCCTATTAAATGAAAATCTCACTCCAATGATTTTCTATTGTTCGATTAACCATGTTGTTACCGCAAAATCTCACCCGTGCACCTCAATTTCCTTCAAATATTGATTATTCGTTGATATCCTCCTAAGAATTGAACCTCTACCCTACTTCTTTTATAAAGAAAAAAAAAAAAAGAGTCTTTGGAGTCAGCTTTGGATCTTTAGTTTTCGATAATCATCATCAGTTATAACTATTCTCTTTATCAATCTCTTACATACACTACCTGAAGTGAAATTTTTGATAATAACTTGAAAATGGCCAAGGGAATGGTACTTCCATCTTGACTATGGAAGAGAAGAGATTAGGAAAAGAAGGTTAGTCTTCCTTCAGAACAATCTTCTGGTTCAGAAAGAACAGAATACATTCTTGTTTCAGATAGAACAGACTAAATAAAAAGACCACAACAGGCTGATAAATTCAAACGAAAACGGACAAAAAATACGAGAACTGGCTGCAAAAAAACGGTAATTTTGCAACCGTTTCGTATTCGAACGTTTATTTTAGGCTTGCAAAATAACTCGTTCCTGTGACCAAAAGTGACAAGGTCCATTTGTTGAGTTATAAGTAAAAATAGTTTAATAGTTGAGCTCGAGTACTCCAGAGCTCAAACTCATGAGCAGTAGCGTTTATGTGATGGCTATCCAAACAACCAAGAATGGTTTTATAATTCTACTGAAGCCACAAAAGTAAACTAGATCTGAAAGAACTAAATCTACCTATTTAGACGTTGAGGGGCAGGTCTCCAAATTGCTAGCTCTTAGTTTAGTGGGTCCATTTCATTTTGAGGATACTATTAAAATGTTAAATGAGTGAAAATTTTCTCAACTATAATATGTTGAAACTGTATAAGTCAATCGAATGTTCATGAATAGGCAAAATAATGATTGAAATTTTAAGATAGACTCTTGGGTTCGTTAAATAGAGAATCCTATGGAAATTGACTTAAAATGTTCCAAACTTCAATATCAGCCATTTCAGTTTTTTTTTCAGTTTTACTCTCTTATTTCAGTTTCTGTCCACAGCCTTCGCACTATTCACCTACTCAGTTACAAATTTACCCTGGGTTTTCACTCAATTGCGTATTAACTCACTCGTTTATTCATTCACTCACTCACTCAGTTATTCACTATCTTACTCACTCCCATATTCATAATCTTACTCACTCCCTTGTATCATCATCCACTTACTTACTCTCTTACTCGCTTACTAGCGTACTCATGAACTAACTTATTCACTCGTTTATTATCTACTCACTTACTCACTCACTAAATCACGCACTAATGCACTCCCTTTCTCACTCACTCGTTTATTCATCAGTCACTTATCACTCGCTAGCTTACTAACTTCCTAATCTGACTCACTCGTTTATTCACCTACTCAATTATTCATTTACTCACTCACTCACTCACTCACTCGCTTCGCTCGTTCGTTCGTTTGCTCGTTAGTTCGCTCGTTCGCATCTACTTTCTATGAACATGAACAGCACTAGCCTGGTTCGTAGAGAAAATCAACGTCTCAGCAATCACAGTATTCTGCTTCCTCGAAAGCCCAAAAACAATAACCTCGGCAATGTCCTCAGCAACCAAAGGTTCAGTCCCAGCATAAACAGCCTTCGCCTTCTCAATGTCATTTCTGAAACGAACAATGGAAAACTCCGTCTCAACATTACCAGGGTCAATCTCCAACACCCTGATATTAGTGTCAATCAACTCCTTTCTCAACACCTGCGAAAAAGCCTTCACACTGGCCTTGGTGGCACAGTAAATACCTCCCCCGGGGTACGAGTCCCGACCCGCAATCGAGCCCAAGTTGACAATGTCACCCGCGTTCTTCTTCTTGAAGTGTGGCACGAGCTTGTTGGTCAACGTGATGAGCCCCAACACGTTGGTGTTGAACATACCAGCAATGTCCTCGGTGGAAATCGAGCCAATAGGGTCTCTTCCCAAGGCCAAGCCAGCATTGTTCACCAACACATCGATGTCAGCAAACTCCTTGGGCAACGAGTCCAAGAATGGCTGGATGGTCTCGATTTTCAGCACGTCGAGCGAAACAGAATGCGCTTGAAGACCTTTGTATTGCGCGGTCAATTCCTTGGAAAGGGCGTCCAACTTTTCCTTTCTTCTTGCAGTGAGAATCAACTTGATGTTACCGTTGGCAGCAGAGGCCAATTCTCTAGCGGTGGCCTCACCAATACCACCCAGAGCACCGGTGATGAGAATAATCTTGTTGGCCAATCTTTCAGCAGCTTTCAATCCGTAAGACATGATGTTGAGATAATTATAAAGTTGGTTCTCCTGATTGCCCACATGTTTTGGGTCACGAGGGATTATAAGGAGATCCACAGAGATTACTTCTAAGAGTTATAACTTCTTATGGTTATAGGATGAGGGTAGAAAGGAAGGTGAATTGAAGTATTGAGTATGTGAAGTAATTCGGGTATTCTGTAGTATACTTTTCGTGCTTCTTTTCTCTTTTCTTGTACTTCTGTAGTTTTAGAAATGAGAGATGTCTTTAATTCTTCCATTCCTTCTTTCTTACTTTACTTGTAAATGCATTCCAGCTTCAGGTAAAGTATTCGTTGTCACACCTTGTATCAAGACTCATATTCAAGAAGATTTCATATTTATCAAATCCATACTAATAGTTATATTAAATTTCTCGTATGTTTTTCACCTTACCTCATCTCAAAGCACAATTTTTTATTCACCTCTACATCCAAGTTATATATTTTGTATTAAACTATTACCATTATCATAGCACAGTCTCCAACGCTTAGTAAAAGGTGTTTGGTCTGTCACGAGAGTACAAAGTCTTGGACTTGGTAACTCTGTGTGGCAATGGGAACTTCAAACCCTTCGACAAGAATTGCTTGACGTATTGTCTCTTGACATCCTCGGTCTTTTCCAATTCAACAACCTTCAAGATGTGGATAGATCTAAATCTAGCTCTGTGTCTGGCAGCCAAGTCCTGGTACATGGTCTCAACGGCACCGACTCTGGTAACGTCTCTGTATTCCTTGTACATGTTGTGGATACCAGATCTGGAGTCGTATCTGATCCAGATACCGAAGGTCTTGACCTTGGTTGGGTGGGCTTCGGAAATCAAGTTGACCGAGACAATTTCACCAGAAGCCTTCTTGACCTTGTGCAATTTCTGTAAAAAGTACCAGTATCTGGACTTGGCAACAACGGTGTTTGGAGCAAAAATTCTCATACGGTACAACTTTGGCTCTGGGACAGAGTCAGTTGGAAGACGACGACCGATAACCTGATATTCGTTCAATCTAGACATTCTGGGGGGTTAGTATGGGCAGGTAAAATTTTTCACGGCGCTGGTGGGTACGTGTGTGCTGCTGGCACTGGCTGTCTCGATCGGCGATGTAGTCCACTAGGGTGCCGCTGGTACGGTTTATTGCACTTACTTGTTCGTTGCTGATATCAAGAGGAAAGTAAAAGTTGTAGCCGATTTTTCAAAGAGACCTCGCTGAGCGCTGGAGACAAAATTTTCTGTTTGTGTTACACAAAGTTTTTGGAATGTGTTTGTGCAGGATGGTGTGATGTATGTCACGTTTAGGGTTGGTGCCCTAGCGAGGCGTCTTGTGAGTGGTGTGAGAAATGAAGGAGCGCTGTGGAGTTGAAAGAGTATTGTGAGAGCTGAAAGTGTATTTGAGAGCTGAGAAGTATTGTGAGAACTGAGAGAGTATTTGAGAGCTGAGAGAAAACTTGGAAACTGAACGTGACAACTGGAGGAGCATTCTGAGATAGAGTAATACAGAGGTACTGTGCCAGTAGGTTGTGAGAGGGAACTAAGTTTTGTAGTTAAAATATTGTTTGGCCTATGGTTCACTGTTAAGGTGTATCCATATCCTTTAAATTAAACTAGTTCATCTCTCTGAAGAGAAAGAACTATTAATCCTCCACAACAACTTTTTTTCTTTCTTCTCTAATCTCTACTCTTGTTTTATAACTCTCACCTTTCCTTACATTTTGGGGTGCAAATCTAAATATTCTTCTTCTCAGCCCTACTCCTCATCTTATTCTCCCTGTTCTGCTTCGCATGCGATCCAGACTCAGTTCCCATAATCAAATCCAACCACCTGAATGAACTGGCATAGTTCCCGATAAAGTACTGGTGGTGCTCGTCGTGGTGCGCCGCGCCAGCCCAGAACGGCAACCAGTGGTGCAACGACCACGGAAAGTCGTACCCCGAGTGGCTGTCGACCGCCTGGAACAAACGCATCACAATCCACAAGATAATCGTGAACAAGTGCAACTCAGGCCAGTCCCTCGACTTGCCCAAGTACGCATAGATAACCGGGAACCCGACGGTTCCAAAGCCCAACGACATGACCTCGACCGGGTGTGCGTACTCGGCAGTAAGACCAAACGGCGCTGCGTACCGGTGGTGCTGCTTGTGAATGTTTTTGTAGAACCACCCGACGTGGAACAACCTGTGCGCCACATAGTGCCAGAAGTCCTCGCACACGAAAAACACAGCAACCTGCCACGCCATGGTGGTCCACTCGGGGAAGGGCACCGACACGGAGATGTTGAGGCTCGCGCACAATGGGTGGAACCCCCAGATCGGAAGCACCTCCACGAGAAAGTGCAGCTTGAGCACCGCCTTGAAGCACTCCCACTGCTCCTTGTCGCTGGGAAGCTTGCCCGGCTGCAACTTCCACCGGCGGAAGTATGGTATCCTGTCGATGATGAACCATGGAATACATCTTCCAAAGTACATAATCTCGTGTGTCAAGAAAAAGAGAAGACCTGTTGCAAAGGTGTCGTTGCCGATGGTCTTGTACCATGCGAGCCAGAGCTTCTCAAGCACATTGTAGTCGGACGAAAGCGACTGGTAAATGGACACATAGTCAGCAATCGCCGATGTGTTAAGGATAGTACTGTTCATTGATATACAATCAAAACCACATTGCAAACCTCTCTATTTATACCGATTTGCAGCCATCATCATTCGATTTTATGGTGTGATGACATGTCGTACAATCGTTTAACATGTCGTATGATAATGTCGGTTTATGAATTCGTTCCTCGTTTAGGTTTTTTTGCAGCAAAAAAAGATCTATGAGAATGTTTTCGATTCGTTAAATTGATATATCTATTAATGTTTGGTTCACTATTCGTTAGTTGATCGTTTATCAAATAATTGATACATCTATGAATGGATCACTCGTAAGTTGCTCGTTTATCGAAAAGTTGATATTTCTTGATGAGTGGATCACTATTCGTTACGGTTACAAAGATTTAATATCTCTTAATGAATGGATCACTGTTCTTTACGGTTACAATTCTATCAAAGAATTGGTAGCTCTGTTCAAGAAAGTTCACCATTTCATTAGTTGCTCGTTTATCAGTACATAAATCAGTTCATGAATGTTCACCATTCGTTACTTGTTCGTTTATCAATAAAATGTTAAATCTGTTCATGGAAGGTTCATTATTCGTTACTCGTTAATCAAAAAGTTGATAAAACTGTTCCTGAATGATTCATTATGCGTTATTCGCTTATCAAAGAACTGATAAATCTGTTCATGGGTGGTTCATGTCACTCGTTAATCAAAAAGTTAATATATCCATTAATGAATCACTATATGTTAATCGTTCGTTTACAAAAAATTGATAATTGCGAATGGTTCACTATTCGTTTGTTGTTCAAATAATTGATGAGTCTATCAATGAATAACCACTATTCGTTAGGCTCGTTTATCAAAAAAATGATATATCTACGAATGGTCACTATTCGTTACAGTCACTCGTTCATCAAAAATCGATATACCTATTACTGGCTCACTATCGTTACCCTTACTCGTTTATCAAAAACAGTTAATGAATGCTCACAATCATTACCCTACACGTTTATCAAAATTTGATTTCTATTACCGGCTCACTATCGTTACGCTTACTCGTTATCGTCTTTATTACTTTTAACTACAACACCCTCTCCTTTGGCAAAATATCAACCAACAATGAGTTGTTAGCATTGTGGTTCAAGTTCAAACCGTTGTTGCTTCTGTAATCAGCGATGTTCTCAAAGAACTTGTCAAACAAGAAGCCCGTGTCCAAGGGACCCCCCTTTGCTTCCGGGTGGAACTGTGTGGAGAAGATGGGCTTGTGCTTGTGGATCATGCCCTCGTTGCTCAAGTCGTTCAAGTTGGTAAAGTACGGTTCCCACTCAGCCAAGTTCAACGTGGCGGTGTCGACAGCGTACCCGTGGTTCTGCGACGTGATGTGGCACTTGCCCGACTGCAAGTCCAACGCAGGGATGTTGTGCGCTCTGTTTCCGTACTTCAACTTGACGGTCTTGGCGCCGGACGCAAGCGCAAGCAACTGGTGCCCCAAGCAGATGCCGAAGATAGGCAAGTCGTCGTACTTGTTCATGGTTTCTCTCAATGTGTCGACGGTGGCCGAGCAGTGGGTGGGATCGCCAGGACCGTTGGATATGAACACACCGTCAAACTTGTTTGCAATCTTGTGGATGGGGTAGTTGTATGGGAACACCGTGAGCGACGCGCCTCTCTCAACCAAGCAACGCAAGATGTTTTCTTTGGCTCCACAGTCCAATACGGCAATGTGGAGGTTCTTCAGGTACTCTGCCGGGCACGCAATGTGGAAGGGGGCCTTGGTGGTGACCTTGTGCACCAAGTTGACCGACCCTGGGTCCTCAAAAGCGGCGTCCTCGTCGGCGTCGTACTCCTCTCCAATGGTGATCTTGGCCAACGACGACCCCTTGTCTCTCAAGTACGACACCAACTGTCTGGTGTCCACACCGGTGATGGCAGCCACACCCGATCTCTGGCACCACTGCTGCAACGACTCCACAGCAGTCCAGTGCGAGTACTCCAACGCAGCGTCGGCAACAACAATGCCGATGCACTGCACGCTGGGCGACTCCATGTACTTCAACAAGTTGAACTGATCCTTGGCGGTCGAGCTGGGCACACCGTAGTTCCCAATCAACGGTTGTGTGAAACACAAGATCTGCCCACTGTACGAAGGGTCCGTCATGCTCTCAGGGTACCCAACAAGCGAAGTAGTGAAAACAGCCTCTCCGCTGACATTCTTGTCGGAACCGAACGAGTACCCACTGAACACAGGGCCATTCTTGATCGTCAACGTGGCTCTGTCCAACTGTGCCGTCTTGTTAAACCTACCTCTGGTGGCAAGAAAGCGTCTGGAGCCACCAACAAACAGCTTGTAAGCGTTGATCATATTGTTTAGCTTAAAAGTGGGCGAGAAAATTTTCAGGATTTGGGGACTTTTTATATCTTTCTGCTGATTGCGAATCGCGGCTAGGTGAAAAAACGGGAGAAAATTGCAATTGCCTGTTTGGGAATGACTCATCTGCAAATTTTTATTGGCCACACCTAGTGATGTAATACGGGCTACATATAAGTGGTGATTGGAAGTATGGATGTTTGGCAAGTTTAGGTTGAATATATAAGATTTGAGTGTTCACATATATCAAAATATATGTATCTATTCTTTATCTAATCTAACGTTTGGGTAGCAATATCTCTGATCTAATACCAATGTATCTTCTAATGCCATGAATCTTCAAATACCAATCTTCTAATGTCAAACTTCTAGTACCAATGCATCATCTAATACTAGTGTATCTTCCAATACAAATGTATCTTCTAATACTAATGTACCTTCTAATACCAATGTACATTCACTGAATCTCCAATGGTATCATCAAAATCACCCAACTGTAACAGGAATCTCTACCTTAACAACATTATCTCCAAACTCATTCTGCTCACTGCTACCCCCCTTATACTTTACCAAAACCTGCAAACAATACGAACGACCAACCAAACAACTACCAAAACTGGGAAGCAAGTTCACATTGAACTTGTTGATCACCTGCAACGGGATCGTCAAGTTCTTCACCCACTTGACCCTGTTGCCCGGACACTGTTCGGCCTGCCATCCAGACTCATTTCCAAGAAGGTCAGGGTGCGACTGGTGCGTAAGCGGCCTGTAGTACTCCTTAATGGTGTCCTTCTTCACAGTCAAATGCTTCATCGACTTCAAGTAGAAGAAGGAACTTCTCGATATCTGGATCAGATTGCTCTTGAAGAAGTTGATGAAGTTGAAGGCCTGGTCTTTCAAGTACTGCAAGTTTTCTCTGGTGATGGCCACCTCGTCGTCAAAGTTTTTGGACAGGTCTCTGGGGTTCGTGTAGTAGAAGTCGTGGCCCAACTCGATTGGAATGGGGTACTCTGAACTGTGAGTCCAAAGCACCACGTTTGCCTCTATGGTGCTGAGTTGCGGGGGTTTGGTGGCACTGTCGCCGTAAAATACTAACGAAATGTCGAGCGACTTGAGTTCCTCGTGCCCGTCTTTGATGTACAAGTCGTTGATCTTGTGGGTGACGGCAGCCGAGTCGCTTTCCTCGTCGGAGTTGTTGTACTTCATGAGCAATTTTGGCGAAGCGTACGTAATAACCGTGTTGGGCACCTTGGCGTACACCCTCAGCTCTCCAATCTTCACGAGCGACGAGAGAATGGTTTTCTTCTTCTTGCCGTACACGTCCACGGCGTTCTTGGTGCCGAGCATGCCCCTCTGGAGGTAAAAGTGCTCATCAGCGGTGACTGGAGGCGGCGGGGCTGCCGATTCGTGCGTTGGAGACACCGAACTGATCAAGTTCTTGCTCTTGAGCTGCTCCACGGTCATCTCACCGTTGAGTTTAGAGTCAATCTCCTGCTCGATTTTGAGGTTCATTGCGTCGATATTGGTCCACGTCTTCATCTGGAGAAGGTCCTGGAAAAACTTCCATCCCAAGCCACGCTCCACTTCCAGCCTAAATAAGGTACGGTAGTACTTCATCTTCTCGTGCAAGTTGGGTACGAAACGCAAGTAGTACTGACAGCTTTTTGAAATTACGTAGTCGGCCGCAGAGTTGGGGTCATTGATGTCGTTTTCCGAGAGCGGAGTGTTCTGGTTGCTGGAGTTCAACTGGTCGATGAATTTGGCCTCGATGGTGTAGCTGACACTCACGTTGTCGATGGAGTAGTCCTTGGTGAGCAACGGCGTGCCGCGTGTGTTCAAAAACCCGTATCCCAACGCCTTGTTGAGCTGGATGTCCTCGCCTTTGTTGAAAAAACACGTTTTGTCCAAGCCAAAGCACGGTGGAGGGAACAAGTGTGGCGTGAGGCCCAGCAAACAGGTGTTGTCGAGCAACTTTTCGGGGAACTTGAACGTGAAGAACTTTTTGTACTTTACGTTGGGTAGTAAAATGCGGTTGTCTGGTAGTCCCATGTATGAGTCGTCTGAGGTGTCTTTAGTGTACGGAACGTATTCAATTCCCGCACTGCTTGGCACCTGGACGTATCCATACGAAGCGTGCAAATCGTACATTTTCAAGAACTTCTTCATCAAGATCCTCTTGAATTTGGACTCGGCATCCAATTGAGTGGAATATTTTTCGTTTCGTTCGGTGATCTTGGTTGTACCTTCCAAGGATACGGTGAAAAGACCGAAATTAACAGGTTTGTCAGAAGTGTTCTTGATAAGAACATACCCATTGACAACATCATTACTGGTATATTCCTTCAAACGAGTTTCCAACTCTGACGGTTCATTTGGCGCTGGAACCCTCTTGGTCACAAAGATTTGCAAGTCTATCGGAGAGTGCAAAGACTTTGCCAACTTGTCGATATTGTCCAACGGAGAGTACCCTGCGGTGTCGACGGTCACCGACACATTGTGGTTGTGCTGCTGGTGCTCGTTGTGGTCGTGCTCGCTGAAGCCGCTCTCGAGGTCCGCGTTGTCGAACAGATACGCGTCCTGCTCTTCGTACGCAACGGTGTTGGAAATTGAGGGCGACAACATGGGCGACAACACCTGCGACGACAGCTGCGAGTCCACCGGCGGCGTGGGCAGCGAGTTCAGGGTATCGCCGTACTGTGGCGGCCGCTCAGAAAAGTTTTCCCTGAACTGTCCGGCGTCCCTCCTCAAAATCGACTGGAACATCTGGAACGAAGGAAGCACGTCAAAGTACTCGGTCTGCGTGTTGGACGCCAAGGTCGACAAGCCTGGTGAACTGCCTGCGGATTTGGTCCCCAACATGTCGATCTGCTTCTGGAGCTCCTTGGAGGGCACATACGGCTTGTTTTTCTGGTGCGAGGGCGAGTCTCTTCTGGGGGATTCCTTGGAGTGCGAGCTGTTTCTTGAGAAGAGCCCGCTGGCGCTGCCTCTCTTCACCATGGAGGGGCGGGGTTCGCGCAGTGAAACGGGCTGCAACGCCACCTCGTTTTCGGAAGTCGCATACGACGGTGGAAGATCGTCTTTGGGTGGTGCCTCCTTCTTCGACGATTTCTTGAACATATCAGGTTATCAAAAATCTTTTGTTAAATCATCTGGGGATTTATTGTGCCGTACGGCTCAATTCTACGCCTTGATTTAGACAATTCTTTACGGTTAAGTCCGATTGTTATGAGATTATTGGTATATAGTTCGGTTTATCCTACTCTATAGTTTTGGGATTTCCATTTTCGTTTTTATGGACAATTTTATGGATTTCTCTCCTCGTCTCTTTTATGGCTCTCCAAACTTTTTTTCTCAATCATTTACTCTTCGCTCTCCTCATCATAGACTTCTTCCACCATCTTTTTTCCACTCTCCTCATTAATTTACTTTATCGATTTCTCGACTCACCTCATAATGGACTTCTACCTCCACTATTATCGATTTTTCCCTTCTCATTCATGAACTCCTCTCCCACCAAAATCAATGTTCCCCCCTCATAAATTCTTACTTTGAGTACCCATACTCCCTAAAGTTAGTACCATCAGACTGACATGCAAATCGTTTTTCTTTTGAGGTTTCATCGTTATCTCAATCCTACTAAAGTCATCACTTAATACTTACAAACAAATAGTTGACAAACAGTTAAGCTATTATCAGGAACCACGGCCGGTCAAGGCCAAGTTTGTCATCACGGCAAAGGGATTAACAGTCCCCGTGCACAGTAGACCGTCGTGAAAATGTGGAGAATCATCATTAACAACTAACTGTTTGCCATCCTCGTCAGGATTTGAACCCCAAACAAAGGTTTTCGCGCCTGTGATATCAGACATGAAAAAGTTATCTTCTTTGAGAACTCGGACATATGCTTGTCTTTTTTTCAATTCATCTTTTATCATCAGAAGCTAAAACCAGTTCTAAACGCCAGTCCAGAAAGGAGTCTAATGTTGTTAGTACTGCTTCGCAAATGCAAGAATCAGAAAGGCATGAATGGTATTAAAAAGGTTTGTCGTCAACGGGAATCCCGATTCTGACTCGTCATCTAGGAGATCATCATATTCCTTGGGGGATACATACTTTTGCTTGACAGAGAAAATGTCCTCACAATGGAGTTTAACTTGGTTGTCTGATTGTTAGTAGCTCAACAGAAAGTCTGTATAATCAGTTAAAGTGGGTTTCTGAGGCCCACCGATATGCGTTGTCACTCATAAATTATTCAGTGCCCAGTGCAATAATTCCTCATGAATATACATAGATCTCACTTACCTAAACTTGTTAATATTGTACGATAATGTGTGCTGAAACTCACTAAGAGTCAGTAACGTTGCAAAAACTATCAATCACAGAGTTTCAGCCAGTAATTCCAGCTTTGTTTTTGTTTTAGTCATCATCCGAAGTGGTTCCAGCAAGGGTTTAATACTTACCTTAAACAAAGCTTTTCATTCATAGATGAAAAAGCCTTCCAATTCATAAACGGATACAAAAAAGCCTTTCGATGTACCTATTTAGTCTTGACTCATCTTTTGAGGTTAGTAAAACTTCATATAATGGAGCAATTATATATCAGTCAAGATAACGTTGAGATCATTCTTTCGTCACAAACTCTAGTTTGAAATTGATTATTGGTTCATCCGCATATAATGCTACAGAGGGCTGTTAAGATGAGTGTCACATACGTTTTAAAATTGGTCTGAGGAAAATGTTGCCGAACATTTTTCTTTTATACCTGAAAATTTTTGCTCCGGGTAATTGAAGAGTAGTGTCTTGGAGAATGGGGTTTGTAAGAGTCACGTGTGTTGGTTGCAATTAGGATAAGAGTAGATGAATAGTACTAGTACTAATAGTGAAAGAATGTTACTAGTATTAATAGTGGATGAACATGATGAACACTAATCTGAAGGAAGATTTTAACTGGGAGACTCCATAAATTATTGAAAATCACTGTCAACACTAAACTATCTATTCATAACCCAACTGATACTTTCAATACTTCTATCATTACCAAACTTCAAGGTTTATTGAATTACATTTTATACATTCGAATACTATATTGTAAATTTATCACTCACTTGGACTTCTCTATATTGAGCGACTTCTCGTATTAAGTATATAACATCCTCTCATTCACAATTCAAACTTCACTTAGATTTACCATCCCCCTACTTATTATTATTTTGCTGCCCAAACATAGGTGGTGGCGGTATAAACTGAGGATTCATCATCGGTGGCATCCCAAACGGCATCCCAGGTGGAAACATCATCGGCTTCAAAGGCAACTTCTGCTTCTTGTAGTCGGGCTCATCCATTCCCTCCGCAAGCCTCTTCTGCGCCTCCGCACTCGACGGATCCTCGATGCCCAACTCAGTCTTCTTCACCTCAACGTACTCCTCCAACTCCTTCTCCAACTCCGTGTTCGGTAACAACGAGTCGATGAAAACATCCTCCTTGTCGCAGTTGGGGCAGTGGAAGTCATTCTCAATAAGCAACTGCTCCAAGTCGTCTCTGTTGTAGCTGAAGTTGGTCAACTTCTTCAAACTGGCCGTCGTAGTACAGCACGGCGTCGTCACAATCGGCGGCCGCAAGATCTTTCTCTTGCCACTCGACAACGGGTCCAAAAACTGTAACTTGTTGTCGCTGAGTATGCACTCCAATATCTTCTGCTCAAACTCCTGCTTCGCCTTCAATGCTGCGTTTTGCTGTTTTTCCTGGTAGCTTATCCAAGTTTTGCTGTCTGCAAGCGCAATTGCATAGTTTCCGTCCTCCGTCACCAATATCGTGTTGCCGTCCTTGTCAATCATGTCACCGTTTTCGTTCGTAGAAGGTCCTCCTTGTTCCTCCATCGTCTTCTCCATCTCTGCCTTTGATATCGTTTTGAGATACAGCTTGGGAATACCTGTTGTTCTCAAGATTCTCTTACCTTCAAAGTTAGGGTCTGTGTTTGTAGGGCAGTTTTTGATCCAGTGGTCTTTCTTACCACATCTGTAGCAAATGTAGCCCGGTGGAGGTGCATCTTCCTGTTTTCCAATCCCCCCTACCGCTCCCGGCTTGTTGTATATGATCTTGTGTGTGGCCAACTCGTCTTGGGTCTGCTCCCACGCATTCAGCTGGTTCTCAAACATCAACTTGATTCTGTCCTCCTCCGAAATGTTCTCGTCCAACGGTCTGTCCGTCTTGGGTCCAGGCGCCGTGGACGTCGTCACCACCTTCTTGTTCACTCGAGGTTTGCCGTGCACATACCGTGCTGCCGTACCATATCGGGCTCCTCCCTTCACCGGTGACCGCTTCGCCAACACAAACGTCGACCGCGGTATGCTGTCTTGGTCAAGCTCGTACTCTAGGTCTGACTGCTCCAGGTGATAGAGCTTTAAGTTGAAGTCGTTGCCGTCTCCCAACTGGTTCTGGAGGATGATTTCTCGTTTCAAGTCAAAAACACTTATGGCAGTACCATCGAAGTGGATCACCGACCGATTCTTCTGGTGGAAGAACTTATAGTATATGACGGAAGACATATTTTGTTGATTACAATTCACTTGTCTTTCAAGTCTTTCATAAATAGTAAAACGACTTTTCTAATGTCGTGTTTTGATGTCTCACTGAAAAAAATCCAATAAAAACATTCATCACAACCAATGGACGCTTCGTACTCTACTTCAAGCTTCCAAGGGTATAAATCGCAGTTACCTACTGTCGAGGTGACTCTACCCTTGAAGTACCCAGCCGTTGAAGAATCAGGTTCACCCAATGAATCGTTCAACAAACAGTTGTCAGACTCTGGGAACTTTATAGACCTTACGACAGACAGATCAACCCTTTTGGATTTCGTCACGTATGACGTGTTGAATGACTTGAAAACAATCACCCTCAGTCCTATAATATTGAGTGAGAACAGTTTGGGCGTTGACTTCAAGTTACAGAACATACAATTGTCTTTGCCGCAGCCGCTTCTCAGCAACCAGTGCCTCAACGTGTACTACAATGGAGAGTCGATAATCATTGACATTATCGACTTGAACTACTTGTTCATCACAGTCAAGGTAGTCTTGGGCAATTTCACGCACAACAAGCACAAGTTGTCGTTGGACAATCTTCTGCAGTGGGGGAACATATCGGTGCCATACTCGTTTGAGTTGAGGTCTGACCCACACTACTTCAAATCGATTGACGATCTCAACGTGTTGGTTTCCTTGAAAGACGGAGGACTTTTGCATTTCCAGAGGCCAAACGTGTTGGCCGAGTTTGACGTTTACAACTTCAATGAAGCCTCAGCTTTGATCCCATTGAACTTTTTCAGTGGTTTCTTTTCCAAGTCCAAGAAACCTGAGACCGTGTTGGACGGGGTGTCTTGTAACTCCCTAGTAGATGTCGTCCAACTTAACGAAGAGACTTTTGTTGCACTCACAGTAAACAAGGTCCTCAAATTCTGGAACATAAGATCGCATCAGCAAGTTTTATCTCCCATAAACTTGAGTGACGTGGGCATCGATGACAATACTTTGACCTCCTCATGGCTCAACACAATCCCGACCAAGTACTTGAAGTCGTTCACTGTGGGAAACCGCCAATTCCTCACTTTATACATAAACAGCAATACCAAGAAGGAAAACAGCAGTGGTTTCGTCTTCAAAACTTGGGAAATACATGATTTGGAATCCCTTTTCCACGTCAAAGAACTCGACTTTCTTTCCTTTGAACCAGAGCTTCCAAGCTTGTTTGTCAAAGACTTGTTCACCGCTCCTTCTACATCCTTCCAAAACAACTTGTGGTTTATCCAGGATTATCAAGTTGAAATCGAGGAAAATCAATTGGTGTACTACTTGCTCTGGAAATCAAACACATCGTCCATTCTAGTGACATTTGTGATCAACGTTGACACTGGTTCAGTTACTGCTAGAAATTGGTCACACATTGAAAACCAATCCCCTCAATCCATTGAGTTTTCTCCACAGTTCGATATCTCGTACTACGTCAACAAGATTTTCAATTCAGGATCGTATGACGACTTGATAGTCTCTACATCTTTGGACGTGCTTAAGCTGCACTTGAAGCAAGAACATATTTCAACCTACAACAGAACTATCAGAGAATCTGCAGAAGATTTGATTGCCTTACAAGAAGAAAAGAAGTCATGCTGGTTCCAATTGTACTCCTTGTGTGAAGAATACAAAAAGTTGAGCCAGGAATCGTTGGCAGTAGCGTTGTCACAGAACCTGAGCTATTTGTTGACCTTGCAAGTGAACGGTTTGGGAGTCTATAGGCCTTCTCACTTTTATGAAGCGTTCATGTACAAACCTAGGTCAACTACAGAGGGAAGCTTAGCTTCAATTTTGTACACAGTCCAAAACTTACTTTCCACAAAGACTTATCAAAATTTAACGACTGTGATCAACAAAAAGCTACTGGAGTTTACAGAACAGGATGCATTGGAGTTGTTTGATGCACACTTGAAATCTAAAATCACAAATGAGGAGATCTCAAGTATGGTTTCCAAGTTGGAAGGTTTGCCCAATATTGTGGATGTTATCAATTCTTTAATAGACTCTGCGGATGGCTATGAAGTGATTGACGAAGATTTCGACAGTTCTTCACAAAAATTAGGACTTTTAACGAAATTGAACACCCTCGCTTCTTTCCAAGAAATCAAAGCCCATCACCAAGCTATTTTGTACAACTTAGTTATTTTGTTTTTGATATGTGATGTGAATGAGGGAACGTTACAACTTATCAATAAGCTGCTTGCGAAGTTGCAGGCGTACAAGTTGATATCTTACGTTTTCGACACCAGTTTCACGAGCACGTCACCCTCAGCAGGAATCGAAACCCGTGGACTCAGCCAAGCTCAAAAGTCTTTGTTCTGGTCTAGTATACTTGATAAGCACCCTCACTTGCATTCTTTGGTTGAACAACAATTCAAAATTAATGAATCCTATGACTATTTTTATGAACACATCGTTGCACGGCCACCCAACTTTGTTGTGGATGTTGTGATTGATTTAATCAACAGAAACGAAGGCCACTTTATTCAGTCGACTTTCTTCGGCTCGTTGAAGTCAAAAAATGTGGTGGATAGGTTTTTAATTGGATTGGTGGACTTGATCACCAACAAATCATTCGAATTCTTGCAGACTTTCGACAACTATGAATTTTTTGCAAGTATCAGCGATTCAGACAGGGATAAGTTGAGCAAATTGTCAATAAACCCAGTGTTCTTGGAAGCAGTTCTCTACAACGACGAAACTGAGCCCTCACTCAAGAAGGCTGCGTACTACCACGCACTTTCAGAGTTGTCTAAGACCCAAGCACAGTCTCATAAAGATGGCTCTGCCATCACCAAGATATCTAATTCAGAAATCGAGTTCTTTGACACAGCACTCACATTCGAAAACCGAGCAATTGAGAACTTGAAATTTTCGCGCCCAACACCTTCCACACAAGCGTTGATCGATAGCTACTATTTGAATGTTTTCGAATTGTCAATGAAGTTAACTAAATATGACTTGATTTACGATTCGTTGGAGAATTTGTACACCAGACTGCGTAACCTGCAATACTATGACTATCGCGACCTATTCACCAGATTTGTTGTCAAATTGATAGCCACGAAGTCAATTCCGATTTTGTTCCCACCTAATCGCAACAAATTATTCCAGAAGAATTTCTTGTTGATAGATAGTATATTGTTAGAGTTGGCGAATAATGAGTTGGTGTTGTCGAATTCGCTTAAACACTACGAATATCTCTACTCGTGGAGGCTCTTTGGAGCAGCAAATAGCTTGAGTTCTTCTGAGTTGGTTGACAAGAGGGGTGCAATCGAGGCCTTGTACAAGTTTATTGCAAGGTTCAGGATGGAGAAGAGAACCAAATTGTTGGTTTACGGAACAGACCAGGAGGACGTCAAACAGTTTAAGTTGAAGATATTGGAGTTGTACATGATTATATTGAATTCTTTGAGGAGTTTTGACAGTGACGAGGATATGTGGATTTTGACTTTACAAGCTGATGAAACTCAGAAGATTCTCACAGTTGATGAGATTAAGGTTGAGTATTATGAATGGATGAAGGAGTTGGAGAATGATTTGAGTGATGAATAATCTTAATAGAAAATTGCATTAAAAGGTATGGCTTGATATGTACTTTCCGTAGAAACAAGTAGTTTTTTAGCAGTGTAGAGAAAGTTTGGATGTGTTCTGTTAATTAGCATTTGAGGAATTGAATTTTGGTTATCCGTTGAATTTTATATTTGATCATCAGAGGATTGAAGCCTCTAAGAGAACTTGACAGTTATTTCTTAATCAGAAAATGAATGAGTATAACAACCCAAAAGAAGTGAGCTCGCATCAGATTTGATGGTAATTTACATGTCAATTTAAGTTCGTTCCACTGTTTAAGCATAATCAACAAATCTTGTATAACTCAATGATATTTATCATCCAAGATTTGAACCCATGTTACCAGCACCCTTGGGATTCTCATCCTTCCAGTCGTCCCACAACCTCTTCTCCAACTCTTCGTCAGAATCATCTGTCTCGTCCTCACCTTTCGTATCTTTAACCTCCTCCTTCATCATCTTGCCATTTGCTAGCTCATAATCCAAGTACTCCTCGACAGACATAGACGGTAACACCTGTCCCGTCCCAAACACCTTATTCTTCAACTCTTGTCTTGAAGAGGTGATAGTGAAGGGTTGTAATATCTTCCCCTGCTTTGAAATCAAATCTGAAACCTTTTTCAGTCTGTTGGGCAATGATTCCAACTTTGGTGTATATCCGTAGTCGTTTTCTCTGGTGTACTCATTCTGCCTGTTATCCAGAGGCCTTTCAATTGGGGTGATGGTGGCAGGTCGTTTGGATAAAACCTGTATCTCCATCACTATCGACTCCAAGGCCGCGAACGTCTGCAACGAGAAAAGTCGAAGTTGGTCTACAAAGATCTTTGCGACGATCTCCTCGTCTAAACCACCCAATACTGAATCCTCTTCGTCGTCAATGGCCCCCTGTGAGTAGTACTCCTCTATTATCGACAACTTTGCATTCAATTCCTTTTCCATTTTGTAGTTTTCAATCTTCTCTTGTCTCTTGAGGGTAGGGTTATTGTGGTACGACACAATCTCCTCGAAAGTAGGGTTTGAAACGTCCTTGAATGACGCCAATCTCTCGTTCTGTTTCTTGTTGAGCACCCTGTAGCTTTTCAAGGTGACCAAGTAGCTGAGAAAGTGTTCTCGTGCAATTTTCAAGTTGTCTAGCTTGTATTCAGCGATGCTTGTGCCATCGCCAAGCGCCGTCAAAGTCTTGGGGTCAGTCAAGTTCTGCAAATACAACTGCGCCAAGTAGTAGTCGATGTTCAAAAACGGAATATAACTGGTGTTTATCTCAGAAAGGTCTTCGTTGTCGCTGAACAACCCTACGTTCAGCACTATGGAAACAACCACCTGGAACTCATTGATTAGCAGGGCCAATTTCAGCTGGAAGTCGCTGGAATCGCGCCTCCCGGGCAGCACCTGAATTGCCCTGTATTTCACAATCGCCTGCCTGTACTTCTCCGATACGGTGGTGTCTTTCAGCATGCCTCGATTTAATTGTAAGTCGAATTCCTTTGGAGTCACATGACCCCGGAGAGGAGCGCACCAAAATTTTCAGTATAAAAAGACATTTGCCCCCATACAAACATGAGTGCACCGGCATATTACGAGCTCTACAGAAGGTCGACCATAGGTGTCGCGTTGACTGATGCGTTGGATCACTTGATTTCGGACCAGAAAATCCAGCCGCAGTTGGCGATGACCATCTTGAACAACTTTGACCGAATCATCTCCGACAACTTGAAGTTGGAGGCTGGAATCTCAAAGTCGCGGTTGACCTTCAAGGGTGACTTGGATACGTACCGGTTCTGTGATGATGTCTGGACATTCATTATAAAGAACGTGTTGATCAAGATGAATGATGTAAGTGCAGTAGAGGGGTCGTCCAACAGTGTTGACAGTGAGATTACTGTTGAAAAGTTCAAGATTGTAGCGTGTAATTCGAGGAAGGCTGCGGATATGTAAGGCTAGACCTATGTATTAATAAACGAGAAGGGGATATTGTGTAGGGTAACTGTTGACTATGTATATGGAGAGACTACATATTGGAGACCACTTAATTGTCAAACATGAGAATCTAAATACTGATTGCTTACAAAGATATAATTTGTATTCTAAATCTACTATATTAAATACTGATTGCTTACAAAGATATAATTGTATTCTAAATCTACTATATTAAATACTGATTGCTTGCAAAGATATAATTGTATTCTAAATCTACTATATTAAATACTGATTGCTTGCAAAGATATAATTTGTATTCTAAATCTACTATATTAAATACTGATTGCTTACAAAGATATAATTTGTATTCTAAATCTACTATATTAAATACTGATTGCTTGCAAAGATATAATTTGTATTCTAAATCTACTATATTAAATACTGATTGCTTACAAAGATATAATTTGTATTCTAAATCTACTATATTAAATACTGATTGCTTACAAAGATATAATTTGTATTCTAAATCTACTATATTAAATACTGATTGCTTACAAAGATATAATTTGTATTCTAAATCTACTATATTAAATACTGATTGCTTACAAAGATATAATTTGTATTCTAAATCTACTATATTCCCTTAGAAAAAGAGATAACAGCCCACTTACCAGATGAAGACCAGAACTCACCAATCTCATTACCCATTTCTTCGTATTTCTTAATCAACTTCTCATTCAAACCTTGGGGTAACCCAACAACAACGTCTGCTTTACAGGTTCTCAACGAAAGAACAGGCAACTTGGACGTGGCCAACTCTTGGATCGCGGTTTTGAACGGAGTGGTGGAGTCCCACTGCAAATCGCCCGTCAACTTACGGTAGTTCAAGTCTCCCTTGAAAATTACCAAGTCCGAGTGCAACAAGTTGTCGTACAAGTCCTTGGTCTGGTCGATCTTCCAGTAGTTGGAGTCTAACGTCCAGAATGGGTGCGACTCAACAACCAACTGCTTGGAGGAAACGTACCCCTGCAACTTGTCGTGGACCACCTTGAGTGTGGCGGCATCTTGGTCGGGCAAGTCGTAGAAGCTTCTGTCCACCAACTGCGCCAACAAGTTGTCGAAATCTTTGGGCATGGTGTCGCTGACAAACCAGGGAACTTCCTTACAGTGGATATGGACAGCATGAATCAACTTCGAGTCCAACACAAACAATGTGAAAGCCAAGTCTGCAAACAACTCAAATCCAGAGTTGTCCAACACAATGTCGATTCTCTTTTCATTCTTGTCCACCTGGCTCAAGTGTTCCCAAGCGGACGATAAGTCGTTCACAATGATATATTCCTCGTTCTTCTTTCTCGTTTCAGCACCTTGGACCGACTTGATGTCCTCCAAAGTCACATTACCAGCGAGCAAAGACAAGTCTGTGGCGTTTCCCCACAAGGAGATGTCTATGAATTCCTGGAATAAGATGCGCAAGGCCTCGGTATCTGCTCTGGCCAACTGCTGCTCCAATACCTCGTAGCGCTTGCTTAATTCGACGACACCGCCGACAGACTGCTGGAACGTCTGGTTCTTCAACCTCTCGAAGATGTCGTACGTGTGCCAGAACTTTTCTGGCGATCCGATGAACAAGTTGTTGATCCACTGGTACAAGTAGCACTCGAGGTAGAGCCAAGGGCCGGTCAACCAGGTCACTTTTCTGGTATCATTGAGCGTGACAAGCGACTTGTTGTAGCGGGACAAGTCCTTGTTCAACTTGATTTCGGCCTCTGAGAAGGGTTGGACGGTGGCGTCAGCTTTAAAGTCCTGTAAGAGCTGATTCAACGAGTCAATTATTTGGGTGCCGGATGGAAGAACGTGTTGGTTCTGTTTGGTGGTTAACGTTACGTCGTCAATTGCGCCCGAGATAATCAAGGGCCATCGTTTGTGGACGGTAGGATAGGCAAATGACTTTTTGTCGTCGTTATAGTATGGGGAAGGAAGAGACATGGATCTTTGATTTTCGCTGAGCGAAATTATTCGATTTGACCTTTTGAGAATATAGTGAACTTAGTTTTTCATTGGCTTAAATGAGGAGATTGGGTCTTTGGAGTGGGTGTGAGTTCAGTGTATGACTAGTATTATTTGAAGGGTTTGAGATCCTCACGAATATAAAGAGGAGGGATGTTTGACAATGGAAAGATTTTAGAACGATTAAGTTCTACAAATTGTTCTAAAGTGTGGAGTGGATTTACGTATGTTGTGAATGGTTGGAACTAACGAAATTTACAAAAGTATGTGAATGATTGGATTTAATGAGACTCATTCAAAGAGGTGAAATTGAAGTGCGAGCATTTCGCAATCAACTATTTCCTTACTGATAGTAACTTTAGAAAACTCTAAACTTTTGGGTGCAAAAAACGGTAACTTAGAAATTGCGAGCAATTCTCACTCCCCAAACTCAAGTTAACAATCTCTTCACCTTGGAGTCAGAATGTTCTCCAATAGTTCACAACCTTTTCTAAATCGACAACAATCACCACATATGATCATAAGTAAACATTCAATCGATGAATTGTCACAGCAAAAATGCTTTCCCAGCTCAAACCATTCAGTTAACAAGTGCCTTCAATGAATGGTTTTTCACTCACGACTAGAAAACAGGCTCAAATTGTATACACTGAAATCGTCTAAAGTCTGGAAATCAATCAACCTTTCCTGTTGCCCCCATTTCCAATTATTCAGTCGCCGACGAGATGAATCGAGATCTAACTTTTCGTCAATGCTTAGTGTAATTAGCAATTTTACCGACAAAGCATAGTTGCTTCCTCCAAAAAAAAGCCGTGGTGCAATTCCAAGAAACACGGGAAAGATCGTGGAGTTTGATGGAATTCATCCACCCCTGAGTTTGTGAGCCGTTGTAGTTGCAGCCAGATGTAAATCTGAGTCTAAAGGTTTTATGGACCTCTCTACTCCAAGCCTTAGGTGCTTCTACACATTTAGGACTTAAATTTCAAATGCAGCTACGCCTAACCAAGTAGGAGAACATGAATTAAAATATCGTCCAATTTCGTAGTGTTTCTGAGAAGGAATATTGGTCAATTCGAGTGTGGCACCTTCTCCATTCCTAGTGACACAACCCTGTATTAAACAAATTAACATAGAATTGAGAGGCATTTAAGGTTTAAGTTAGAAGTAGACATATTATCAAGTTTCGTAGAAAAGTTAAAAAAAATGTGAATTCACTCAAAATTTTCAGATGTTTAGCTTAAAAAGTTGATATCCAACTATGTTGTAAGCTACCAAAGAATTGTCAAAATATTTCATTCATTACAATGTCAACAAAAATCACTTTAAAAATCAATCATACATTACCAAAAAATCAGTCAATCATCAACAAAAATTCAATCAAACATCACCAAAATCAACAAAAGATCAACAATTAAAATAAACCTACATCATCATAATACAAAGATTTTTATATGGTACAGACAATATAAAAAAACTAATAAAACAACATAGAAAGAACGCACCACAGGTGCAACAAAAGATAACTAAAGAACAGTCAATTGAGCAGACCAAGTTCGCATTGCTCACTCAAGAAGCTCGCCCAACCTGGCTGCTTAGGCAGCGTTTCTCTTAGCATACTCAGCCTTTTCCTTCTCGTATCTCTTCTTGTCAGCCTCGGCCTTGGTCTCGTAAGGAACCTTCTCCTCGGCGTTCAAAGCCTTCCACTTCTCACCCAAAAGCTTACCAACCTGGCCAAAGGCGATGCCCGGGTTCTCAGCACGGACAATGTCTCTGTTCTCGTTAGCAAAGAACATGTAGGCCGACAAGGATCTCTTTGGGGCGTCTGGGTCCTTCTTTTTTCTGGACGACTTCTTCTTTTCAGCTGGGGACATTCTGTTAGTTAGTATAATGTTAAGAAAAACGGTGCTGCCTGCTCTTTATATGACATTTCCACGCGTTTGTTTATCAACGCGAAAACACGAAACCAGACACAAACCACGCCCATTTTTTTCGTGCGAATTCTAGCGTATATTGTTAGGGCCAGTTTTTCTCCCTCACAAATTTCGCCCGTGCACAGAAAAATAAAATGCTGAATTTGTGAGGGCGCCGTATTAGCTTTGCGGTTTGGGCAAATTTCCTATATCCAGCCATCCCCCCCCCCAATTTTTTTTGCTAGCAAATTTTTGGCTGGCGGGTGGGAGACCGGTCCCGGACGCTGCTGGGCCCCGAGTCTGGCGCCGCTGGCGTTGCTGCGACGCCAGTGCGACCAGCTCGCGAATTGGTGTGCGTGTTTGTGGGGCTGCAGAACATTTCGCAACCACTGAAAAACCAACGCTTCCTAGTGCTGGTCAACGGTGGGCTCGACAGGAAGCAACAGACTCGATATCGGCGCCGCAGGCACCGCATCCGCGGCCTATACACCTGTGTCAACCTCCATCTTCAGCCATTGCTCCGTTTTTTTGGGGTGGCCACCTTCCTCCTCCAAACTTTTTAGTGTGTCCTCATACTTACTTTGTTTATAGTGGTGTACTAATAAATGTGTACTAAAAACGATTTGTATGAGGGAAAATATACTACTTGTTATATATGATATAGTAGTGAGAAGGCGATGTTTAGGGCTCAAAATTACGCGTGCGGCCCACAAATTACCAAGGATGAGGCTCTTTTGTTTGGCTTACTCTACTAGGAAGTTATTTTGTTTGCTTGGGGGGTAGGGCGATCACGTGGAGGAGGAGGGTTTTGGGGAGTGGAATGGAGGGCTTGAATAGGTGGGAGGACAATGTAAAGTTTTCATTGAGTGTTTGTAGTGTTTGTTGAGGCTTCTTATCAACGCTAGAATCATGATTGACCTCAAACGAGCAGGGCAATGGAAAAGTAAATACTTTTAAATTTCGGACCGACTCAAATACCCTAAGTTTTGACTGCGTTCTTAACGAACAATAAGCGTTTCACTAATTTTTAACGTACTCCTATCTTGGTAGGATGCTTGGTAGGACTACACACAAGACATCAAAACCCCAGTTCGTGGTTTAGAGCATCTTTGTTTCTTAACGGAAAAACAAGTTCAAAGAGCAATCTGGTTCCTGAAGACGCAAGTTCTTGCCTTGCTTAAGAATTGGCGAGAGGAGCGCTTGAGGTTCCCCACAAGGCACAGGTGGGCTGTTTTTTGCTACAACGTATGTTGGTGCCCATCGAGAGCGAGTGCCGCATCTTCAGAATGAGGTGCTTTATCTGACCAATGGAAGATGTTAGCGTAGTTGTTTGGAATCGTATACGTGAGCCACATAGGGCTCCAAATATTCCAGCAAAAATGCTAGCAGTGCCACAACAGAATGAAGCATTGTAGGCAAATGAGGGTTTCTTGTTGGTCACCAAGTGCCGTGCCTTTGAAATTTTGCACCCAAATATGTAGCCGTTTCTGGTTGTTAGGATGAAAGTTCTGCTCTTTTTTTATCCTACAAACAGACTTTTTGCACCCAAATCTAAACCTTAAAGTGTGAATACTCCAGAACAGTACCCTTTTGAGTCTGCTGGGGTTGAGGTTTATAGAGATTTAGAGCTTTCGGCAGGAATACCCAAAAAAGATTGTTAGATTCCGTTTCCTCCTTACATTTCTAAGGTACTGTGAAGATGCTCAAGATTAAAAATAAACATGTTTATGTAGTTAAGAGTTAAGATTTTGCACTTCAAGAGTACAACTTTATTTTGGGTTAATTGGTACTTAATTAAGTAGACTAATTGACAAACAAATTCAATGGCATATGCTCCACTAATTTATTCTCAACAATTTCCACCCGATTTCCTACCGGGAAGGTTCCACAATACTCCAATGGTGGCACCGGGATTGATTTCGTGCTTCTCGGGTGGTAGATTTATTAGTATCCCGGGTTTACTAGTGTATTTGTGGTGATGTTCCCGGTCAAACAAAATACTGGAGATAGAGGGTGAATCTTACAGAAGAATGTTTGAGAACATTGGTTGTGGTACGTAGATTACGTCTTTTCTACACAGAACGACAGATACCAGACTATCTGATTACATTTGGGGTAAAAATAATTCAACTGGTGAGTTGTGCTCAAAGACATAGATAGCTTCGCGTTGACCAGATCCTGCTCCTCTTTTACAGTACTCTCTGTTGCATTCAAAATTTCTTGAGCTTTGCAGACAGGAAGAGTTTCTGCTCTGCTTAAAGTAAAACTCTTTGGGAGTCTGAGAGGGAAAAGAAAAAAATCACTAATGAACTCTTCCTGAGAGATGAATAAAATTCACTGGTCAACTTTCAATGAGTTTTGGCTTGCTGTTAATACTGACTGAGTTCTAACGATAAACTCAAAGTCTGTAAATAAAAAGATGAGTTCAATGATGTAAGTCATTCTAGACAAAGTAGCACACACCTAGGCAAAATATTTAGTTCAAGTTTCTTGTTTTTGTTGCAACTTGATGAAAGAACATGTAAACCAAACCCATTTTGAACCGTTTTAGGAAATTTGCAGCTGATTCAACTGAAACAGTTTGCTCGTAAAAGTGTCTTATTATCTACTAATGGTGGAAGACACTGAAAACTCGAAACGTGAATCATATTTTAGGGAACAACCATTTGTATCTGTCTTTTGAGAGGTACCTAAGGTGCAATTTCGTTTCTTGGGTGAGAAAATCATCATCAACTTTATAATTTACTTTAGAGGTATCTATACTTTTGTGAAAATTGAAAGGTATCATTAGACTTCACACTTGGTTTAAATTTAGAGAGCAAGTATGTACGTAAAATACTGATTTGCACTAAGCAAGCCTTGTAGACCCTCCCACTATCTTAAAATTGGAGCAAATCCTCTACAGTCACCTCAGCTAGCATGAAAGACCAGAATGGCACTTTCACAAGCACAATATATGAATCCTACAATACTAATCAACTCGCTCGATGTACAATCCAATATATTAAAACATTATCAACAATATAAAACATAACTAATCATCAACACTAGTTCCACTTTACTAGCGCGCACAGTCATTACTCTAACCATATCTAGTACCATGGACCCCTGTATTGGTTGGCGTCCTGGTACCCATACTGTGGGTACTGTTGGTAGCCACCGTACTGTGGCATGATTGGCTGAGCAAAGGCATTCTGTGGATACTGTTGATGTTGCTGCACTCCGCCCTGTTGGCCCTGCTGCTGGCTCTTGGCTTCGTCACCCTGCTGCTGCAGCTGCTGCAGTTGCTGCAGTGGGTGCTGCTGCTGCTGGTTGAACGAGGGCTGTGGGGGGTACGAGTACGTTGGGAATCTGTTGTTGATCTGGTTGGCTTGGCCATAGTACTGCGAGGGCGCAGAGCCAGCGGTGAACCCGTTGGCGCCGGAACCAGAGCCCTGAGCGCCGGACCCGTTGCCCTGCGACGACGACGAGGTGCTGTTAGTGGAAGCAGCGGATCCGCCAATCGCCTGTTGACCTGGAACGTTCGATCCCTGTTGTTGCTGTTGGGCAAAGCTGTTCTGTGCGCCGTTGCTGTACATTGGGAAGTACATGTTGTAGTAGGGGTAGAATGGCAACTGCTGCTGCTGCTGTTGCTGCTGCTGCAAGGTGTTTGGGTTCACGACCGGCGACTGCGTGGAGGCACCGGTGGCAGAACCATCCTGGGCAGCAGAAGCAGCAGTGGCACCGTATTGGCCATACGCAGATGCAGTGTTAGCATGAGAGGCAGCTGGAGAAGCAATGCCACCCAACGATTGCGTGTTGTAGGCCGAGTAGTCGATGCCTGGGTAGCCGTACTGGGAGCCTGGCAACGTCTGGCCGGCCTGCTGGGCAAACTGTGGTTGGCCGTATTGGCTGTAGTAGTCATACTGTTGAGCTTGTTGCGCTTGTTGAGCTTGTTGGGGCTGAGATTGTTGAACCTGCTGGACTTGCTGGGCCTGGACCTGTTGTTGCTGCTGCTTTGGTTGGTAAATGCTCTGATTATATCTGTTTTGCTGGTTGTTCAAGCCGTATCTCTGAGATTGCTGGGCCTGTTGTTGGGAAATGTCAACCTGCTGGATGTCTTCCTTTGGTTCCTGTTCTTGTTCCTCTTCGCCCAAGTTCAACGAGCCAAACGAAACACCAACAGCATTGACCTGAGAACCGGCTGGCAAAACAACCTGTGGCTCGACAACTTGAGGAGCAGCCTCAATAGGTTGTGGAACGACTGGTGCTGCCTGTGGCACGCTTTCTACGATTGGTGCCGCCTCCTCGATCGGAGCAATATCCACCACTTCGGGCACCTCGGCAACTTCTGGTTCCTGGGCTGCTTCCGGAGCCTCTTCCGTCTGGATCTTCTGTGGTTTTGGCTTTGGTGTGATGGCCGACGCCCACGACCCCTGCTGTGGGGCTGGAATAGTGGCTTCCTTCAACACTGGCGGTTTGGCACCGACAGACTCGTCAACCACCGCCTCTTGTTCCGCGTGCTGCTCCTCCACCTCTTCAGGCGCTTGTTCCTGCTCCTCCACCTCTGCTGGCTCCTTTGGTTTTTCCGCCAACTTGGGCTTGGGCTTGTCGTGGGACAAGGCCGCTGCCCACGAGTTGACCGGCGGAGCGTTATTAGATGTGGCGTTAGAGTCGTTAGTTGGCTGTGATGATGTCGTTGCGCTTGGCGCCTGCAGCGCGGTCGACGCTGCCGGCTGCTTCTTCCCCACGTTGTGGTGCTTCTTGTGCGGCTTGTTGGAGTCAAACTTCTTGGGGCCCTTGTGGCCCGTATGCGATGCAGTTGTGCTGTTGTTGGCCGAGCCCGTGCTGGCGACACCAGTTATCTCGTCAATCTGCTGCTGGAGAACAACCTCCTTTTCCTTCTTCTTCTTCTCCTTCTTGCTGGTTTCCCATCTGGACACCTTGTTGTTGACGATCAAGTCAATCACAACCTCCAAATCGTTACTGTTTTCGCTCAACAACCCTTGCAACTCGTCCGACTCCCAGTCTGGGAACATCTCCGACAAGCTCGTCAACTCGGCAGATTGACTGTTGTGGCTACTGTGGAATCTCTTCAGCTGGTTCTTGAATGGTTTTCGTGTCGACATCTTCAAAGTATTCTTCGTTTATATGTGTTGGTGCCTGATCACTGGTGAACTTCTTTGATGGCACTGCGAGTTTGTTAAACAACGGCAACAAATGATCGCGCTCTTCTTCGAAATTGACGTCAGCAGTAGCGTAGGTTGGTCCGGCGTGTGTCAAGTCGCTTGTTATGTATATAACCGATGTATTAGCTATATATGTGATAACGTTGTATAAAAAGAGTGTGACCTTTTGAGATTCACTTGTTGATTAATTTTTTTCAGCGTCGACGTTTTGCTTTCTGAAATTTTTTCTGGCGGAGGCACGACTTCACAGGTGCTTGTTTGCGAGGGCTGGGGACCAGGACGACCTTTGCGAGGGGCCTGGGGGTGTGTGGTGCGAGGTGCGAGTGTAGCTGCGTGGGTGTAGTGTGTAGGAGCGAAGCTACGTCAGTTTTTTGGGTGTGAAACGGGTGTTGTGCTGTTGTATTTCATATTGAGGTTGTGAAATTTCAGTTGTGGGGAGGCTGGCCAGGGGGCAGGGTTTTGATAGGAATTAGGGGATGAGGTTTTAGGGAAGGTTGGGGAGGCCTGTGGTTGAGGTGATTTACGGTTGAGGTGACTTACGGCTGAGGAGACTTTCGAATGAGCAGACTTTCGGTTAAGGGGACTTGTGGTTGTAGATGGAGGAATTACAGGAATGTGGCTTGAGAGTGGTTTTTAATCTGAACATTCTAGAATAATGGGGTAAGGTGTGGAACATTGCAGGGTCCATATAAAAGGATGAAGCGTGTCTATTTAGTGCTGCGATTTTTGAGAGGTTCAGTTTGTTTTGAATGTCGGGTTATATTTAGTGGTGTGCTATTATTATGAGAATTTGCAGCCTAAAATAAAATGGTGTTCCAAAATGTTAGAAAAGCAGAGGATTACAATGTAGTGGTTCTTTTAATGTGAAGGTTTAAATTTACTATTTTATGGTAGTTCTAAAAGTAAAGACATTAGCTGTGTAATCGGTGGTTCTAAATATACTGATTTTATGCACTGTTCATTTGTAGTTCTTGGTTGTATTTGAAAGATTCAATATAGGTAGTTCTAGGTTGTATCTGAAAGATTTAATATAAGTCTAGGCTGTAATCTGAAAGACTTAATATAAGTCTAGGCTGTAATCTGAAAGATTTAATATAGATAGTTCTAGATTGTAATCTGAGAGACTTAATAAAGGTAGTTCTAGATTGTAATCTGAAAGACTTAACATAGGTAGTTCTAAATGTTGAAGTATAATAAATTAAGAATATAATACACTAGTTGATTGTTCTTCTAATAAGTGACTTTAATATATGGATGAAAGTATATATAACACCATTCCAACACTCATCAAACAACTTTCACCAAAGAACTCTCCTCAACTTTATTATCCTCACCCCCAGAAACTTCCAGAACTACCTCACTAACCACCCTGTCAAACAACTCGTATATCAACTCCTTCAAGTCTTCACCAGTCTGCTTGAAATCAGGATAAGAATTCACTTCCAACAACGTAACACTGAAATCCTCATTCACCAAGAAATCAACACCAAACAATTCTATAGCATTGCTCAAAGGCTGGAAGTTCATCTTGTCCACACTCGTAGCAGCCTTGTATACTTCTCCTGTGATATCGCAAACCTGCTGAAAGATACTCTTCTTGTTGTGCTCATCGATACCCTTTAGTTTCCAGAATGGCACCACCAACGCATCGCCAGTTTCTTGTAGACATGTGTTTGTCAAATGCCCCTCCATCAGCACCTCGCCGTCGCCAGCAGGTTTCACGTATTTACTGCCCGCAAACAACGTCAATATGTTCTTGTAGACGTAAACAGAAAAGTCTCCTCCACAAACAACATAGGTCCTCAAGTGGAACTTCTTGTTGTCGTAGCTCTGCAACAACAATGGGGTGTCCTTGTACTCCTGCACGATGAAATGACGCAACTGCGAAATTATCACTCCGTTATCGTCTTCACCACCCTCATCGTCGGTGTCGTCTTCCTCGAAAGAATCAAATATAGTCTGCAATTCCTCGACACTCCTAAAGAGGCGGATTCCCTGACCCTTGTCACTCATGCTGGGCTTCAAGATCCACGTTCTGTCTCCCTTGTTGATCTCGTCGCGTAACTCGTACAGTTCGTCCAACGCGTCATCCAAAAACTCAGCGTAGTCCACCTCGAGCTGGTACGACTCGGGCACCGCGGTCTTCAAGATCGACATGGGGTGTTTGGCAGTGTAGTGGTGCACGGTGTTGGCCAAGTAGTGTTTTCTAATCAAGGCCTTTCTGTAGATGTACGAGGGAATAAAGTACTGCTTGGAAGTGAGGAGATCGATATCAAGGTCTTCGTATTCACCATAGTGGAAGATTTTAGCATTTTCAGGAATATTCTTCAAAATGGATGCATTTGTGGTTACTTCAACGTCGAAACGGCTGAAGGCATTAACAAGTGGTTTGTAAATGTAATTTGACTCAGGAATGGTGATCAAAAAATGGGTGATTCCCAAAGTCTCGTTTGACTCCAATTCAATCTCACCAGATAACGGTTCCACCGATTTGAAGGCCGCTTTCATGGGCGTGACACTAATCCCCTCCTCCATCAAAACCCTGCTATCCGTGTATCTTTTGTCAAGCAAGCCATCTTCATAAACCTTCTTAAAATCTGGGGTCCACAAGTATTCTTGCTGTCCGTTTGCATTCTTCTCAGGAGCAGGAGTGTATATCGACCCCCAAGTGTTGTCTAACACTGGGGTGTACTTAATTTTGGTTTTTCCCAACTTCAAAGACTCGACTAATGGGATATTCACAGTATACAAGTCCACCTCGCCGTTCAGGTGCAACAATTGCGAGTACAATCTAGCCACCAACTTGACGGAAATCTTCGCGGCCTCCTGGAGCACTTTATGGTCATGTTTCGGGCTGAAGAAAGCGTAGCTCAACGCAATGGCACGGAACCCGTGCGTGATGGCCTCCATGGCCGCACCCACGGTTCCGCTGGTCAACGAGTATAAGTTGCTCGAGTTTTTGCCGAAGTTGGGCCCGCTCAACACCAAATCAACAGGCCCACGCTCCTTGTACAAGTGGTGGATCCCAATGTCCGCACATGCTGCTGGAGTGCTGTTGATGAGGCACCACTCCTGGTACCCGTCAGCAGCGGAATATTCAGGCTTTTGGTGGTCAAATGGGCCCAAGAAAGCGTTGACATCCTCGGACGTCTCGCCCCTAGTCGAAACCTTGGTGTAGATGTAAGTCAGCAGGAGCGTCTGCCCTGCAAAGTGCGCCTTTCCGATCCACGATCTCTGCTGGTTGGGAACCGCAATCAGAAGATCCCAGTCTGTGTTTGTAATTATCTCGTCCACCAAGTACTTGAAGTAGGGACAGGCCTTATCATCTAAGGGACCATCGTCGTTAGTTAAGAGAACGTGCATTTCTTGATCTTTTATTTCGCATTCAAAGTTAAATTTTAAAAGATTTTTCCTATCCAAGACCAACAATGTCACTTTTCATGGGAAGCTCTTCGCAGTATGCGAACGTACAGGTTAATAAGGAGAAGATAAGGATGGCGGAGGTGCAGTTCAGCTCCACTGCGGCGACTTTCAACAGTCTTCTTGCGACGTGTGGCCGCAAGTGCATCCACCATGAGTATGGCGAGAGCGAGTTGGCGACCGGCGAGAGTTCGTGTATTGACCGGTGTGTGGTCAAGTATTTCCGTGCGAATGTTGTGATTGCCACTGGGTTTAATGAGAAGCGGGTGGATCCGATGAAGTCGATGGGAGATTATGAGTATGTGAATAACAGGCTAAGAGAGAATAATGGAGAGAGGTGAATAAGAGAACGCTTTGATGAGTTGAACATTCTAAGGATGAAAATGATGAACGAAGATAAAAAGGTATTAAAAAATGGCTGAGATGGTAGAGAGTGATATTTAGTAGATGAGAATTATGAGAAGAAGAGAATTGTGAGAGATGAGAGAACTTTTGAGAAGTACGAGAGGATTATAAGAAGAGGAATTATCGGTAGAGGATTATTTGTGGAGGAGTTATCGATAAAGAAATTATAAGAAGAGGATTTTAAGTATGTTGAGGGTATGAAGGTAAGATGATTTTTGAGTAGGCTGTTTGGTGTCTTGTTAATAGTTTTGTTGCAGATGACAATTTACTCTTAGGTTATAGAATGAATATTACGAGAATTTCTTGTATGATTATGTATGCACAAGTGTATGTTACTGATGGCTGGCAAAGAAGATGAAGTTTCTCTTATCTTTGTAAGTTTGCTAGGAAATATTAAGCATTTGCAGCAATTGCTATTTTCTCATTTAGATTCTTACATTTACATTGACTCACCCCTCTTTAGGCTTCACCAAAGGAATACCAGTTTATTGTGTGAATTCAAGTAGCTTTTCTTTTCAATATTCTTCACTAAATCTTTTAAGCACTCCAAACTCATGCACCTATTTCTAAATTACACTCCAGAACAGGTCTCTTAATAGAAGTATCTCTCCTAAACAGTCAACCGTTTAACTCCCAATTGAGAAAAATTCACAACCAAGGCCACGAGTCTGTTTGCTCATAACGTTTGATCCGTTGAGTGCAAATTTTCACTCAGAGTATTGAATACTACTTTTCCAAAATTTAGAGTAATTGAACTATTTGCATTACTCAGAGTGATAATAATAGTTATTTTCCATCACTCAGAGTATAAACAACCCCATTCCAATCTCTTAACGCCATGTAGTAATTGCCCTGCCTATACTTAAAACTGCCCAATATTAATTTATACACCCGGCGTTCACTTGAATAAACCAGCTTGAAATTCACAAACCTCCATTACTCCGACTCGTCTACATTTCCATAGTAATCATAACTAAATTATCTTTACAAAAACTAGCCACGCTTAACTCACAGCAGTTCTTTATATTCCTATTCGTTCGATAGTTCGTCACATTCATTATCTATCTAAGCCAAAGAGCCCTTGGTGTGGAAGATGCTCAAAGCCTCGGAGATTCTAGCAGACATGGTCTTCTCACCCTCTCTGACCCAGACTCTTGGGTCAAAGTACTTCTTGTTTGGCTTGTCCTCACCGTCTGGGTTACCAACCTGGGAGAGAATGTAGTCCTTCTTGTTCAAGACGTAGTCCCTGATACCGGTCAAGTAGGCGTACTGGCAGTCAGTGTCCAAGTTGACCTTGACGACACCGTTCTTGATGGCGGTGTCAAACTCGGCCTGGGTGGAACCAGAACCACCGTGGAAGACGAGGAACAATGGCTTCTCGGAGGCGGTGGAGCCAATCTTGCCGGCAGCGTACTTCTGGTGGTCGCCCAAGATGGTTGGCTTCAACTGCACGTTACCTGGCTTGTAGACACCGTGGACGTTACCAAAGGCAGCGGCGATCGAAAAGTTTGGACCGATTGGGGCCAAGGCCTCGTAGACCTTGAAAACGGTCTCTGGGGAGGTGTACAAGGAGTCCTTCAGGACATCCTCGTTGTTGACACCGTCCTCCTCACCACCGGTGATACCGATTTCCATCTCCAACCACTGGCCCAACTTGGTCTGTCTGGCAAAGTACTTGGCGCAGGTGGCAATGTTCTCGTCGTCAGTCTCCTCAGACAAGTCCAACATGTGGGAGGAGAACAAGGGCTGGCCAAACTTGGCAAAGTGCTCCTCGTCGGCCTTCAACATGCCGTCGTACCATGGCAACAACTTCTTGGCACAGTGGTCAGTGTGCAAGACGACTGGGATGCCGTAGGTGGGGGCAATGGCTCTAATGTAGTGGGCGGCGGCAATGGCACCGGCAATCGAGGCCTCCTGGTTGGTGTTGGAAACACCCTTACCAGCAAAGTAGGCGGCACCACCCTGCGAGGTCTGCAAGATGATTGGCGACTTGTTGTCTCTGGCGGCCTCCAAGGCAGCCACGACGGTGGACGACGAGGTGACGTTGATGGCTGGGATGGCGAAACCCTTTTGCTGGGCGTAGAGGAACAACTCACGCACGTCATCGCCGTAGATGACACCGGATTTCTTCAAGACTGCTGGGGGGGACATTATAGTATGTATGTAAGTGGTAGCGAGAAAAGAGAGTCGCGAGGAATTTCCACCCTTTTTATAATGCGAACACAGGGAGCAAGAAAAAAAGTCCGAAGGAGCACTGAGACCCGGGCGATAGCGTGACGTGTCGACTGGTGATTGAAAGGGCACTGTGCGCATTGTGCGACAAGCGGTGCGGGCCGCACTGAGTATGAGCATCTGGGGAGGTGCGGTGGTATGATGTAGTTTTCGGGAGCGTGGTCCGTCGGCGGCCGGGCTCCCGTCTGGCCGGCCTGAGCGTTCGCTAATTTTCAGAAACTGTAGAACATGTGATTGGCTGGGGCACCAGAACTGGGGTAAAGCGACGCAACCGATGCTCATTGGAGGACTCAAGTGCACCACGTTCGACCGCTCGTCGCAGGATGAGCTCAAGCAGATTCTGGACTTGGTTTCGAAGCACTTGTCGGAGCCGTACCTGATATATGTGTACTGGTACTTTCTCAACTCGTGGCCGCAGTACTGTTATATGGTGAAGGACGGGGAGCGGATTGTGGGAGTGATCATATCGAAGGTGGAGCCGCACAGGGAGGTGCGTATGAGAGGCTACATAGGGATGGTGGTAATAGATGAGGAGTATAGGGGGAGGGGGATGGCGCAGGAGTTGGTGAAGTTGACTGTGGGCAATATGGTTGAGTGGGACGACGTTGATGAGGTGATGTTAGAGACGGAGGTGATCAATGAGGGGGCTCTAGGGTTGTATGGGAGCATGGGTTTTTTGAAGGTGAAGCGGTTGTATAGGTATTATTTGAATACTCATGATGCGTATAGGTTGATATTGCCGATTGGTGAGAGGCTGATGAGGAGGGTTGCGTTTTTGGAGCCGTTAAGGAGTTAGCAAAACTTTAGCAAAACTTTAGCAAAACTTTCGATAGAAAGTTTTGTAGAGTGTTACGTTAATGTGACTATTAGCAAACCTTTCGTTAAAAACTTAAGCAAAACTTTCGATGGAAAGTTTTCAAGAGTGTTCATTGGAAAGTGCTATTTGGTGTATTTGTTAAAAAGTATTGTGAGTATGGAAAGTATTCGTTAAAGCTGTGGGTATTGTGAATATTCGTTAAAGCTGTAAGTATTGTGAAATCGTTAAAGTTGTGGGTATTGTATTCGTTGAAGTTGTGAGTAAGGTAAATGTTCGATAAATTTGTGAGTATGGTGAGGATAATTAAATTTGTGAGTATGGTGAATATTCATTAACGTTGTGGGTATTGTGAATATTCGTTAAAGTGGGTATGGTAAATATCGTTAAAGTTGTGTGTATGGTAAGTATTCGTTAATGTTTTAGGTATGGTAAGTATTCGTTAAAGTTTTAGGTATGGTAAGTATTCGTTAAAGTTTCAGGTATGGTAAGTATTCGTTAAAGTTTTAGGCATGGTGAATATTCGTTAGAAAGTTTTGTGAGAATGGTGAGAATTCGTTAAAGTTGTAAGGTGAGTATTCGTTAAAACTGAGTGTATGGTGAAGCTGTAAAGTTGTGGGTATGGCGAATCTGTGAAGTAGTGGATATGGTGAATATAAACTAAAGTAGGTATGGTGAGCATTCCTAAAAGTGGGCATGAATATTCGTTAAAGTATGGTGGGTATTCAATCTTGTTGATCTCAATGAACAAACCCAATTAAATGAAATAGGAGAAGTGGATACAAACAGATCAGCTATAGCAAACTTATCTGAAATTCAGCATCCAATCTAGCTGATCCATATCATTCTCCCCTAATATTGCAGATCCCACTTTCTAGAAAAATAGTAATCAACCCTTAGTCTTGATGTCACAAATAACAATAGTTGGAGCCGGAATTCTAGGCCTCTCTACAGCCCTCACGCTTGTCGAAAAAACATCCCACAAGGTATCGATTGTAGCAGAATATGGCCCCCACTCGTCCACCATTACCACCGAGTACACCTCGCACTGGGCCGGGGCACACTTCCGCCCCATGCCTATTTCCCAGGCAAACCCCAGGGAACATGTCTCCATGACGAGGCGCACCGCGCTCAGAATGAAAGAGTTCGCAAAGGACCCTGACAGCGGCGTTAGGTTTGTTCCTGGGATAGAGTATTTTGACACGGCTGACGTCTTTATGAATAAAGATTTGAGTATGAAAGACGGTTACAAGGACGGGATTGATGATTTAAGGGTCCTAACTAAAGAGGAACTTGCAGAGTTACCGGAGATTGTAAAGTTTGGTACGGTTTATGAGACTTGGGTGTTGAACCCACCCTTGTTTCTTGAGTACATGTACAGGAAATTGCTTGATCACGGAGTCAGCTTCTCAGCACGTAAAATCGAGTCGTTTCTGCAGATAGACGGTGATATTATAGTCAATTGCACTGGCCGGGGGATGGTTGGTGACGACACGGTTGTTCCCACGCGCGGGCAGACTTTGATCATTGATCCGGGCAGGGTTGAGGTTAAAGAGACATACACTGCGCAGACCAATGGCGGCGACTGGACGTTTATTGTTCCGCGGCCGAGTGGGGGGGTCATTTTAGGGGGTACCAAGCAGGTTGGCGACTTGGACGGGCATATTAGGGAGAGTGACACTGAGGCTATTTTGCGGAGAGGAAGGGTTATATATCCGTGGTTGTTTGAGGATGAGGTGAAGGTGGTTGGGGTTAATGTTGGGTTCAGGCCGACGAGGAGGGATGGTTTGAGGGTTGGGGTTGAGAAGCGGGGTGGGAGGGTGGTTATTCATAATTATGGTGCTGGGGGGATGGGGTATGAGTTGTCTTTTGGGAGTGGGGAGAGGGTAGTTGAGCTCGTTCATGAGTTCACGAACGAACTCACGAACGAACTCACGAACGAACTCACGAACGAATTCACGAACGAATTCACGAACGAATTCACGAACGAATTCACGAACGAATTCACGAACGAAGTGAGTGAGTGAGTGAGTGAGCAGTGAGTGAGCAGTGAGTGAGCAGTGAGTGAGTGAGCAGTGAGTGAGTGAGAGAATGAATGAGTGAGTGAGTAAGTGAGTGAGTACTGTGAATCGGAGTACTATTTTTTGAGTGAATGGACTAAATAGTACTTGGTGGGTTTACAATTGAGTGATTGTATTGGATATATGTCATCACTTTGGAAACATGATGATTTCAACTACCACTCTAAACTATTGTATCAGTTGAAGACCTACAAACTATGCTTAAAGTTTTCCAACCTACTGGAAAACAATCTATATACTTAAACTTTTATGATTCAAATTCCCTTCCAGGTAACATTAGTCTTAAACTCTATTGAATGTAATGGCACACTGTTTTATCAACTCAAATAAAACATCGAGTAAAATTATATCGTTCTGTTTCTAAACCATTTTCTTCAAATTTTACTCTCAACTCTTCACCAATTATTCTAAATTTTTGGAGAATTCAAGAAAATTTAGATTGTCTATGAGTATCTTAAGTAGAAACATACTACATCACTCTACCTCTCATAACTTTCTTCTACTCTTAACTTTCAATTAGCTTTCTTCACCAATTGTACTAAACCATTGGTGAATTCTATGAAATTTTACATTACCAGAATCTTGAGTAGAAATACATTAGTTCACTCTATTTCCCATCCACTCTCTCCATAATCTTCAATTACCATCCTTCACCAATTATTCTTAATCATTGGTGAACCCTACGAAACTTCACCGTATCTTACAGTATCCGTATTCCATATCTGCATACGCAACAGTAATCACAGCCCTGAGCTAACTATAATCAAATTATTCAGTACTGTAAACATCCCTCACGTTTATCAAAAATACGCGTTTTTTTACGCGTCTAAATACCACGCTCATTTAAATTTCAAATCTCCTCCAACAAAATTATCAACCACTTTTATCCACATCCAATACATCATGATTGAAGGCAAATTCGACGAATCCACGCTCTTGAAGAAGATTGTTGACTCCATCAAGGACTGCGTCAAGTTGTGCAACTTCAACTGCACCGAGCACGGCATCACGGTGCAGGCGGTCGACGACTCGCGTGTGTTGCTCGTGTCGCTCTTGGTTGGCCAGTCGGCGTTCAGTGAATACAGATGCGACAGAGACGTCACTTTGGGCATTGACTTGGAGTCCTTCTCCAAGATCATCAAGTGCGGCAACAACGAGGACTACTTGACGTTGTTGGCCGAGGACTCGCCCGACTCCGTCATGACCATCTTCGAGGACAAGAAGAAGGAGAGGGTCAGTGAGTACTCGCTCAAGTTGATGAACATCGACTCCGAGTTCTTGAAGATCGACGACATGGAGTACGACTCCGTCATAACGATGCCGTCGCTGGAGTTTGCCAAGATTGTCAGAGACTTGAAGAACATGAGCGAGTCGTTGAACATCATTGTGACCAAGGACAGCGTCAAGTTCTCGTCGGAGGGCGAGACTGGCTCGGGATCCATCGTGTTGAAGCCGTACACCGACATGGACCACCCGGAGGAGAGCATCAACGTGACGTTGGAGAATGCCGTGGACTTGACTTTTGGGTTGAAGTACTTGAATGACATAATTAAGGCCACCAGTTTGTCGCTGACGGTCGCAGTGAAGTTGGCGGAGAAGTCTCCGGCCTTGTTTGAGTATAAGTTGGATGTTGGGGGATACTTGAGGTTCTATTTGGCACCTAAGTTTGATGAGGAGGATTGATTGTATAGTAAAATTAATGAGAATGTTTAAGGAAGTGTTGGGTTGTAGGATGACGATTCAAATTGTTGGTATTGAGGAGTGTTTGTTGAAGCATTGACATGAAATTTCAGAAGAGAAACAAGTGAATTTGATACTTTTTGAGAGCCAAAGAACCATCATGGTTTTCATAGTCAAACGATACGTGATAGAAAGATGATGTAGGAACTAAATCTAAAACAATTTCTAAAACCTATCAACTCCGTTCCCTTTTATAGGTCTTCGAATCAATAATTGTTCATTCCAATTGGTCTAATTTCAATTACTGGTCTAATTTCAATTATTGGTCTAATTTCAATTATTGGTCTAATTTCAATTATTGGTCTAATTTCAATTATTGGTCTCACTTCTATTTTATTGGTCCTATTTCGATAATTAGTTTCATTTCAATAACTAGAAGACATTTCTGAAAATCCTCAGTTAAGCAGCATTCTGTTACCACTAGAAGTGGGTCACACAGTGAAATGGCTGCAAATTGCAATACCGTGAATTTTAACAGAGAATCATAGCTCTTGAATCTTCACATTTTAGGTGTATTTGAAGAATAATTATAGAGACAGGTTGACTGTGCAAGTTAGGTCTGGTGCGAGTATGCTCAGTAACATATTCTCTTCTCTAAAAATTTAGGTACTTCTAACTTGAGTTTCAACCTTTAGAGATTTTTGTATCTGAGTTTAACGAAATACCGGTATTGAAGAAGAAAACTACTAATGAAGATATGAAAACAAAAATACCAATGGTGATTAGAAAACCAATATCACTTATGGTGATCTGAAGACGAAATTTACCAAAATGAATTGAAAAACAGAATACCAGTTCAATAAAAACACCCCGCCATACTACAATCTTATCTTACTAACAATACATTTTATACCAATCCTCAACTACTCTTCTTATCATAAATCTCCTTCCCCCACTTGTGCAAATCCCTCCGCAAACGATCCGCCCGCACAATGCCATTCCGTATCGATGTCAAGTTCTTGATATACTCGTGCTGTCTCTGGATACTCACCTGCAAGTAGTTGATCAAGTCGTCCTTGAGGTTCGTCAACTCGTCGTCCGACTCAAACTGTAGGTGGTACGATTCGTACCTCTTGAGGGTTTCAGGGAGCGCAAAAAAAGGGTCCGTCACCTCGTCGGTGTCGTTCACGTCGTTGGTAATTTCCTTGATCTCATCCTGTGCGATTTGTGCGACATTCGCGTTCACCTGGGGTTGTGTTTCTGATTCTGCGTTTGGAATTGTGGTAGGTTGTGTGTGGGGTTGTGAATTGGGTTGTGAATTGGGTTGTTCTGAGTGGGTTTGTTCTGAATTGGGTTGTTCTGAATTGGGTTGTTCTGTATGCTTTTGTTGTGAATTGGGTTCTGCATGGGTTTGCTCTGAATGGAAATTTTGCTCTCTATTGAGTTGCTGCTCTTTAAGTTGCTGCTGGTGCAACTCATTAAGCTTCTGCTCAGCTGTCTGAGCTGGCACCACCAGCGCAGGTGCCGTACTCTTATCATCATCCAACCCATGATCATACCTCTTCAACCCCAAATTCTCCTCCAACAAATAAAACCAATCCTCTCCATTCAAAACCTGCAACAACTTGCTCAACCAGTTGAGGTTTTCTTGCTCCACCTTGATCAACTCGATCAACTCGCTCGCCAACCGGTTAAACGTCTGCAGCTTGAACGTCCGCAGCGCCGACGGGTGCGTTATAATCTCCAGCGGGTGGTTGAGCGGCGCCAAAACATCCGCAAGCCGGATTTTTTTGAACGGGTGCTCGCCGTCGTCGTCATCACTCTCGCTATCCTCGCTATCCTCGCTATCGCTCTCCTCCCCAAACCCCCCAAACCCCCCAAACGTCTCCTTCCACTTGCGCTTGTTGCGTGTGTTGCTCCTCTCTATGCTGTCGTTCGAAAGCACCAAGTAGTTCGCCCCGTTGTAGTCCACCACCTTGGTGCTGAGCGAGTCCAACAGCAGCGACGGCAACAGCAACTTGAATCCCCTGTTCTGCTGCACCAAGCCCTCCACCGCGGACTCGCCTTCCTGTGTCAAAAGTGCCTGCTTGAACCGGCTGATCACCTCGAGCGAAGTGCTGTCTAACATCCTTCACTGTCAAATATTTATTTGGTCTACTTTTTTCGGTTCCGTTTTATATTCGGCCACACCTTTCTCCTTAGATAAGGCATGGTATAAAGCGTTTAGCGTGCTTATTCATCTCCAAGTACATAGGGATATTTGACCAGGCGTCCAATTTGACTCAAGCCAACTACCTGCTAATCTCAAGCGCACTTTTCACCCTTTTGCCACCATGAATGGAAGTCATCTTACAATCTACAATTCGCATACAGGTCATTCACTAAAGATATCCAAGCCAGTGAGGTATCACAAGCAGCTGGAGCTCAAGCAGTTCATTCTGGATCAGTTTGGGTTTGAGGATGTTGCCGCTGTTTTTGTTCTCACGAGCTTTGGGTTCCGCCTCAACTTCAGTATGGTGAACGAGTTAGAGGAGGTGTATGTGTACGATAAGCGCTTCTTTCTGCGTGATTACGTGCCGAAGAGCGACACGGGACTCAGGTCCTTGCGTCCCGAGCCTCCGCGAGCTCATTTTGCCGACACCAAGTCACTCCTGTCTTGGGCTAGATCATCCCTCCAGAACGCCACCCTTTATGAAGACAAATCTAGGCTCCTAGCAAGGCAGATCAGCATAGTGTTCACGTCGCTAAACCTCATTATCCTCTTTTGCTCAAACTTTATCAACGATAACGAGAAACCGTTTGAAAACTACTTTAGCCAGGTCAAGCTCATGAACTTGAAGACGCTCCATGAGGTTTGGCCGGAAAAGTACTCTGTTTTGAAGAAGATTCCTATTTTCAAGATTGGCGGTGCGTCTATCCAGTTGCTGTCGCTCTTGGAGGCGGCCAAGTTGGACCAGGCTGCGTCGTTTGTGGCCAAGCACTTACCGCAGGTGGTGAAAAAGTTCAATGAGTTGAACCTGGCTATAGCACAGTTGAATGCAGGCAAGATGGATATCGACGCGGATATCGAGCTGTTGCGGAACGAGTCCATCAGCAAGCTCAAGCTGAGAAGTGGCAACGATTGGTTGGAAAGAATACTGCTGGGAGTAGACAATATCATAGCCGACCCTTCAAAGAACACTGCCACTTCAAAGAGCATCTACGAATGGGCTTTGCAGATGTATGAGTACTTGCTCGATCTAGAAAACTTCAAAGCGCACTTGGTGAGAAACCTGGTTCGTGTTTTCAGCAATGTGGCCACCATCCAGTTGAAAAATGTAGGCCTCACATCTGATATAAAACTTTTAACGGTCGCACCTACGAAACCCCTGGTTTTAGAGCCCACGTCCCCCACCTTTGAAATCATTTCGCTGATCAAGAAGCACGAAGACTACTTGTCGCTCACAATCGACCTTCCGCTACTCTTTGGGTTCATTCTTATTGAAAAGCGCAGAGAAACTGAATGGGCAGACTACTTTTCAAATGGGATAGTCACTCATGTTTCGGAGCAATTGACGAGTTTGGTTGAAACTGAACGCAAGTTCCGCAAGATTTGGCTTTTGAAGTTGGGGAAACTGCTTTCCATGCTCAACTACTCGCATATTGGCGGCTCGGGCCCAAACAAGTTTGTGATAGCCTTACCAAACGTCGAAGTGGGCTGGAGCGGCATCAATACGGATATTTTCGACAACTTGCAGTCTCTCAAAATACAGAGAGAAGACATAACGAGATACTTGGAACTTGTTGAAAGCTCGTCGGTCAGCTCCAAGCACTCCAAGCTATTGAACAAGACTTTCAAGGATTTGCTCAAGTGCACGTCCAACTTGAAGAAGGTGACTGAGTTGGTCAACTCGTTGAGCACCTACACGGCGATTTCGCTGTCGCCGGCCGACCTGAAGGTGATTGTGCGCGACGACGCTGAAAATGCCCGCGAAGACGCAGACTTGAACGTCATCAAAGACTTGAGGCTGCGCATCAAGGTCTTGGAGAACTTGTTGCACCAGCTGCAGTTCAAGAACTTATCGTCGTGGCCTGTAGTGGTGAACAGTCTGGGAAACACAGACAACAGAATGAGCATGATCATGAACCCACAGCCAATATCGTCGTCGCCTTCGCCTGTTTCAGTCCAGCAAAAGTTGAACTTGAACAGCAACAGGGCCAACAGTTTTAGCAACCCCATTTCGCCGCCAAAGACAAACCCCACCCAGCTTTTACATCGCAAGGCACTGGTGTCGCGCGCAGAAGCTTCGCAGGTTTTGGATGCCCTGGTAATAGACAAACATTTGGACAATATCCGCTTGAAGAAGGAAAACAACGAGGCTGCTCAAGAGAATCAGGACTTATTACTGCAGAATGAGAGATTGAGAGCTCAAAATGAGCAATTGAAGGCGCAGAATTCAAGAATCATGCTGGATAATGAAGCACTTATACAGTCTCATGCTGAAATGGTGGAAGAATTGAACTCCAAAATCAACTCTGTGACCCAGGAAAAGCTGGACTTTGAGGTGCACATCACTGAATTGAAAGATTCATATGAGAGTAAACTTTCAATTGAAGAGGAGACTCAGAAGAAACTCAGATTGGAACTTGAATCTAAGGAAAATGATTATTTGGAACTCAAACAGAAGAACAGCAGAATAACCGACCAAGTGGAACAAATGACCCAAAAGTTGGAGGAGAAAGAGGTGAAGATTGCAGATTTACAAGCAAATATCAGCAAATTCACAGAGTTGAACACCAACTCATCACAGGAAATACACAATTTGAACAACATCATCAAGCAGTTGCGGAGCGAATTGAGCGATGAAGTCAAAATGAAGGGCGATCTACTCTCCAATTTGGCACTGAAGGAGCTGGAATTCCAACAGGAGCGCAAGGTGTTGGAGAACGAGATCAAGCAATTGCAAACGTCGATTGAAGAAAAGACTGAAGACTATGAGAATTTGATGGAAATGACCCAAAACAGCAAGCGTAATGACGGTGTGATAATCGAGTTGAACCTGGTTGTTACCAAATTGTTGGGCAATGTACGTTTACTCGTTGACAGAAACTTTGAGTTTTTCTTGGAATTTTGCTTTGTTTTGGAGTCCATGGGTCTCTTGTTGGTGAAGGATATCCAAGGATACAAGATTTCGCGTGTCAAGGGATTGCGTAACAAGAAACTCGAAGACGTGACAGAAACAGTCGATCTTTCTGAAAAACCTAGCTCCAAGGTAATTGAAGATATTGAAGAGTTGACGAGTTGGGTGAAGGAGATCAACAAGTCTGTGTTGCCCAGTGAGGTTGACGCGGACTCAACCAGTGGAATAGATGAAGAAAAGCTCGACAAACTCAACGAAGTCTCGAACAAGTTGGTCAGTATATTCTATGAACACTTTAGTACCGACGGCCACTTGGACCTGTTCTTAAAGGTGATTGCCTTCAAAGACAATGTCCAGTTACAAGCCGACGAGAGCACCAATTCAACCAAGTTCTTTTTGAATGCGATTTCAAAGAGATTCAGAGACGTGGAAGGGTTTGCCAAACGTCAAACCAAAGAAAACAAGTCGAAGCAGCAGGAGATCCAGAAGTTGATGAACCGCTTGAACAGCAAAATCTCCATGAACGAGTTCCAGGAAGAGGACTTGGTTTTGTTCTTGCCTACGCGAATCGACCGGGTTGGAACCGAAGAGCTCTTTGTAGAGGAGGGTTTCCAGCCGTGGGCTGCATTCAACATAGGCGCTCCCCACTACTTTTTGAACGTGAATTCGTACAACCAGGAGAAGTTCATCGACCGGGCCTGGATGGTTGGACGTGTACATAAGATCAAGGAGCATGTAGTGACACTGGAGAACCACGGCGAAAAGGAAGCAAACCCTTATCAGTTGAGTGTGGGTGTAGTGTGGTATCTTGTGGACGCTACAGAGGAGAGTTAGAGGGTTATTTATATGTAGATTTATTAATTCTATACTCGGGAGAATTGTTGAATTAAATTACTTGGAGCATGAATTAAATTACTTGGAGCATGAATTAAATTACTAGGAGCATGAATTAAATTACTTGGAGCATGAATTAAATTACTTGGAGCATGAATTAAATTACTTGAAGCATGAATTAAATTACTTGGAGCATGAATTAGATTCCTTGGGAGTATGAATTAAGTTATATTACTCGCATTGTTGAATTAAATTCCATCACTCAGGAGAATTGTTGAATAATTCTACTACTCGAGAGAATGAATCAATATTACTCAGGATAATGTTGAATAATGCTACTACTCGGAAATCATGAATTAAATTCTATCACCCAGGATAATGTTGAATAATTCTATACTCGGAAATCATGAATTAATATCTATCACTCAGGATAATGTTGAATAAATCTATACTCGGAATCATGAATTAATATCTATCACTCAGGAGCATTGTTGAACAAATAACTAACACTCTCTCCATTGTGCAATCTTCTGACGGCTTCTGCCAATGTCGCACTGATGTCAAATATCTCCAAACGTGGACACGCACTCAACTTGTTTTCCAAAGGCATGGAGTTCGAGCACACAATCTTGTCTATCTTAGAATTATTCAACTTTTCAATGGCATTCAGAGAAAAGATCCCGTGGGTCACTATAGCAATGACGCTCTTGGCACCGTTCTCAAGCAAAACGTCGGCAGCCTTGCACAAGGTCCCGCAAGTGTCTGCGATGTCGTCAATCAACACACACACCTTGTCGCTCACGTCTCCCACCAACACCATTCTCGAGACCTCGTTAGCCTTCTGTCTTTCCTTGTGGATCAAGGCGAAGTTGACGTCCAACTTGTCTGCGATGGCCGCCACTCTCTTGGCGCCACCTGCGTCGGGCGACACGATGATCAAGTCGTCGGTCTTCGTGTTCTCCTTGATCCACCGCAACACCAAAGGCTCCGCATACAAGTTATCCACAGGAACCCTGAAAAAACCCTGGATTTGCGACGCATGCAAGTCCATGGTGATGACGTGGTTACAGCCCGCTGTTTGGAGAAAGTTGGCGATCAACTTTGCAGTAATTGGTGCTCTCAGCTTGTCCTTCTTGTCTTGTCTAGCATAGGGGAAGTTGGGGATAACAGCCGTGATTCGGCGTGCACTGGCTATTTTGCAGGCATTTATGATGATTAACAACTCCATTAAGAAGTCGTTGATGGCTTTCTCGCCGCATCCTGTCTGGATAATGTATACGTCCTCGTCTCTGACGGATTCTCCGACGGCCACGGCCGTTTCTTTGTTGGTGTACTGGAACGCGCCGACCCGTGCTAGGCTGATGCCCAATTTTGCGGCAACGAGCTCGGTGAGCTTGGGATGGGAGTTTCCCGAGATCAATTTGATCGAGTTCTGCGTTTTGGGGGACATGGTTGGTGTAGAATTGAACTCATCTGTGAAATGAGAAAAATTGATAAGCACGTGTGGGTGGACACGTGGATTTGCAGCCATAATTATGGTGAAGTACCTATTTATGAAAGAAGGTGATCACATCTTTGGCTACTGTAATGGCTGAATAAAGGTAAGCTTTTGTTCCTGGAAGATAGAATAGTAATTGAGAATAGTGGTTGGAAGTTTAAGACTATTTAGATTAACATGACAGTTTAATACTACAGTATAAAGTGACAGCTTAAAAGACAGTATAACACTACAGTTTAAAATGACAGTTTAAAATGACAGATTAATATGACCGTTCATATGATTGTTAAATGTGATTGTTGAATACAATTATTTAAATATATGTCTAAGAAGTATAGTATTCATCTTTAAGTTGTTTGGAATGTATCTTGAATTTATAAGGTCATCTAAGACAAGAATATATAGGCTGTTCACCAACTTGTGAAGTGATAAAATTCTCAGAGAATCATAATCTTCAATCAATGAAATTTACTCTTTACTTAAAAGTTGAAGGCTATTGATAATTTTGGGCCCTCTAGTAAGTGTTCAAACAACCAAAAGGTGTTTCCCTCTTGAGTTCTGGATAGGACCACTCTAAATCGCACCTTAAAGCAGTCACTCATTCAAACTTCAAACCAACTTTCCATTCAAAGAACATATTTATAGTGCACACTTCCACTTTACAGCGCAACTAACTCCTCCACCAACTACTCTCCACAAGCTCACCCGATATTCAATCTGATAACCCAATCAAAAACAGAATGCGCATCCAAATCAGGAAATGTCGGCGGATCTTTCCAGATATATAAACCCCAGATTTTTATTAAAGTTCACTCCACAACAATGACCCACAGACAAGTGATAATTATCGGCGCAGGTATGGCTGGCGTGAAGACAGCACTAGACCTCTACAACGGCGGCGTCAAAGACACACTCATATTGGAAGCCAGAGACAGAACCGGCGGCCGTCTTGTTTCCATCGACTCCACCAACTCCACCAACACATCGCTCAAGTACGACTTGGGAGCACTGTGGTTTCACGACGCTTTGCACAACCCTCTCCTCGAGAAGGCCAAACTAAGAGGAAACATCGATTTCTACCCAGATGACGGAAAGCACGTCTACTTTTCCAAGGACGAGCGAGTTATCGAAGGGTACCGGTTTGCGCAGGTTATGGAGGAAATACAGGCCTTCTGCACGCACTACTACGACGTAAATCCCGACGCACCGGACTTGTCGTTGAAGGACTTTTGCCAGATGTACTTGGAGAAGTTCTCGTCGTTGTTGACCGACGACCAGAAGAAGTACAGTGGAAATGCCCTTAGAATATGGGGAGAGTTGTGGCACGGTGAGTGCTGGGACAAGTTATCTTCCAAGTATGTGTTTGGAGACACGCACTTGGGAAGAAACATACTCGTAAAGAGTGGATTTGTCAACGTTTTCAACAACGAGTTGTATGAGTTGCCGGAGAGTTATAGAAACGAGAACATTTTGCTCAATACGCAGGTTGTTCTGATCGACTACTCTAGCAAGAAGTTGATTACTTTGACCACCAGAAACGGCAAGACCTTCACGTGTGATTATCTTGTGGTTACTGTTCCGCAGACCTGTTTAAAAGTGCAAGATGAGACGCACCCGGCATACATAAAGTGGAAGCCTGAATTGCCAGAACACATACAAACGGTGATGCCCGATGTGTTCTACGGATCTTTGGGCAAGGTGATGATAGAATTCGACTCTTGTTTCTGGACCGAGGACGTGGAACGGTTCTACGGCATATCGACCAAGAACGTGGACTCTTCGAGCGGCGAATTCAAGGCCTGGGACTACCCCACAATCGGGTTGAACTATCAGAAAATCGCCAACACACCCACGTTGTTGTTTTTGACCCAGAACCCGCTCTCGCAGTACATTGAGAACTTGGACCCTGCGGCCAAGAATGCGAAGATCTGGGAGTTGTTCAAGCCGGTGGTTGAGCAGATCAGCACCGGCCCAGTGAGGGAGCCCACGGCCATATACCATACTGAATGGAACAACGACCCTCTTTTGATGGGTTCCTACTCGTCTGTGTTCAGCGGCACCACCGACCCGCTGAAGATCACACAGGCTTTTGTAGAGGGAATCGAGGGCAGAATCAAGTTTGCGGGTGCAGAGGTGATTGACGACGGGTCGAACGGATGTGCCCACGGTGCGTGGTTTTCTGCGGAGAGAGAGGCTAGGTATTTGTTGGATAAAATAAAGCCAAAGGCGAAGTTTTAGTTTGGGTATGGCTAAATATTAATGAATGTTGAAATGGGTGCAAAAAAAATTTAGCGAAATATGTTTTCTGGGTTGTGAGGAAGGTAAATTGTTTAGAGTTGGGAGATAAGTTGTTGTATACTTTAGGACCGGGTTGATACTTTGATGTAGCTCAAGAAAAAAATTGCGCAAGCCCGGAATCGAACCGGGGGCCCAACGATGGCAACGTTGGATTTTACCACTAAACCACTTGCGCTTGCTTGACCAGTTGGCCAAGACAACTTTTCTTGATTTTTCAAAATCGAAACCGGTGTCATGAAGCTAAATTTAGAAGAAGTCTAGAAATTAGTGAATCGCAGTATATTGGTGCCTCGGTAGTAGCATAGCGTCTCGTTAGTTAGCTATGCAGCCTAAATTGGAGTTGCTACGAAAGTAACTGAACCGGAACGAGTGGGTTGATTTAAATGAATCTGAATTGAAACCATGAGTGGTTTGTGGAACCTCAGAGAGAAAGCATAAACCTTTATAACTTTTTAACAAAATAAGATATTAAAGTTACTTAACCTACTATTACTTTACCCAACATATATGGTAAAAAAGAAGGGTAGATCCAAATACAACGGAGAAGACCTGGCTGCTGTAGCCGAGACTTTGAAAACACCCTCGTGAAACTTAATTCCAGGGGATTACATTTTCTTGTTGACAGCTGCCTTATTAATTTGTAGCATCTGAATGGCCTCTTCGTCAGTTATTTTGAGTTCAAGGGAAGCAGTTACTCCACGCTGAAGAAATCAAACTTGCATTCGGCAAGACGTATTGCTTTGGTGCTTGGTTTCAACTGTGAATTCGCTGCGCCAGTTCTTAGAATCGCTAGTTCTTAGAATCGTTAGTTCTTAGAATCGCTAGTTCTTAGAATCGTTAGTTCTTAGAATCGTTAGTTCTTAGAATTGTGTGACTCGAGGAAGTAGCATGTTCCCAAATTAACTAGGAGACTTCAAGACGAAAATACCAACAGGGACTTCACCAATTCGCTGACAATCTTAAAAGTGAAGCTGAGAGAGCCCGTTCTCTAACTTCTCTTCTTAAGCTTTAACATACTTCAGCCCCATCTTAAACAGTTTGACTCTTGAAACGTTTTGGTAACTCAAATGGTTAGAAAAAGTATGAATTCAGAGCAAACTAAGTTCCTACTGTTACATCTATACCACTAAGTTTCTTGATACAATTTTAATGCACAACAGGGAACTCGATTTCAACGATTTTAACCTTAACGACAACTCTCCTTTTAACATTACGAATAAAAAGAGTTGACGAATATACTATAATCTGGTTGCTATCACTTCCTGCTGGAAAACTGGGTCCACTTTTTCAGTCCTCTCCTTTGACACCTCGTTCATGGATTTATCACACTTCTTTACTACTGCATTACCAGATTAGGAGACATGCGAAATGCATCTAACAATAGTATGTACTCATCTGCCCACTCGTTCACGTCAACACTGAACCAAAGAATGCATCAAACCTGAGGTGGTCTCATGCCCTAGACCAAAAAAAATGGGGAATCCTTTCAGATTTCCGTACGTCTCGAATTTCCAGTGAGGCCAGAACTGCGACATTCGGTGATATTTTGACGTCAGGATCTGACTTCCAAACCTAGAAGTCTAGTGCAGCTTCCAGACCTCCATATCACTTTGAACTATAACCTCTCTAGTGATTCTAGATCTATGCAAACAGAACACCTTGAAAAAGCGATTCACGTCTTGTCAAGTTATCGTACGTTGCGTTGATGTAGACTGAGATCCGCAAACCTTATTTCTTATGCTGGAACTTTTATTTTTGCAGCCATTTTAAATCGATTTTGTATTCCATCAGAATACTCTAAAATAGCTAAATATGTCTACTGTCTGGACTAGACCATTCAATCATCTGGAGGTGGCCTGGACACTTTGTGTCAAACCCAATTGCTCATTAGCTTAGGCAGAATCACAGTCACTTGGACGCTTGCGTTTAGAGTGAATCAGGGACTTAACAGTGGATACGAGAAGAAATCTGTTCTTTAGATTTTTACGAAGTGAGATCAAAGTAAAAAGAAAAGGAAGCTTGTTCACTGGAATAAGGTGTTCTTCAGTAAGATGCACAAGACGTCTCGTGGTCTTGGAATTGAATGCAACAGGTGCGTCTAGTTCTGGAGATGGTTTTGAAATGAGCTTAAAATCGTAAAGGTGGATGAAAAATGCATCTCTTGTGCTTAGAAAGTGCCAACAGTTTGTTGGTTGAAAAAATGTCGGTTCTCATGATTTTGTCAAAGCAAATGGGTGCAAAAAGAAAACTCCCCGACTGGGAATTGAACCCAGGTCCCCCGCGCGACAAGCGAGGATTCTAGCCACTAAACTATCGAGGATGATTTGATGGAAGAGTAAATTTTAAAATGGGTCGAATGTTATGTAAGATAATGTTATGTAAAATACGCCAAAAGTGGACTAGTATACCTCAAATCATAGGACAATTCGAGAAGGAACCACCAAAACTAATAACCAACAACCAATTCCACGATTACTAAGCATTAAATATCTACTCGACCAAGCGGTAGTGTATTATCAAAGTTTATGAATCCCGCAGTTTTACCTGAATTGTAGAATTTCAGTTTGTTTCGGAATCATAGAATTCACCTAAATACACAAGTGGACGAAATTTAACACCTCCTTCCATTAAACTTCCTCTCCACAAATCCAACTCAATGGAAAACAAAAAGTGGCTTTTGACTAAGAGTTTATGTTACATAGTTACCTATTATTAAGCAAGCGCAAGGAACTTGATCTACTGAAACAGGTACTAGATATCACCTCGGACTTAAAACTCACAACTTCCTACTCAACTGATATTTTTGTTAATACTTGGATCTTAAGACGATATAAAGACGTTGGAAATTCAGCAGGTTCTTGTGGACATTATTTTAGTCCAAGAAAATATGCATAGAATGTCGTCGCTTCGCTACGCGAGCAGGCCCCACTTCCGGAGATGCGTTCAAGTGAAAGCCCGCTCTTTTAGTTGCCTATGGCGTGCTTTTACTGAGAGTTTGTGACCTATGCGCGTTGACTTGTTTGAAACTTTAAGCGGTCGTATACCTCTTCGCTCAGGCTCCCAGCATTTGAGTAACCTTAGGCTTGTGGTGAGCTAAATGGCTGCGAAAAGCGGGGCTCAAAGAGGGAAAAGTAGGAGCAGGCAGCTCAGTTCACATGCGACAGGAACAATTGTGGTCTATTTCATCGGTAATAAAATTAGACAACGTTGTTATACTTTCGGTTCGGATTCATGTAGCGGATATGCTCGGTGGGGATGTGATTTCAAGTTGTCAGATGATGTATTAATTTTTGCGTTATGCAGAGTGATTAAAGTTTGTATAATTGAAGGAGAATGACGTAATAATTAGTTATCGATTAGATCGTTATCTGAACATTTAATAACCAGGAATTGCAGACTCATCAAGTTATTACGCTACACCATTATATATCACCATGATCTATAGATACCATTTTTCCGTTTTAAACATCGTTCGGTATGTCCGTTTAATGTTGCTCAATACCATATTTCCTCAGTTATTTAATATCGTTCAATATCCATTATTATATGTCACCTCGTTTCCTAGGTAATAAAATTTTGCTCGAATCATGTCCAGTTGACTCAATATCATGTCTGACTTAAAACTGACTCAATATCTGTCCAAAGTTAGTTCTTGACTCAATATCATGTCCGAGGAAGTACTTGACTCAATTTCATGTCTAAAGTTAGAAGCAAAAAGATCTCTCTCGTCCACTAAATACGACACCTCACTTAAATTTGAAACACTAACATCAAAGATTAAAGTTCGATAAATTGATTTAGTGCCACCATCTAGAGTGATTTGGTTTTTTTGTCATTTGGAGTTAGCACCGTATTTCAGCATTTTCTAGGATTTGATTCGACATTTTTTGGAATGATTTAGTACCATAGATTCAACATTTTCTAGGATTTAGCACCATCGAATCAACATTTTTTAGGATATTGATTTAGTAACACCATCGATGGACCATTTTAGTAGCACCATCGGTTCATTTTCCAGGACATCGATTCATTTTGTAGGGACATTTCTAGGACGTTAATTTTTTTCTAGGGTGATTTAGTAACCTAGTAATGCATTTTCTTAGGCTCATTTAGTATCAAATAATGCACATTACCCAGACTCATTCAGTACCAAATAATGCACATTACCCAGGCTCATTTAGTACCAAATAATGCACATTTCCCAGCCATGAAAACGCCACCAATGAAATCTTTCCAGGACATGTTTTAGTACTTTAACATCTTCTGGAATAAAGTAACACATTCAACATTTTCTAGAATACATAACGTCTACAAAACAAGCTCACAACCGCAATTGTCGCGACACATCCACGAGGTGTGCTCGAGAAGACTCGAAAAGACTCGAGAAGTCCTCGAGGAGCAGGAGACGTCCGCCCTGCACACCGTTTACGCATGCAGCTCTCCTCCCGGCCATCAATCTCGCTTCCACGTTGCCCGGTAAACAAATTCTGCAGGCGTCCGCATGGAACATGGACCGATCGCTCGTAAACTTTGTCGCGACATTTTCGGCAGCCCCGAAAATCGACACAAGCAGCAGCGCCATGAGAACCAGGCCATCAGGTCATTTGTCTGCTCCCCATTCGGACGGCTGAAACGTCGTAGCGGTTTCGAGGAGCTGAGGCTGTTTGAGGCTGGAATGCATTAAGATCTCCGAAAGAAGGAAGTTTCAAATCAGAGTCCCGTTTCACAAAAGCGTATTAGATCACACTCAAAGCTTGCTCTGGGAGGATTCGAGGATCTTTTAAAGGATTGGAGCTTAAAGTCCTAGAGGCTGGAGCGGGTGTGCAACGAGTCCACACAAAAGATGGAGTTATTCCTGGCACAAACTTAGGAGTTATAAGTTTTAAACCGGCTGCACAAACACGCAGAAACCTCGAAAATGTAACATGGGATGGTTTGCTATTTCCAGAATATTAATACTACAGTAGAATAATAGATATTACTGGAATAGTATTCATTAGAATGATATTACTGGAATAGTGTTCACTAGAATATTACTGATATTACCGGAATAGTCACTAGAGTACTGGAATAGTTACTAGAATATTACTGGAGTACTGGAATAGTCACTAGAATAGTACTAGAGTACTACTAGAATATTTAGAAGATAGTAGAATAGAATACTGAATACTAACCTCAGAATAGTAACGCTCAGAATACACTCAGAATACACCCAGAATCAATCCTCCAACTCTATTCTTCTCAGTATACATTTTTTGGTCTCTTTTCACAGCAACATGCCCACGCTATTTTGTTACCATTGCTAATTTTATCTGGGGCCACTCTTTGTCCTTTGATGAGAGTGCTTTGTTCACCTCGTTCGCTTATTCCAGCCTTTGCGTCCACTTTGTTCCTCCATCGTTTATTGAGCCTGTTCTGTTTGCTCCATCGTTTATTCAGCATGCTCACTCGATTCAGCTCGTTTATTCATTTTGTTCACGTTGTTCTATCCATATTAAATTCTGATCTTTCTATCATATCTTTCTATCACATCTTTCCATCTTATCTCATCTCTGTATATCCTTCCCATTCTCACCTTTCTCTGTATTTTCTCTCGTCCCCATCTTTCCCTGCATTTTCTTCATTTATCCTTCTCATTCATATTTCTCAGTATATCCCACTCAATTTCTGTATATCCTACCAATTTCTGTACTCTCACCACACTTTGCTCACCCATAACCCCTCCTACATGACATTTCTTTTCGTCCCACACTCCCAGCGAAGCTCATCCGCAGCGGCCACTGCCTCGAGCCACTCCGAGCAGCCTGAACCCACAGCGCAACAATGGCGATCGCATTCCCGCGCGACAATGGCTTTTCTGCACGCGACGTGCACACCGCGCAAAAGCCGTCGCTAAAGAACAGGCTCATTTAGAGTTAGACTCATAAATTGGCATCATACTTTTGCAAGCCTTATCTTTTTTTTTTTTGGTACCAATATCGGCCGCATTTGGAATTGTCATCATGGAATGCAAAATCGTCAATGTAAAAATAATGGTAGACGAGGACAGCAATGAGCAGCATGAGGGAGATGAGCTGGAGCGGGAGCAGAGGCAGTGAGGGCAGGCAGCACAGCTGCGCGGCCCAGCTGCGCAGCCCAAAGCAGCGAAACGTAAACAGTCCACAAGTGGCGGGTTTGGGCACAAATCTTGACTCCAACACCGGAACCTTGTGTTTTAGGTGAAACTGTATATTGTTTGTGGTGGTGGTTTTTATATAAACGGAAAGGCTGGAGCGAAATCGTAGACTTTTTATTTGAAGTACTTGGGAGGTACATTTGGATTGGAGTAGTATTGACAATATACGAGGAAAGTACCAGTCAGATTGCAGCAAAGTACGAGTGGAGGATAGAAAAGAGTTTAGACTAGAGTTTAGTACATTACGAAGACTACAACATAAAGTGGCAAGAACTAGAGTACACAGAGAAGGTACTTGGACTACAACACCAGAATTGCAAGCGCCAGAGCTGAAACAGGATCTGGAGAGAATTGCAGAAGTGATACATCAGAAGTAATACAATTGAATTTATCAGAAGTAATACAACTGAATATATCAGAAGTAATATATCAGCTGAATACAACAGAAGTGATATATCAGAAGTGAATACAACAGAATCTGAATACATTAATACACCAGATTCTGAATACACCAGGAACTGAATAGCCAGAAACTGAATACACTAGAATCAGAATACACCAGAATCTGAAAACACTAGAGTCAGAATACACCAGAATCTCAATACATCAGAATCTCAATACATCAGATTCTCAATACATCAGAATCTCAATACATCAGATTCTCAACACATCAGAATCTCAATACACCAGAATCTGAACACCAAAATACAGAATCTGATTATCTCAATACAGAACCAATACAGAACCTGACACCAGAGTCAGAACCTGTACACCAAAACCTCAACATCAAACCATCCAAACATCACCACCACCACCACCTAGGTTGCCATCCCACCCTCAAACTCACAGGACAACCAAACCCCATCCACAAACCCCCCCGGATCCCTAATTCGAGCCTCCACCATTTGTACGACATTCCTCGTCCAGGCTCCAATTGCCCAAGCCCCGAGTGCGTGCACGTTATTAACCTTTCGTGTGTTTCACCCAAGATTTTTTCGTGCTTTCTTTTCGTGTTTGGCATTTGTTATTATTCGGGCTCGTCTCTCTGATTACACGAAGCGATTGTCTGGCGGCGCGACATCCTGCAGCGACATCCCCCCCGGCCACATTGTTTACGCGCGGGCAGCACCTCCGCGAGCGACATTTCTAATTAGCGCGGCCGCGACTCAAAGCGACCGTTGCCTGCCAGCGCACCAGGCCCACACGCACTCCCTCAGGCCAGCGCACACCACCCGACGCTGGACCGGTATCGCCGCTTTCCGTCGGCCCCCCCATTTAAGGTACGCCTGCTTTCCCCATTTCGGCGAGATCAAAGCTTCCCAATAAAGTAAATCGAGGAGCGATTTAGATTGTGCTGCTTCAGCTAATACTTAGACACGCGCCACCATCTCCCTGCCGGTGGCCTCCTCGTTCCCGCACCACGCCCAACACGATCGTGCCCAGCGCCAGAGAAGGGCAAGACCCTTACGTCGAGCCTCACTACAAGACCCTCCATGACCCTACGGCCATGGCCAACCGAACGCAACAGTACCAGTCGCACAAGCGACAGAAGAGCTCGTTGCTGAACATCGGGTACTACTTTGACGAGCAGGGCATCGCGACGACGCCGGCGAGCACGCCGGTGCGCGGTCGCATACAGACCCCAGGTGCGTCTGCACCGGGAGCGTCTGTCTCAGTGCCCAACTCAGCTCCAGGAACTGTTTCAGGAACCGCCCTGACTTCAGTGCAAAACACATCCCTGGCCCCAACTGGCCCTGCCCAGTCCTCCCCAAACTTGCAGAACATTCACAACCCTCAGTACGATACTGACCCCTACATGAGCTACAGCTTCCCCCAAAAAGACCACCAGGACGACCACCACAGTCAACACAACTCGCCGTTGAAGAGACACGCGAGTGCAGACAACATCCCCAGCGTTGTACCTACTTCATCAAATACAACAAATACAACCCCCCACCACTCCTCATCCTTCTTCCACTACCCGTCCCACCTCCACAACGTCTACGACAGCACCAACACACCCGCAAACTACCCGCAACTGTCGCTAAACCTGGCATTCCCCCCCATTGCATCCAACTCCACGCCGTTCGGCTACCCCCCGCCACTACCCATGGCGCCGCCGTCCACCTCCGCGTCCCAGTACTCGGCCCAGGGCAACTTCGACTACTCCACGCCCTCCTCATACAGCTTCCCCAAAATACCAGAGTACCAGCCCACAAGCTCGGCAGCACCGCAGCCGTCCTCAAAATTCAAATCCCACCAGAAGAACAACTTGTCCATCTCCTCGCATTTCAATTTGTTCAGCTTGAACGAAGATAAAAAGTTGCCTCCGGTGCATGTTCCACAGCAGCAACAACAAACACAACCCACCGACGATTCTGTCGCTACAGAATTGTTAATCAACCTCGTCTCCGTCGACGGCTCCAACATCAACAACTACCTCCTCAATATCTTGTTTAAGATGAACTTGCCGGTGCCCATGGACGACTTCTACAACTTGCTCTACAACAACGACAAGCCCATGCACCCGGCGTTCGACGACAAAATAGACAAAACCTACATCAACGCGGTCAACAATGAGCAATCCATCGAGCTCATCAACCAGTTGCTCAACATTTTTAAAAATCCGAACCTTTTAATTGACTACTTTCCCAACTTGGACAATAAGGAAATCAAGTTATTAAACATCAACTACCATGAGTTGCTAAGGACATTCCTCGCAATCAAAATCCTATTCGACATCCTCATCCAACTCCCCCTCAACTCCAACGACGAACCCCAGAACTACACCATACCCCGTTTGTCCATCTACAAAACATACTACATTCTATGCCAGAAACTCATTCTCAAGTACCCCAGCCTGTCCAACACCACCAACGAGCAGCAGAAGTTGATCCTTGGGCAGTCCAAGTTGGGCAAGTTGATCAAGTTGGTGTACCCCAACTTGTTGATCAAGCGTTTGGGGTCGCGTGGCGAGTCCAAGTACAACTACCTCGGCGTGATATGGAACGAGAACATTATCAGCGACGAGATCAAGGGCTTGTGCGACAACAACGAGCTCATCGAGTTGAACGACATCTTCAATGGCGAGAAGAAGTTCCAGCGCGGCGCTGCCGCGATGGGCGCGGCCGCCACGCCGAAAAAGGGCCACAAGAAGTCGCTGTCCAAGTCGCGCTTCGACATGGAGGGAGCGCTCCAGCCGCTGCTCGCGCAGACGCAGCCCGCAGCGCCGGCCTACGCCTTCCCGGCACCTTCTTCCCTGGGAAACCGCACTGCAACTACAACCCCGGCCCCGCTAGCATCCCCAAACCTCTCCTTCGTCAAGCCCTTGCTCAAGTACCCCACCGACGAGAACTTCACCGTGCTAAACGACGAGGAAAACTGGTTCAACGACATCCGCATCCGTGTTTACTCAAACAACCCCTACATCCAGCGCGACCTAATACACCAGATCTGCTTCAACAACGACAATTTGCTCAACAACTCGAGTTTGCTCAACAACATCATTGAAAACTTGGTTAAGCCCTTGACGCAATTGGACACTTTTGACAACACTGACTTGAACTTGTACTTTATTGTTACGATTGAGATATTGCCTTACTTATTACTCATCAAACTGCTGACAAACATCAACTTCTTGAAGAATTTGCGGCTCAACTTGTTGCACTTGATCAACAACTTCAACAGCGAGTTGCGCAAAGTGAACTCTCCCAAATTCAACTTGAACAACTCTACCATTTTCTTGATTTTACTCAAAAAGCTAATCAACTTGAACGACTTGCTCATTACCTTTATAAAGCTCATTATCAAAGACAATAGCAACTCCGTGATGGCGAGCGACATAGAAAACTTTCTCAAAACGAGCCTGCCGGAGGAGCAACAGGCGCCGCAGGAGGACCCGCAGCAGGACCTGGGCGACGGCTTGCCCAACTTGTCCGCCAACCTCTCCGGTTTGGCCGCAGACACCCTGTTTCCGGTCAAGATGGAGGGCCAGGACGACGACAGCTTCTTCTTGAACCTCAATTCCAACTTGACGGCCAACTCGCTCAACGAGTTGAACTTCCTGTTCAAAAACGACATCTTGCTGAACGACTTGGTCTACACCTTGGTGGGCTACAACTTCGACCCAGCCAACAACCACGAGCTCAAATCGTCCATCTCCATGAACTTCATCAACCAGGAGATCAACATCATCGACGAGTTCTTCAAGAAGGACTTGCTCAACTTCTTGAACGAGAACAACTACGACACGGACTCGTTGAGCTCGCGCTCGCTGGTGGAGCCGCAGAAGGAGCACCGCAAGACCGCGAGCACCAGCACTGCCACGTCGTCCTCGGGCTCCGGCTCCTCGGGACCAGGCGACTCCATCCTCTCCTCCAAGGAGTTGTCCAAGGTCTACTCGTTGATTCGCCTCATCGACAAGCGCCTCCTCTCGAACCACTTCAAGTCAAAGTACCCCATCTTGATCTACAACAACTTTATCAACTTCATATTGAACGATATCCTCAAGTTCATCTTCTTGAAGCAGCAACAGTTGCAGTTGCAGAGCTTACAATTATCGACACAGGCGACGCAGGGGTCTCAGCCCAAGGCGAGCGACGAATCGCAGCCAAACCAGCCGCCTCCTGCCCACCACGAGCAAAACCAAAACAGTTTTGGCAACTGGTGGGTCTTCAACTCGTTTGTACAGGAGTATCTCAGCTTGATTGGTGAGATTGTGGGATTACAGGATTTATTAGGGTGATTTAATTTGAAATTGTCACTTTGTTCAGTTCCATTGTCTTAATAGTTTATATAGCATTGCATTAATTTAAGATTAGAGCATGAGTTGGGATGGTTGTAGAAATTGATTTCTTAAATTACCAGTAATAACAACTCTCTTATTCAAACAAATTCTCCTAGATAAAACGAACTTGATACTCAGATTTAAATGTACAAAGAATTAACGAATTTGCATCTCATACTTTAACAGTAGCTCCTCAGAAACAAACATGGTTGCTCTCATATTCAAACAATTATTAGACATGCCAAATTGCCTTTTCATATTTAATCAAATTTCCAAAATTGAACAAATTTCCTTCTCAGATTCAATTTCACGGAATTGGCAAATTTCCTACTCAGATTCAAATTACCAGAATTATACAAATTTGCCTCTCAAAGTTAAACAATACCTCCCCAGAATTAAACAAGGTTGCCTTTCTCGTATTTAAACCCAGAATTATACAAATTCGCATCACACATTAAAACAAATCGCCTATCATGTACAAATTTACCAGATTTAAACAAAATTGCCTCTCATAAACAATTTGCCTCCCATTTACATAAATTTTACCTTCCATTTACAATTCACCTCACATTTACATAAATTTTACCTTCCATTTACAATTCACCTCACATTTACAATTCACCTCATTTAAAATTCACCTCCCATTTAAACAATTACCCAGATTAACAAATTTACCTGACCAAGAATCCTAAGGAGATATCGCTGCGAGAAAAATTATTCACGTGAGATTAAATGGCTGCAAATGGGGAGTCCATCAGACCATGATAACAATGTTGGCAAATTAAGGCATTATTAGGTTGGAATGTGAAGAGGGTGGAGTTAACTGATTCATTTATAATCAACCGAGTATTTCTTGCACAAGGAGTTATACAAAGACTTCAATTGTGCTGTTTGAACAAGACAACCATCATACATATGCATTCTTCAAAGTTTAATTCGCCGTGTTCGGCATTTCAACGGCTCGGATGCTCTCGCACCATCCAATATCTGCCTTTGCACTGCTCAACAAAATCGGTGTCGCTGACTGAAATGGCCGTTCTTTTGTATCATTAAGATTACCAGACTGAAATCGCTCGTGCTTGCTTGTATCACTTGAAATAACAGCTGGTGCTTTGAGTTATCCAAGGGTTGATCTGGAAGTTTATTTTCTCAGGCTCTTTGAGTATTGGTTTTCAAAGTGAAGTCGCTCCTTTGATGTCAAGGCAACCCATGGAAAGAAAATTACCGTGGGGCATCAGAAATTGTTGAGGCAGGTTTGATGGCATCATTCTGGAGAGTATGGGCTTCTCGTGCCTATGAGCCCATCGTGGTGGTGCGTCCGAGGCAAATTTTTTGATCTGGCTGGGAAAAGGTGTCAATTGTATTTTCCTGATTATCGTAAACTGAGAGTTGGAATGACAGATGGATTTTTTAAGGGCTGTGGGGTTTGCCAGAGAACGTAGCGAAGACTGCAAGAATCTGGTTACTTGGTTGTTTCTCTGGTGATTGGTACGAATGGTGTTGGATGGGTTGATGATATGTTGATTTTGTGTGATTTTTGATTCAAGATACTTGAAGAGCATTCTTTATAGATTGATGATGAAAGAACTGTAAGGGTTGGATCTGGAAGAACTGTACAGATTGGATATGAAAGGGCTGTAAAGATTGAATTGAAAGGAAGTCTAGGGACTAATATGAATGCTCGAAAGTTGAAAATAAGAATCCCAATTTGAAAGAATACTAGATTCTATTAGAGAGATTACTAGATTGAAGGAGAAAGAGTGCTCGATTGAAGAAAGAACATTCTGAAGTTTGAGTATGAGAACTCTTAAAAGATTGAATATGAAAGAATCCTCTAAAGATTGAATATGAAAGAACTCTCTAACGATTGAATATAAACTCACAAAACATTGATGATGAAAGTGCACGACAGAATGAACGTGAAAGAATACTCTAGAGAGCTCGAAAGAACTCTCTATTTTGAATTGAAACAATTTAGACAAAGACTGAAAGAACACTCTGATTGAATATGGAAGAACTCTTATGGTTTCACATGCAAGAACCTAAAGATTACTATGAGAGAACTCCAAAATTTGAATTCTAAAGAACCCTAAAGATATCTAAACATGGAATTGAAAGATTTCAAACATGAAACATGAAAGAACTCTCTAATGATTGAAATGAAAGTACTCTCCAAAATTGAATATAAGTAATGAATGTATTCCCCAAAATTGACTATGAGAAATGAAAGAATAAACAGATTGGATGAAAAACTCGTAAGATCGAAAACTCGAAAAATTGCACTACCGATTTTAAAAAACGAAGTAATATCCAAGACTCGTTCACTAGAACAATAAATACTAAATAAATAACTACAACTTAGCCTTTGGTTGCAACAAACCTCCAGTCAAAATCTGCTTCATCTCATTCGCACTCTCAATCAAATAAGCCTTCAAGTAGCCCGAGTTCAACCCATTGCCCTTCTTGCTCGAAATGTGAACGTGCAACCAGTCGTTGTTGATCAAGTACGCCAAGCCGAACCCGTCGTCAATGACCTGCGACCAGCCCCACGACTGGAAGTACTCCGATGGAACCTGCGACGAGGAGATGTACCACGTCTGCGAGTACGAGAAGACCGGGTCGGTGAAGATCTCTGGAACTTCCTCGCCCGGTTCGATCATCTGCTTCAAGCCGAAAAAGTGTCTGTCTACACCTCTCCCGTCGGCCGCCTCGCTCAAGTACTTGACGTGCTGCTTGCAGGCCGCCTGGAAGGTGGCCACCTTTTCTTCGGTGGTGGCATTGAGGTCGGTCCACGTCTCTACAAACTTCTTGGACTCTGGGGACACCGATCTGCCTGTTTCTGTTCTACCATTCAAAAACTTTCTGGTTGCGGCCGACTCGTAAGTGGGTCTGATCTTGCCGGTCAACTTGTAGTACGACAACTGGATCATCATCTGCACGTACGCATCCGGCGACACCTTGAACTGCTTGATCAAGCCCTTGCCGTAGCCGTAGTACTGGAACAACTCCTCGTCGTGTTGGGAAATGGTTTCTTCAAACTTTTCAATGGCGTGCTTGATGTTGGCACGCGCAACAGGGTTGATGTCGAACTGAAGCAATTCCGGCTTGGCGACGCCAAAGTCAAATTGCGTGGAGCCCAACTCTTTCAAGAACTCTGCAGGACTGGTCTCGGCAATCTTCTTCAAGACATAGTTGTTCAATTGAACAGTTGGAGTAGCGTCCATCTTGGAGTGCTCACCGAGGAAACCCGAGTTACCGTTGGCAGCAACGAAAAACTCCAACGGCTTGTCAAAGAATCTGTTCTGGCCGTCTCCGTGCCAGCAGTTGGCCGATCTCTCTTCGATGGTGATTGGGCTGTGGTTGTCCAAGCAAACGACAAACGACGAGGCAAAAATGGTTTCAAGCGACTCAAAGTTGACGGGCGTTGCAACCAAGTTGTTGTATGCAGCGGTATACTCATCTCTGTTGAGAGAAGTGAGCGCACCCACACCCACACCCTTCTCATGGTTCGAGTTCTTGATCAACTGCAACTGCTGGTAGATTTCTGCCCTGCTCAAACGCGAACCATCCGCATGGTGATGAGGCACCTTGTAAAAGTTGTTGTTGTGCACCACAACAAAAAACTGGTGGTCCCTGCCTTCGTACATCTTAGTGATATCCGACCCCTCGTTAGGCACTCTCGAGTTGTTGAACATGTACCTGAACGCGTTCATGCAAAAGGGGTTGCCCTTGATGACCTCGGCCGGCAACGTTTCGTTCTGGACCTCGAGCATAAAGTCGATGGTGTAGTGCGCGAGCAAGGTGGCCTTGTACAACTGGTCCTTGCCTACTGCGTTGTTGACGTCCTTGTGCGAGAAAAAGTACGACACGTAGGGCACGACGGGGTCCCTGTAGCTCATGTACGCGTAGTCGTCCCACCACAGCGCCAACCAGTTGTCGTGCTTGGCCGCGTACTGCTGCAAACGGCCCTGCAAGCGCTCTCCGGCACCGCCCGACTTGACAAACGCAGCAACCTTGTTTTCCGTCTCAGTGTACTGCTCCTTGGTCAAGTATGGCTGCACAGACTTGAGGTAGCGTGTCGCTGTCTCGTCCAACGTGGGCACGGGCAACTTGGGCAACTGGCTCTGGAACTTGTACAAGTCGCCCTTGGGGCCGGCGGTGCTGAGACTCTGTTTCTTGATAACGGTAGGCATCCTTCTGAGGTTGGGGGGGAGTTTCGCGAGCCCTTTAAAGAACATTTTCTTAGGCGTACTAAGAGATATGTTTTGGCAGCGAAAACCGGAGAAATGGGACGTTTATATAGTTTTGGGGCGCCCCCACATTTTTTCAGCGGTGGATGGGAGGAGGGAGTTAAGAGTGAGGGCGGATAGGGGAGGGAGGATGGTGGAGTGTGGGTGAGAGGGAGGGTAGGCGGACGGGTGGGCAGGATCAGGGGAGGCGGCAATGCTGAATTATGTGGTAGGTGGTGGGTGGTGGATACGGTGGTTACTTCCTCGGTTCGCCGAGGATGATTTTTCACAACGGACTTGAGCCGAGTAGCCACGGATGATGGGTGGTGGATTTTGTGCAGAGGTGTGTGGGGACATTCCGATGTCTTGCCATCTACTAACGTCTTTTTTGTTTCGTTTGGGCGATTCTTTTTGGTGTCCCTGGTGTAAGTGTTCCGAAGTTGATTGTTCTTTATATGAGAGGAAGATATGGAAAGATATGGGAATAATTTAAATGGATAATAGAATGGATACTAAAGTGGATATTAGAATAGAAGATGAAAGCAGTAGTGAGAGTCAAGTAACTCTCTCATGAATAGTAGAGCATGAGAAAGTAAATAAATTACATTCTCTTCATGCTTAATTGTTATTCAAACAAACTTGTTTTCTAACCGAACTGTGAAAATCAATTCCGAAACTATTCCGCAGCATATGAATTTGATCTCATCAAAGAACTAATATTGGGCTTTTGTGGCAGGGCTTTCAGGGTAGCATAGACTCTGGTGGTGCTCAGGTACACTGTTGCTTTGGTATTGGGATGACGTAAGCAGGGTTGGGATGGATTTTGCAGCAATTGGTATGCAAATGCAGAGAGGGAACGCAGGGATATAGAGATCAAGAGAGATAGTATGTGGAGTGAAGGGTCTTTTCAGTTCTCTTAGTTGAGGAGCCTTTGGAGTTTGGGAGGTGATTTGGGAGTGAGATGTACAGTAACGTGGTACAACCATTAAGATTGGTGTTTGATTTTGAGGAATGACAATTAATCTTGTACTGGTTTAAGAAACTGGAAATGTTACCTAGTACTTACAAAGAAAATGAAAGTTGACCTATTAGTCAATTAAAAGGAAAATGAACTGATGACCTACTAGCTAAACTAGAGAAAATGGGACTGGTTGTCTATTAGTTGAATTGGAGAAAGCGTTGACCTCAAATTTGACGGTATGGAGCTGACCTAGTACTCAAATTTAAGAAAATGAAAAGTTGACTTAATTAAAAGAAGATGGAACTCTTGGCTTATTCGAATTTAGAGGAAATGGAACAGTTGACCTAGTAGTCAAAGAAGGAGTATGGAACTGTCACTTTATTTTCAAATTTGAACGGTTGACCTCTAATTTAAGAAAGTGAAATGAAAACTTTTTTGTCAAATCAGAGACGATGGAACTCTCTACCAATAGCCGTATTTAATGAGAATGGCTGGGAATTGACCAGTTAGTCAAATTTAGAGAAGACGATCTAACCTGTCAGAATAAAATCAAAAAGGATACTCTTCTTCCAATACTCAACGAACAACTCAACACGACGATAAAATTTCTTGTTGAATGAACTAAAGGAAAATAGAACTCTTTGTTAACGTCTTAGTGGAAGATCTACGATCGACTTCTGACTCCGGGCTTCCTTTAGATCTACTTCTTGATTAGGAATAATTCGATGTTATTGAGATGTTGCGAGTTGAGATATGCTGTTTGAGATATGTACCTCTCTTCGAAATATGCACTGCTTTAGAAATACGTCAACACTTTGAGATTGAACATTTGAATATAAACGTTTTCACATAGAAACGGCCACCTTTGTGCCTCGAACGCGTTCCTTCTGTCAAATCATCCGATTAAGAGTCACCATTTGCAACCTCCAACCCTATGTCCACCCTCACTTTGATTTCTCCCATTTTCCTCCTCATCCTCCGTTCATCTATTTTTTCACCCTTCTCAATTCAGCCACCCATTACCACGCATCAATTCACCATTTTCAGCTATCCAATTCAAAATCTCTTGAACTCTTCATTTCTCCAGTATTCCTACTCAACTCAATACTCACCAACATTTCTCCAACTCACCCACCACCTCACATCCACCTTCTCTCAACCTGATGCACTCAAAAACTCCTGCATTCAGTCCTCCTCGCCACTCACTTCGTGAGTGGCTCAGTGGCCTGGCCTTCCGATCTATCCAGAAAATCCACGAAAAACTAATCACCAAACATGCCTCTTCTGACAACCCGAATATCCTCAGCCATATTCCTCCTCATATGGTACAGCGTCATCATAATAGTGGCTTACTCTGGGTTCTTCGAGATCCTACTAAGATTCCGCCAGAGACCGCGCTTCATAAAGACCCACGCCGACGAAGAAGAGGAAGGCGTCACCATCATCAGACCCATCAAAGGCATTGATCCAGAGCTCAGTTCGTGCCTAGAGTCCTCCTTCTGCCAGAACTACCCCAGCAGCAAGGTCCAGGTGCTCTTCTGCGTCGACGATCCCGCAGACCCGTCCATCCCCATCATCAGGACCCTTATCCACAAGTACCCGGCGGTGGACGCGCAAATATTGGTGAGCAAAAACTACAATTCGCTGCGAGGATTCAGTGACGACCACTACGGACCCAACCCCAAGGTCAACAACTTGGCGAAAGGATTCGTCGCTGCCAAGTACGACATCTTGTGGGTCATGGACTCGAATGTATGGGCGCTGAGTAATATCTTAAGGAACTCGGTAATGTCGTTGCACGGCAACCTCAACAATGGCAGATACTTGGGGCTGGGCAAGCGCAGAGTCAAGTTGGTGCACCATGTGCCGTTGGCTCTTTGTTTGGACGAGAAAGACGTCAATTTCGGCGCACATCTCGACGAAATGTTCCTCCTCACGTCGCACTCCAAGTTCTACGTGGCCTTGAATAACGCTAATGTTGCCCCCTGTGTGAATGGCAAGTCCAACATGTACAGAAAGTCTGATTTGGATCATGCTGTCAAAGCGATGAGCTCGAAAAACCTGCAATTCTTCAACACTAAGAAAGTCAAGGACGACGCACTGTACTACGCAGCGATGGGGACCGGCCACGCGATCAAATTGTTTGCGCGGTACATTGGCGAGGACAACATGATTGCGATCCTGCTCTGGGAGAACACTACGGGCCGAACGGGGTTGACGGGCGATGTGGTGATCCAGCCGTTGGGCACCGAGGACGCGCGAAACTCCGTCTTCGACTACATGCAGAGAAGAATGCGCTGGTTGCGTGTGCGCAAGTACATGGTGCTCATGGCCACGCTTGTGGAGCCGACTACGGAGTCGATCATCTGCGGGATCTTTGGCACGTACGGCGTGTCTACGTTGGTGTGGGGGGAGGTGTTTTGCGTGCGCCTTTTCGCGGTGCACATGTTGATGTGGATGCTCACGGACTGGGTGCAGTACAACGTGTTGAAGAGCAGCAGCACGCGGAGCGCGAATCTCGTGATGTACCCGCTGTGGTTGTGGACGATTGCGGAGCGGCGGGAGGGCGAGGGCGGTGCGCGGTACTTTTTGCAGTGGTTGCGGGTGTGGGTGGTGCGCGAATGTTTGGCGTTGCCCATCTGGGTGACTGCAATGATGGGGCAGGAGATTGACTGGCGGGGGAGGCCGTTTAGGATCAAGGGGGATTTGACTGCTGAGGAGTTGTGATTTGAGAGTTTAAATGATGGGGTAGAGGTGAAGTTTGATTTTGAGAATAGAAGGTTTGAGTGAAGGAAGTTGAGAAGGTTGAGATAGAAGGTGAAATAAAAGTTGAAATGAGTGGTGGATGAGATGAATGAGGATAAAGGTGAATGATAGTTAAAAGGTGAATAAAGTTGAAAGATGAATGAAAGGTAAAGATGATATGAAAGAAAGAGATCGAGAACAGTGAAACGAAAGGTGAATTGTAAGAATTAAGAGGTGGAAATGAAAGTTGAATGAAATATGAATTGAAGTTGAAATTAAAGAAAATGAAAGGTGAAATGAAAGTTGAGGAAATGAAAGGTGTAAACGAAAGTTGAAAGGTGAATTGAAGGTTGAAAACTGAAATGAACGTTGAAGTGAAAACTGAATGAAAGTTGAAATGAAATTTGATATGAAGATAACAAATGTAAGAAATAAAAGGTGGAAATGAAGAATGAAGTTATCATTGGAAGAATAATGAGGAAAACGAAAATAAGGATCTTGAACTGCAAGAAATGGGTATTCTACGACTTACCAGCAGTCCCCACCCAAATGAAACACCACAACCATCTTGACTACACACCCTGTGGAATGGATACGTGTTATGCAGAATTCGACCGTTCACCACCTGAGGACCAACTCAAAAGGTTACCACTCACACATTTACGAACGGATTTGCAATTGTAAGGGATGCATTCCAGAATAAGCTATGATTTCAACTCAAACTAAGAATGATTTGGAATGTGTTGGATACGTTTTCGAATGTTATGTGGTGATCTCATTTTGATTTGAGTCACTAAGTTACGATTTAAACATTGTGTGATGTACCATCGTATAACGTTCTAGATCGTGAACATTCAGATTATTCTTGAACGGATTTTTGTGATTAGTCTTGAATTTTCTTGACGTCTTCAAGTTGAACGGTTTTCATGTTGATATTTCTTCTACCATTCTTCTCCCGTTCCACCTCCCTCTGAACTACCAAATGTAAATATAGGCTATGTATTTTAAGTTGTTCAGTTGGTTAGCCAATATGAGTCAGGAGCTGTAGTACAAACGGAACCAGGCTTTTAAGGGGTCTATGTAGACGCAAGGGCTATGGGGCTTGTAGAGCACACAATAAGTAAGGAGAATAGAGTGGAGATGAAGTTGAAGAAAACATGTAGTGAAGTTGGAATTTCAAGAATTCATGCTGAGTGAATAAAGTTGAAATTCACATCAATGAAAGATTCATGAATAAAAGTGATATTTCAAGAGATTCATTTCGAGAAAATTCACGTTGATAGAAAATTCACGTTAATCGAGAAACGTGAAGTACTGAGTGCATTTGTCTCAGTGGAGCCAAAAGAAACACTCGTAAACATTGTCTTTCTACTTTACATTACTTCCAACATTCTATATCATTCTACATTCTACCTTCAGAGTTTGTTGAAGATTTATGAATATCTTTATACTGTCAACTCATTTCAAAATTGGTTTAATATCTTTAATACTCATCAAATTATCATAATACTTCATAATACGTTAAAATACTTTACAGTACCTTATAATACATCATAATGCCATAATACTCATAAATTCAAAATGCAATAATACTCATCCTCATAAAACTCCCACCAAAACACTCATGAAATTAGTTAAAGATAGATCGATGGGGTCATCATCACTTTGTGACCGCCGCCCATCACTCGTCTCAACCGTTTTGAATCGCGGCACAAACACCACCGGCCATCGTGCAGTGACAGAACCATTGGCATTTCAGCCCAAACTGGCAGTCGTCAACCTCTAACAATAGATAAGCAACAGTACGTTGATGGAGGTAATTATAGATTTAGGTTATCCAAATAAATACATTTGATACATTATTAAGGTTTGTTTTTAAGGTTTGTTTCATTTGTCTTATTTGATTATTCTGATACTGTAGTTTCATGAGGTTCAATTATTTATTCAGATACTGTTTCTGTTTAGTATAAACTGATTACTGTCTATAACCGTTTCCTCTTCTTTTACTATTTAATGCTCATTTACTGTTCTCTTATCTTTCTTCACGTACATTCACCTCCTCACTATCCCAAACCCTTCATTTTCAAGTTCTTCTCTCACAATTCTTATAACTGCCTTAAAGTTCCTTCTATTCTCTTATTTCCCCCTCCAATTTGATATCATATCTCTATCAAACAAATAAATACCTCACTATCATCCAAACCCTACATTTCATCACCAATTTCAGCACGTCCTTTGTGCAAACATCCTCCATCGGTCCCAAACAAAAAAATAGAAACAGCCATCCTCCAACCAGCCTTTTAGAATCCCCTTTAGTGCACCTTTATTCCACCCTTTTAGAATCCCCTTTAGTGCACCTTTATTCCACCCTTTTAGTTCCCCCTCCACACAAACCTCTCCCCTTCCTCTACCCCCCCCCCCCATCAATCCACCAGCACCTTCCCTCCTCATCCACCTTTAATCCGTTCTCAAAACCCTCTACAATACCGCAAGATCCACTCCACGATCAGCTGCCAGCAATGAAAAAAAAAATAATTTGCAGCTACAATAGAGTACGGCTATCTGAAACAACAGGGAATGATAATAGAGGCTGTCTCTGTAGACAATTAACGATTAAATGTGTTTAGATGGTTATCTTTGGAAGAAAAGTGATATGTATTATGTCTTCTTCATTTACAATCATTCCCATTCATATTCATTCCCTCTCATTGAAAAACATTCCTAGAATTCATCGACAAGGCGTCAGCCGGCAAGAAAAATAACTTAGTAATGAAATTTCCCGTTCGAGTGTCGTTTGTCTCCCCCCTAGACGAGTCTGTGATCGACATAACATTGGATGTCGCGCTGAGAGTCGCTTGCGACAGCAAGCGACTCGCAAGGGACTCGCAAGGGACTCGCAAGGCGACTCTCTGTTTCAGAGAAAAGTATTATTGTACTACAGTCTTTATAGCACTCCTTCACTCCTTCACTCCTCTACCCTCCGCACAATGCTCCACCTTTTTCCCTAATCCCTGGAGCATGTCGCTCACGCGTAAATTTAGAAATGTTGTTTTTCGCCAACCAAATACAATTCGTTTCACCATTTTTTTAGTAGGGGCTATCCAGCAAGTGTTCTTTGGAAGTGTATGACGGAGATATCAGCTGCCCTAGACAACGTCCAGTTTTTTGACAGCGCGAACATGGCGACGACTACGCAGCGGCCCGCAAAAGGGTACGCTGCCGGCGGCGACGGCGCCGGGGGCAAGGCGACTGGTGGCTCGGCGGCAGGCAGCGCAGGCAGCGCAGGCAGCGCAGGCAGCGCAGGCGGCGCCACGACGACAAAGGAAACGCTCCGCCAGTCGCAGAACCTGGTGGGCTCGCAGGACTTCCAGCCGTGCAAAAAGTGCACGCTCCCCATCTACGAGGGCCACGCGTACGAGCTCGGCGGCGACCGCTGGCACATTGACTGCTTCAAGTGCCTGAAGTGCGACACCCTGTTGGGCTGCAACCTGAACTTCTTGGTGCTCGGCAACGGCAACTTGATCTGCTCCAACTGCCTGTACAACTGCAAGCAGTGTGGCAAGAAGATTGACGACTTGGCGATTCTTACTGGTGACCAGGCGTACTGTCTGCTGTGTTTTAAGTGCCGTCTGTGCAAGTTGAAGATTGAGGATTTGCGGTACGCGAGGACGTCCAAGGGGTTGTTTTGCATGGACTGTCATGAGAAGTTGATGGCGCGCAAGAAGAAGTATGACGAGAAGAAGCGGCTTATGTCGGAGAGAAAGGAGAGGGAGAGAAGTGATAGGGAGAGAAGTGATAGGGAGAGAGATAGGGAGAGAAGTGATCGTGGAGACCGCAAAGACTTGGAGCTGATTCGCACGACAAATTCCCTGAGAAACAGTCTACTTCTCAACTACATGCTGACCAACAACCTGACATCGAACTTTCTGGAGATGTATGCGAATGGGAATTATCTGACAACGAGCGTGATGACTAAGAATAAGAATTTACCGCCACCACCGCCGGGTGTTGGTGCTGCCACCACTACAACTACGACTACCAATCGTGCTCCACAGGTGGCTCCGTACAGTGGTGGTCGTGAATCTTTGGTGTCCACCCGCACAGACTACCTGATCACATCTGCCGGCACGTCGCACTTTCTGACCGCCGCCAGCGACACTCCCACCTACACCATAAACCCATCCGAGTCGGACTACCAGATTGAGGAGGTGAACAATTATTCGGAGGATGAAGAAACGCGGCCAAACACATCTTTAAGAGTGAGGGGATTGAGAGGCGATTCTGCTACAACAATAGAAGGACAAGAGGGTCTGATTAATGGGACCCTTGATGGACGGCTGGTCAATGGGACTATTGATGGGAGGAATGTTAATGAGCGTCTTTCGAATAACGACCATCTGGGTATTAATGAGCGTGCTAATGAGCGTGCTAATGAGCGTGTTAGTGAACGTGTTAATGAACGTCTGTCTAATATTAACGACCGTCTGTTTAATATTAACCCGAAAATCCCAGACCATTTAACCCCCCCAGAAAGCCTCCAACCAGCAGTCGATATCACCCCAAAAAGCTCCAGCGAGTCACCAACCTCGTCCGTATACGAGTCTCCTGCTGGCAGGTCCGACGCCTTCAAGAAAAACTTGCTCATTCTCCTGCCCAACCAGTTCCACGACAATGAGTTCCACAACGCCAACGACAACTTGGGCGCACGCACCGAGTCGACAACTCTCCAGGTGGACGACAACAGGCCGCGCTCCGGGTGCCCGTCGCCGTACGCAAAGGCAAACAGGCAGGCGCGCGTCGTCGAGACCAACGACAACATCTCGTCCGACAACTTGGGGCACGAGTCGTTCGCGGACAGCAGGGCCTTTCCCGGGTACCTGTCGCCGCCACCCAGGGCCGCGCTTCCGAGCACGCCCGTTAAAAACACGCCGCCGGACGCTAAAAAACACAGGCCAGAGGACTCCACGCCAAAAGGATTGGGCTTGGAGGGTATTCTGTACGACAATGCCGACTACTTGGGCAAGCGCAGTCTGAAACTGCAAAAGAACGATTTAATCAACACACCCAAACTGCAGATGCACTCGTCTTTCAGTGCTACCGCTTCTGCTTCCTCTCGCATCACAACCCCGTCTGTCGAGGATGAAGAGAAGTCGGGAGGTGTGCTCTCAACTTTAGGCTCACTCTCACGCAAAAACACCTTGATCAAAACACCCAAGTTGAGCAGCCTAAAACACAAACGCTCCATATCTGGTGGTTCCTCGAGCATCGCAGGCAGCATCTCCGCCGCAAACGCAACCATCCAGAACAAGTTGAACATTTTCAAGACCAACAAGGAGGAGCCGCACTACCGCACGCACTCGCGCCATGTTTCCGAGGGCTCCATTCTGGCGCCGTCCATGAACGCGTCGTCGTACGGCACCCCGGCCCTCAACAACATTTCGCCGCCGAACGACTTTAGTGCCATCGGCTTCTCGAAAGACGGACAGATGTTGCCGTCCACCTCACAGGACTCACCGTTCGACACCACCGACCCGAAACTGTTGAAATCAGAAGTAGGCTTCCTCTCCACCCAAAAACAAATCTTGGAGTCCGACTTGAAGCGCTTGAGCAACGAAAAAAGCAAGTTGCAGGAGTCCCTCAAGCAAGTGCATCAGAAAATAGCCCACGAATCGCAGTTTTACGAGAGCTTGAGCAGAGAAGTGGGTGAATTGGAGCGCAGTAAGAAAAAGTTGTTGGAAATCAACCAGGTTTTGCTGGAGCAAAACCACCAGATGGAGCTGGCCTTGTCGCATCTTGGCCACATATCGAAGGAGTCGATGTTTGATGGCTCCACCAAGGTTTCTGGTTCAGTATCCAACACGCTGAACTCATCGCTCATTGGAGGCACTCCGTACCTGGAGCTTGGTGCTGAGGAGCCCATCAGCGAGACGCAAAAGGCCACCAAGTTGAAGTTTTGGAGAAGACCAAAGTTGGGTTTTGAGAAGAACCAGGGGTATTATGTGGGCCAGCAACAACAACCTCTGCTGTCATTACACCCGCTGCTGCTGCTGACGCAGCAGCCTGGGCACCAGCACCAACCCTCTGAGCTGTCGCTGAACAATAATAGTGCTCCACCACTCGCACAGCTGACCAGCAACGGCACCAACATACCGACCCAGAACAAAATCTCCCAGAACTACAGCTCGAATGCGATCCAATTGCCGTCGTCGAGCCCGGGATTGCTGAGTGTGGCCAGCAATAACGGTGCGTCCGCCGCGTCGTCCAATGGCACCTTGAATCCAAACTCATTGTTGGGCGACAAAAAGGGCAAGTTCACGAAACTGCGTTCCACCAACATCTTGGACACGTTTCTCACGCCCAACAACGGCAGCAACTCGAGCGGAAGTGGCAGCAGCATCGACGGAGACACCGTGGCGGTGCCGCTCCTCGGCTCAACCATCCAAAAGAGAGCAGACTACGAGCAGGAGCGTGTGCCGCTCATCATCTCCAAGTGCATTGCGGAGGTGGAGAGCCGTGGCTTGGACATGGAGGGTATCTACCGTATTTCGGGAGGCAACTCTGCGATTGTGAACATTGAGAACAGTTTTGGCAATGTGCGCAACCAGCGCGACGCCAAGTTGATGGCGAAGGTGGAGGACTCGATCAGTGGAGACATTAATGCTGTGACGAGTGCCTTAAAGAGGTACTTGCGCAAGTTGCCCGACCCGTTGATCCCGTTCTGGCTCTATGACGACTTTATCAGTGTGAGTGTGCTGAACCCGCCCAACAAGTTGGACAAGCGTGTGGCGGACATTCGTGCGAAGGTGGTGACGAGATTACCGCCGGCAAACAAGTACACGTTGTACATGCTCTGCAAGCACTTGGAGTTGGTGAGCTCGTACTCGTCCGTGAACAGGATGGGTTTTAAGAATTTGAGTGTGGTGTTTGCGCCGACGATAGCGAGGGACGAGACTGGGCAGAAGGAGATGCTTGATATGGGACATAGAAATGACGTGACGGAGTTACTTTTGACCAACTCGGATATGATTTTTGATGGGTTGGTGGATGAATAGAGGTTTGTATTTATGTATGCGATGGACTGGTTTGGAAATGTAGCGAACGACGAACTAATGTAGCGAACGACGAACTCACGAACGAGCAGACTAGCGAAGCGAGTGAGTGAGTTAGTGAGTGAGTGAGTGAGTAATTAAGTAATTACTCACGAACGTAGTGCACGAGTCAGTGAAATAGTGTGAATTAGTGAGATAGTGAGAGTAAGTGAATGGTGAGTTCTCTGAGTGGTGAGTCTTCAAGTAATTGAGTTGGTGAGTTGGTGAGTGAGTGAGTGATTGAGTAATTGAGTAATTGAGTGGTTGAGCTAGTAAGTTAGTTAGTTAGTGAGAGATAAAGTGATTGAAATGGTTAGTTAGTAAGTGAGTAATTGAACAAGTGAGTAATTGAGAACGTGAGTAATTGAGTAAGTAACTGAGTAATTGAGTAATTGATTTGAGCTATCAAGAATTAAGTAATTGAGCTAGTTAGTTAATTAGTGAGTAATTAAGTAAAGTTAGTTAGCTGGTTAGTGAGTGAGCAATTGAGTTATTAAGTAGTTGGATGAGTGAGTAGCAGAGCTTTTTGATAATTAACTAGTTGAGTAAATTAGTCAGGTAGTAAATGAGTTGGTTAGTTGGTTAGTTAGCAAGTTAGTTAGCATGTTAGCGAGTAAGTGGGTGAGTAATTGGGCAATTAATTAGCTTTTGAGTAAATAGGTAATTTGGCTAGTTAGTTTGAGAGACTAACTGAGTGATTGAGCTAGTTAGTGAGAAAGCGACCGTGTGAGATGGTTAGTGAATGAGTTAGTGCTTTTCTTAGTTTTTGATCTAGTAATAGAGTAAGTGAGTTAGTACTTTAGTAATTGAGTAAGGGAGATGTGAGTGAGTAAGAAATGAATAGTGGTGAAAATCTTCCCAAGCTTTTTAAAGACAACCGAATTTACCATCCGGTATACGTTGGAGTAGTAAATGAATAAGCAACTTAAATATCTTCTTGTTGGAGACAGTGGTAGAAAACTCGACTATCTTCTATTGAATAGTTAAGTACACAGAGGGTATATTTTGATAGACCATTTCACTCCTCATTCTTACATTCCGCTTGGAATACCATGATCATATTTCCCTTTATCGGTGAAATCGATTTATAATTCTTTGGCTCCTCTGTCTGTCCCCAAGTAGTCTCAGCGTAGCTGTGGTCACCCTAAACTCTGTCTTTCACCTAACTACTTATTCCTCAAAAATAACATCAATACTATTTACACGTCAATATGCTTGACGACTAGTTGTACTCAATTATGCGAATCTGCCCTGGCGACTACCGTTGATTCACCTAAACTGTTGACTCATTTCTCGAGATCTTGAAAATAATAAGAACTCTAACCTCATTTGACAAATGAAAAACTAGTTGAGTAGCACACTTGTGAGACGAGTACTCATGTCCTGGTTTGCACATCCAGACTTTTCTTCACTTTTTCTGTCATACTTTGGCTCATCACTCAACAGAGTATTTCACGAAGCAGAGTTTTCTCATTACTTAATAGTCCTTCTCTCATCACTTATAAGAGAGTCTCTCCCACCACTCATCAGTCTTCCTCTCTCCCACCACCCACCAGTCTTCCACTCCCACCCTAATTTATACTCTTGATCTGTGGATTCAGATACATCTCATTCTTCCTATGCCCAACCCGAAGCAAATGCTCAATCACACTGAACAGCTTCTTCGGAACCAGTCGGTGCTTCTCAAACTCGCTCCGCACATACTGCTGCCACAGCGGCTGGTGCTCTTTAGGTTTAGAGTGCACACTCTTGATGCACTCACGGTACAACTTGAGCACCTCTCTTTGCAAGCCAGATTTCTTGAGCATTTGAAAACTAGGTGTTTTTTAGATTTTCGATGTTCGATTTTCACGATTTCAAATCTGGGGAAGAAGAAATCATTTTCTTATAAACACTATTATGAACTCATCTTTCTTAGCATTATCATTTTCTTGGGAACGCTCATTTCTCATGAGCACTCACTTTTCAACGAAACTGAATCAATTTCCTTGCCAATCTAATTCTCACACTCAAATCAACAATCTATTTATTAATGCATAAGTTATATATGTACTGAAATCAACCAAACCCTACTTCAAGTTGGTAAAGTCAGTCTCACCGTCTCTGGTACCATCACACAGAGATCCAGCACCACAGGTACAGTTGCCCTTGGTTCTCTTACCACACGCACAAGCGTTACTAGACGAAGGAACAGCGTTTTCAACCGAAGCCTTCTCGCACGAACACTTCAAAGCAGGTTTCTTGCCGCACGAGCATGTGGATTTCTTAGCGCAAACACAGTTAGCAGAGGAGCAGGCCATTTTGAGTAGTTTTAGTTAGTATGGAACAATGAGCTGCCACAACTGTGGAAAACGGGCCTTTTATAGCTGGTTCCAGAAGATGAGTATTACGTCAGAGGATGCGTCAGGTGACTTTGCCAGCCAATCGGGGCCGAGGCAAGTGTCAGCACGGAAAAGAAAGAGTAAGCAATGTTTCACAAAACAACGTTGCAATTGCCGTTTGGTGGTTGCAAGTTGTAATTATGAACCTGGGAGCTGATTAATCTGATAAGATAAAGTCGAGGCGATGGTGTTTATTGAGAGATGACTATTGGTGAAGACAACTTTGTAGTTTGTTGAAAGTTGAAAATTTCTTGGACACTTTACGTTCACTTTGATCAAACCTAATATACATAATATTACAATATAAACTTGTTGTTACCCAAGACTACGGAAAGAATTAGAACAAAGAAGAAAAGAAAATTCTCTTGTAAATTGGGTGGTCCATGATTGGCTTGAAGTGCATTTAATTACTCGTTGCACCCTCTGATGGTTTGTCATTTCGCACTGAAGCTTTGCCACTCTTCCATTTTCAAGTTTTAACTTGCTCAGTGAAGTATTTGTTGAGCATTAGCGATATGAATCAACTTTGAATTGACTTCGATTTTTCTCGCGTCAATATTGACTTAAATTAGATTCAATTGTGTCTGAAATTGGCTAGCCAATATGGATTCAAATTAATCTTCAAAATATGTCTCATCATTCTCGAACTGACGATTCAGTACCCACTCAATTGTCAAAATATCTCTCATCGAGATTCTCAAACTGGCCATTCAATATAGTTTCAAATTAACCATCAAATATCTCACGAATATTTTCGAATTGACATCCAATATCCACTTAAATTGACATCCAATAATATCTCAACTTTCAATTGACATCCAATATCCACTTAAATTGACATCCAATAATATCTCAACTTTCAATTGACATCCAATATATTCTCCATCTGAAATTCACTCAAATTAACCATCACTCAGATTATCTATCACTTAAGTTATTCTCAAAATAATCATCACTCAAACGATTTATCTCAACTTTCAATAAACAAACCTTAAATCAAATTAACCATCACTCAAGTTAACCATCATTCAAACTAACCGTCACTAAGATTAACCATCACTCAAAACCCCCACTCAAATTATTCTCAAAATAATCATCACTCAAACCATTTATCTCAAAACTTACCTCTCAATCAAATTAACCAATTTAACCCTCATACCATCTTAATTATACCCAAAATAATCAATCATTCCTCTTCTCAACCCTAGTCAAATTATTAAACCTCTCCCTCAAAGCAGCACCCAACTCACTCGTGGAATTCCCAGTGTGATCCTCCTCCTCCCCATGCACCTCACTGAAAATATCATTCACGTTCCTCGGCAGCACCTTCTCCTTCGTCTTCGGCTCAAAGTCCAACTTGCTGACAATCTCGTCAAAGATATGCGAAATGGACCGCGACTGCGAGTGCGTGGACTGGTTCGTGTTGTCCTTGCTGCGGTTGACGATCGAGTGGTACAAGGTGGAGGTGGCCGAGTCGCGCTCCAAAAACACATTCTCTGTCCTCTGTTTCTTGGTAGATGGTTCTCTTCTCTTCAACTCTATGGTTTGCAAGTCTGGAGGTGCGATGTCGTCGTCCTCCTCAAAAGGCTCTTGTGCGATGTTGGTGTGCAACTGAGGGGGCTGCACGTCGCTGTCGTCCTCGCCGTACTTTGCGGATAGCGGAGTGTGCGCTGAGGCGTCGCTGTGGGCCGCAGCACCGCCGCTCAACCTCTCTGAAAACTTGGGCGTGGTGGGGAACCGCTGGATGGTGTTGTCGCGGGAGTATGTCTGTGCGTTTCTTGTCTGGATAGTGTTCTCGCGGGAGTATGTCTGTGCGTTTCTTGTCTGGATAGTGTTCTCGCGCGAGTACTGCACACTCTTTATCGGGGACAACTCTGGCGGGAGCTGCACCGGTGAAAGTCGCCCGATATCGCTGAACCTCTCACGCAACAGCTGCTGCTGCTCAATCTCCTTTTCCTTGCGCGGCGACAGCGACGACGCCACGGCCAACTCGGAGCGCAAAACAGGCGGTTCTGGGAGCGTGGGCGACGAGTTGAGCAACTCCTGGATGATCAGCGACCGGCGGTGCACCGGGGTCTCGCTAATCACAACACTCTTGTGCGGAGGAGTGCGTTTGCGAGGCGAAATCAGTATCCGGTGGTACGCGTCTAGCGACTGCCTCACTGTTTGCACCCTGGCATCGCCGTCCGAGTGGAGTTGTGGTGGTTGCAACCCAATGCTGCTATCGTTGGAGTCGTAGCGCTGGTGAGACGTCCCTGTAGGGAGAAGTGCAGGCTGTTTATGTAGTTGTGGAGTAGATGATTGTCTTTTGAGCTGGTCCACAGACCATGTTGGGGTCATTTCTTCATTTTTCGCAGCAGGTTTTTTGAAAGTTTCCTCCTGTTTGTCGTGTTTGTCTTGTCTGTCATGTTTATCTTGTTTTTCGGTCTCATTTTCCTCCTCGTACAACAAATTATTACGATTGGCTATGGTGTTGATATCCGTGTTTGACGTGATTGGTTCCTCATAAGAGTCCAATTCAACATTCGCACTCTGCTCAAAGAAGTATTTCCAGAACCCAGCATTATCCCACACCTTCTTCGACTCATTCGAGTACTCCTTGATCAACGGTATCAACCTCTCGTTGATGACCGCGTTCCCCCGCGAGATGTTCTTGTCGATTTCCTGCAACACGAGGGTGGTTTCCTGTTCCAAGCGCTCCAACTCCTCGCTGGCGGCCGCAATCGAGTCCTCGCCAAAACTGGCACTCACCGTGGACTTCCTCCGCACCGACGACGGCGCGACTGAGTACCTCTTCATGTTTTGTTTACCAGAAATGTTTCTGCAAACTGCAAAAAAAAACCTAAATTTTTCTAGCGGAACATGGGCAACATCATGTCGGTATCGTTTGCTCCTGAGTGCACTGACGCGAAAGTCAAGTACGACGACTGTTTCAACAAGTGGTACACGGAGAAGTTTTTGCAGGGCAAGTCTTTGGAGAACGAGTGCACGGCCTTGTGGGACGATTACATTACATGTGTGAATGCTGCATTGGCCCGGCTGAAGATCAAGCCGATGTTGGACAAGGCCCGCAAGGACCAGCCATTTACTAGTGAGGAGATACGTGATAGTGTTGAGAAGAGATAGATGAAAAGAGTTGATTAGAGTTGAAATGTTGATTTAGATGAAAAGTTGAACTTAAATGGTTGAGAGTGATGGAGAAAATTTGTATATAGTAATGAATTGTTTATGAGAAGGTGTATTGAAGAATGATAAAGAGTTTGGATTGCGAGAAAAGTATTGGAAAATGAGATAGAGAGTGGTTAGTGTGAATAAAGAAGTGAAGCTTTTGTAGATTTCATGTCTCACATTGAATATTCTTGTCGCACTTTTTATGTCGATTTTAGTATTCAGTGGTATTCTCATGCTGTATTCAGTGGGTCTCTCGTACCTCATTTGAATATTCAGTGGCATTTCAAGCCACATTTTAATACGCGTATCTTCCATGCGTATATCAATATTCAATATTCAATTCATTAGTTCTCTTCAAGTCACATTCTACTCCATATCTTATGTCGCATTACAACACTTTTCCTCATGTCGCATTTCTGTATATCTTATGTCGCATTACAACACTTTTCCTCATGTCGCATTTCTGTATATCTTATGTCGCATTACAACACTTTTCCTCATGTCGCATTTTTGTATATCTTATGTCGCACTTTATCACCCTAACATTTATCATCATACAATGCTAGTAGAAGAACTACCCAAAGCAAGCACCCTAAAAAGCTCAACAGTCTACTTCTCCTCGTCCATAAACCTCACCGCACGGCTGAACAGGCTGAACCAGCACTTGCAGCTCGGCGAGTCCTCGGACCAGCAGGAGAAGAAGGGCCGCGCCAAGGTCAACTACAACGTCAACCTGTTGATGAACGCACAGGTCCAGGTCAACGACGCACACCTGAGCAGCGGCCCCCTCAAGTCGGCGCAGCAGATCCAGCTCGAGAGAATCGTGTCCAAGCGCATGAACGAGCTCAACCGCGAGGGCTCCTCCGCGGCGTTCGAGCTTCCCAAAAACTTGATGTACACCAGCATACACAGCAGGGACGCCGGACCCAAAAAAGGCGTGCGCCTCGGAAGCACGCCCTCCACCAAAAAGATCCTTCTGGCGCGCCGCAACCTCAACCTGTACTTTGAGGAGGAGCGCAACATCATCTCGGTCAACACCATTCTCAACCTGAACTTCCAGTTTGTCGACAACATCGAAACCGCGTCCGCGGAGGTCGAACCCAAGCTGAAGAAGCGCAAAACCAGCCAGGCAAGTGGAAAGCGCGTGCGCCCGAGGGTCAGGTTGTGCTGCATTTGTGGAGGAAGCTCCGGCTACGCCCGCTGCCACAACTGCGGCCTTTTTTACTGCAGTGTCAGTTGCAATAATTTACATAATGAGCTGCGGTGTAACTGAGTGAAATTATAGCATATTGAGAGAATCACTTTAAAATGCTTCCATTTCTAGGTGCGAATTTCCTCATCTGATGTGCAAGAAATGGTTGGGTGTAGTCGTTTGGCTACTTTTGATTAGGAGTGGGGTGGGAATGAAAGTAGGGGTAGGAGAATCACTTGATAGTTTTGCAACTGGATATCCTAGAGATATGGAAAATTCTGGTAACTATCTAACTGAGTATTCAGAAAGCATAGAAAAGTTATTTACTGAATATTCAGAAAATTCGGAAAACTATCAAACTTATTCAGGTAACCCAACTGGTAGTTATTCAACTGGTAGTTATTCAACTGATAGTTATCCAACTGATAGTTATTCAACTGATAGTTATTCAACTGATAGTTATTCAACTGAATATCCAAAAGGTTCAGATAGCATTGCAACAGCATATCCGAAAAATCAAGTTAACTATCCAACTGAATATCAAAAAAGTCAAGTTATCTATTCAACTGAATTTCCAGAAAGACAAGTTACCTATTCAATTGAATATCCTGAAACTATGAACAAACTTCCAACTGAATCAGATAACCGTCAAACTGATTATTCAGAAAAAAACTATCCTTCTGATTACCAAAATGAATTAGAAATCCCAACCAAAACTTCCCTCCCCGAAACTTGCAACTCAATCATGGCCAGATCTCAATATGTTCCCGAAGACGAATACTTTTACCGCGAAGCTCCTCAAGATTACGTTAAACTTATAGACTACGCTCGTATCGCATCATTCGCATACTGTATCAACTCAGGATTGGCCGTCGGGAAACTAGGAGGACCAGGGTCGCCGTGCCGTGCGGCAGCATGCTGGTACCCCCGCTACGCCGACATTGAGATTGTCAAGTTATTTGACCTGAACAAGTGGGGCGGGGTCGGTTCCGGGTACTACGCACTCGACCACAAGAACCTGCGCATCATCTTGGCGTTTCGAGGCACGTCGCTGCGCCGCGACTGGCTCGGCAACTTGGACGTGCGGCCCACCGAGTACAAGCCGTTGGTGTACTCCGAGGAGGAGTGCCCGATAGCGTCGGGCGCTGCCAAGAAGCGACGCAACAACCCGTGCAAAGACTGCAGCGTGCACCACGGCTTCTACACGTTTTTGCAGACCAACTGCGCCCAGATTATAGAGGGCGTGTTGAAGATGGTGGAGGAGTACCCCAGTTACCAGTTGGTGGTGGTGGGGCACTCGTTGGGCGCGGCGCTCTCGACGTTGGCCGGAATCGAGCTCAATCTCTTGGGCTACAAGCCGTTGGTGGTGAGTTTTGGCTGTCCGCGTCTTGGAAACACAAACTTCAACAGGTTTGCCGACAAGTTGTTTGATTCTTCGGGAGTCACAAGGTACATCAACGAGCACCATGACTTCAAGTCGGGCATGATTAAGGTGTTGCATCTGGGCGACATGATACCATACTTGCCTCCGTCGCCCATGTTTCTGCCTGGTGGGCACCACTATTTCATAAATAAGGGCCAGTTGCCCCATAAGCCTATCAATTTGGAGCGGGTGAGAAACTGGAATTACAACCAGAGAAAGGTTAGTGCTGCGTTTAGTTTGAATCCTAGTAAGTGGTGGTTTGATTCTATGGGTAAGTATGATCATTCTCATTATCTTATTAGAATAACTGGGTGTTAATATATACAAGTTTGTTTATGATTGTAGGTTTCACTTTTATCGATTTGCCTGGTTAGACTTTTCAGTGTTCATTTTGTCTTTACCAGGTTAATTTTGTCTTCAGCTTGTCTTTTTTGGTAACTTTTCATCTACAGTTTGTCTTTACCAGTTACTTTTATAACACCAGTTTACCAGGTTACTTTCATAACACCAGTTTACCAAGTAAGACTTAAATATCTCCAGTTCACCAGTTGACCGAGTTAATAATCGCCAGTCTCAAGTTACTAGCTCACAAAAGGCCAATTTCAAAAATCTCTAGTTCACAAGGTCACGTAAACATCTCCGTTCATCAGATTAGACTTTCAAATATCTCTAATCCACCAGGTCAGACTTATTTATCTCTACTTTCCAGTTTACCTGGATAAATATCTCCCCTTTATCTCATTTGACCACATAATTCATATTTGATCATTTTGAAGAGCAATAATCATTGGCCCCTCCCAATATTAACCATCTCTTCAAGATTAATCACCTTAAGTCTGGTCTTTCCAACCTTCAGTCCAGCTTCCAACTCATGCTTGTTCAATTCCTGCCATTCCTTCCAGTTTACATGGTTGGGCAAATCAAGTTCTCCTTCATTCTTCGGGTTCAAGTGGATTCCAACCTCTAAATCTTGCATTATTGCATCAGCAGTGTCAAACGAATCCATCATGGTCGCCGCAATCACTCCCTTTGGTCCGTTTTTCACCCACCCCGAGGTGTACCACCCATGCACAGGGTTCCCTGTTTCGCTCGAAATGCACCGTCCTCCACTGTTGGGTAGCCTTCCGCCAATGAACTCAATACCCTCTTCACCCAATCCAGGAAGTTCAGTTCCATAGTACCCAATAGAAAGAATAACAAGCAGATTCGGCAAAGTTTCAAATTCTTCTAGTGGCATCACCTTCCCATCTACAATCTTATTCCTCTGAAATTTAGTGCTCTCGACAGAACCCTCACCCAAAAACTCCACCGGCGACTTCAAGTACTGCAACGACCATGTCTTTTCAGGATTAGTCACAGCTGGCCGCTCCTTCGTTAAAATCTGTAACTTCCTCTTGTCAATTCTCCCCAACTTCAACTTAGAAGCAGCTTCAATCTGCTCTGGGTCAACAGGCACAAACCTCACCTTAGGAGGCAGCAAATCCAACAACTCTCTAATCTCCTTGTTGGTGAAAGCAGACTCAAGAAACCCTCTGCGCGCAACGATATTGACATTCTTGACCGTGCTTGCCTTCAACGCGGCGACCGCCTCCTCAGTGATATCAGTCCTGTGCCAGTACTCCTCTGGGTCCATCAAAAGCACACGAGCAACATCAATGGCCACATTTCCGTTCCCTACAATGGTTACATCCTCAACCTTGTCCAATGCAAACTCGGGTGCTTGTGGGCGGTTCAACGGGTTCCCGTTGTACCAATTGACAAACTCACGCGCAGAGTGAATCCCTTTGAGCTTCGCGCCAGGCACATTGAGCTGGTTATCGGCATTTGTCGCACCGTACGCCAACACTATCGCGTGGTAGCGGTCCTTCAAGTCGCTCAACAGCACGTCTCTTCCGACTGCGGTGTTGCCGAAGAAGCGGACCTTTCCTGTGTCCATGGCGTTTTCCAAGGCCTCCTCGCAGTTTTTCACCTCCGGGTGGTCTGGCGCCACTCCGTATCTGCTCAACCCAAAAGGCGTGGGCAACTGCTCGAAGATATCCACTTTGACGCTGGTTGTGGGCGACAGTCTTTTCAAGAGCTGGTGGACTGTGTAGAATCCTGCTGGTCCCGAGCCCACCACTGCGACTTTAAAAGTGTTTGATTTCTGTGCGACTGAGAGAAATCTGGAGAACCGTAGCATTACAATTTTTATTTGATCTGGATACTAGAAAGCGTTTTTATCGATCTGACAAGAAATCATTTTTATCATTTCTGACTCTTTAATGAGAAATCATTTTTATCGTTTCCGATTCTTCAACGTTGAACCGTTTTTATCAAAACTCACTCATTATCGAGAAAGCATTTTTATCAATTCTGACTTATTAATGAGAATGCTTTATATTTCTAACACTTTTATGTGATTTTTGTCAATTCTGAACACTTTTATTAGCATTTTAATCAAATGGTTTTTTTCTTCATACACTTCTATTACAATCTTTTGATAAATTATTGTGAAAGTCATTTTAATGGGGCTTGTACTGTTAAAAGTATCGTTTGACGCTCATTTCTTCAATATTTTAACCTCATTCTTAAACAATAATGTAGGCAAAACTGAAACTAACTTACCATAAAATCATTCCAAAGATGATCGGTTCCCTTTTCTCAGCCAAAAGTTCAATAGTTCAATTAATTCTCGTACAAGTCCTAATCATCATTTTAATAAATAATTGCAAAATTCATAAAAATTAAAAAGCTAGGTGACACCAAACATATCAATTTAACAGTCTTCCAGAAGACTTTAAGCTCACAGCTTACGCACCAAATAGACAAAACTATAAATCAAAATTCTCCAACTAGAACAGTTTCCATTGCAACTACAACCTGGTGGTGATGTTATGCAGTTTTAGGAGGAGAGGTTGAGAAACAAGTCAACAGAAAAGATCAGAATAAGAGTTGAATGATGAGGTAGGTTAGGACGTTCACGAAAAAGAAAGTTTAGAGTTTGGATGAAATCTAACCACCAATCTCCAGGCCACAAAAGGCCAGTACATCTCGTACTCTCACAAGATTAAAGATTAGCACCAATAATGCAGAAACATCTCACATTCTCGTATCTTCATATCAAACCAATAAAGACGTATGTGAAGTGAGGACACCAAAGGCACCAAAGCGCTCCACCCCCCCAAGTTTTTCAGAACTGGTCTCCAAATCTCTTCACCCCCAGGTTTTTCAGAACTGGTCCCCAAATCTCACCGCCTGACAAACCCACATTTTTACTTTCCAACAAAGTCCTCGATAGTTTAGTGGCTAGAATCCTCGCTTGTCGCGCGGGGGACCTGGGTTCAATTCCCAGTCGGGGAGATCTTTTTTATTGCTTTTACAATCATATTAGCCCTGGTACGTACGGAAGAATTGCCCGTAAATTAGACCAACGAATCACTTCAAACAATCTAGGGGCATCCCTCAATCAGAAGTTATCTCAAGATTAGATAACGGAAGTGTTACACCAAAGGGGAAAATTTGAAGCCTCTCCAGACCAGATAAACGATTTGACTCTGCCGTCAAGCAACTCATGAGAAGAATTTGCAAGATTTGAAAACGGGCGATGCCGTATTACGAGGAAAAGGGCCCATGCATATGACCACCTAGCATGTAGCAACTCTGAATTGTCCATTTTTAACTAAGAGCCCACTAGATGCACTACTGAATGGCAGAAAAAACGTTCTCGAATCGATCAATTCTATACATATTTCGTAACCATCTTGGCAAGAGGGCTGAAGAACAGAGTTAAAGGAGGAGTGTATGCAGCAGTCCCCGAACCCCACCAGAGTCATCAGTCTCCGAGTATGTGGGTAATTACGACTTTCCTTGGGGGATTGACGTTTACAGTACCTTCTTCGGGGCAACAGATTCAAATTTTTTTGTGCCTACTTATTAGGGTCCAAGCAAGATTACATCATTTGAATGTATTGGCACAAAATATGAACTGCTAATACAAGCACTAATGAAATATGCAGCCCATAGTTGGGAGCATCCTGCAGTTCTTGTTCTTGAAGACGGACCATTGCCAGGTAGAAATTTTTTATATAAATACGGCAAAAGTCTTTGAGCAGGGCAAAAAGCGGTACAACTATGTGGAAGAGTAAACAGGAAAAGGCTCTGGAGAGCAGGTTCGCAACTGCGATCCTGCCCTCTGCGTCCGAGAAGAGTGCTGAAAAGAGCATGGGCAAGACGGTGCCCAACTACGACACATCGTCACACGAGGAAGTCGTAGGCAAGAAGAAAGAGGACGTGCACCGTAAATTGCACAATAGACATGTGCAGTTGATTGCGATCGGAGGCCTGATCGGAACCGGTTTGTTTGTGACAATAGGCACGACTGGTTTGGTCCGCGGAGGGCCTCTTGGACTTCTCTTGTCGTACCTGTTTTGGACTGGGGTTATCTTGCTCTTGACCACGGCCGTAGGCGAGATGGTGTCGTTTTTGCCGGTCAACTCGCCGTTCTTGACCATGTCTGGGCGTGTTGTGGACCCGGCCTTCGAGTGTGCTGCCTCCATCAACTTTTGGATCATGCAGAGTTTGTATATTCCCTTCGAAATCACCGCTGTCAACGGTATGATCCATTTCTGGAGAGACGACTACTCGCCAGCCATTCCCTTGTGTATTCAGATTGCCATTTACGGGTGTATTAACTTGTTTGCTGTGAGACTCTATGGAGAATCCGAGTTTTGGCTATCCATCGGGAAGCTCGTTTTGTGTATTGGATTGCTCTTCTTCACTTTAATCACCATGTGCGGAGGAAACCCACACCACGATGCGTTTGGGTTCCGCAACTGGCACGCTGCTGGAGGGCCTGTTGCTGCATACCTCGCGAAGGGCAATATCGGCAAGTTCCAGGGGTTCTTGGGGTGTTTGCGTGGCTCTGCTGCCTTCACCTGTGTTGGTCCAGAGTACATGTCCATGGTAGCTGGTGAGGCTATCAACCCAAGAAAAACAATGCCAACCGCTTTCAAGACAGTCTTGTACAGATTGGCTCTTTTCTACATTGGTGGTGCCTTGTCCGTTTCCATCTTGATTGCCTACAACGATCCAAAGTACTTGAAGCTCACTGCGGACAGCTCCAACGCTGCTTCTTCGCCTTATGTTGTTGCGATGCAAAACTTGAGTATCAAAGTGTTGCCTGACATTGTCAACGCGGTGGTGCTTACTTCTGCTTTCTCGGCCGGTAACTCGTACACCTACTGCTCCTCGAGAGCACTCTATGGGTTATCCCGCAGAGGATTTGTTCCAAAGTTCATCGGAAAAGTCACCAAGCTGGGTGTTCCCGTGTACTGTGTTTTCATTTCCATGATTTTCGCGCTTCTCTCTCTCTTGCAGTTGGGTTCTTCAGGTACTAAGGTGTTGAACTACATGGTTAACTTGTGTACCGGTTCGCAGGTGTTGAATTATGGGTTCATGGCCATAACCTACATACGCTTCTACCACGCATGCCGTGTACAGAACATCGACAGATCCGAGTTCCCATACCGTTCGTGGTGGCAACCGTACTCCATCTACGTTGCAACCGCATTCATCTGGACTTTGATTGGAATCTTGGGCTACGATGTGTTCATGCCCGGTAGCTGGGCCGTCGACAGTTTCTTGTTTAGTTACGTCATGATCTTTGTTTCAATCGCTGTGTTCATCTTCTGGAAGGTACTCAAGAAAACCAAGTTTGTCAACTTGGCGGAAGCCGACTTGTACACCGGTATCGAAGAAATCGAGGAGCACGAGTACGAGTACTATGCTCAACAGGATGCCGAAAACGAGGACTTGGAGAGTGGACGCAAGACTAACAACAAGTTTAAACAGGCTTTGAACTGGGTCTTCTAATCAAACTTTAATGATTGCATTTTAATATATATTCTTTATCCGTGTTGTAGATTTTTTGCAACCAAATATTTTTTCAAAATGGCTGCAAATTGCAGAATAAGAGTACATTTACATACCAAAGAAAGCTTCCAATTTAAATGATTGCCAGGTATACCAATTTAAATATATTCACAGTATACCAATTTGAATATATTCACAATATAACAATTTGAATTTATTCCCAGATAAACCAATCTAAATATACTCCCAGATATACCATTCTAAATATACTCCCAGGTAATCGCAATATCACCCTCGTCCAAGTTGGCAAGCTGGGAAAACATACTTGGAGTCATGTCCAAACTCCAGTAAGCGCATCCAGGACATGAATCAGCAACGGTTCCTTCCACAGACTTCCCGTCGTGGTACACTCTCACCTTCCTGCCACAGGCACTGTTGTCGTTCGAGTTCCCGCCAACGGTGGTGGAGTCGTACAACTCCTGTGAGAGGGCGACTATAAAGTCGCCTGGGGAGTTGGCGTGGCCACAAGCGCCGACGTCAGGAGTGAAAAAGGTGCCCCTACCCAGGTGAACCGCACCCAATGGGGAACTGATGGCGGACAGTGTGGTTGGAGTCAACTGGGTCGAACTGGTAGGAACTTGAATGTATTGGGTGAATTCAATTTGAGCGGACCCAGGTGATGATTCTTGAGTGAATTGGGTGGATTCAAGAGTGGGTTCTGGTGAAGCATCTTGAGTAGATGAAATTGTTGCAACTTGAGTGTAGTTAAAGGCTGGGACTTGAATATCAGTTGGAATTGGAAGCTCACTGGCTTGTGCAGCGTTAGCTGTAGCTTTTGCAAGGATACTTTCAATGATTGACTCAAGGAACTCTCTGTCGTAGGTAAAGTTCTTTGCCAAAGCAGCAGCAGCGAAAAGGGTCGAAGTAGTAAGAACAGAAAAGTGCATGGTAAGGAACGAATAGTAACAACGAGTGGATAGATAGATGGGTTTTTACATTGAAAAAGCTGCCCTTTTATAGATTGACTATTCATTTCATTCAAATCGGTGCTCTGTTCGAATATGGAGTACAATGTATGTTCAGGTGAGTGAAAGTGATATCATGCATCTCGAAGGGTTTCTACAAGGAGAATTTGATCTCATAACAAAAGAAAGGATCGAATATGTGTTGAAGTGCAGTTGAAAGGGAGAAGATGAGTACATATGTGTACTTGGTTCTCCAGGAACTAAAAACTTAGAGATTGTCGAATAGAACAGATTTAACGGTTCGCTTATGAGGGAGGGGAAGAATAAGGGCAGAATACTAGCCAAAAAGACGTTTAAGATGGATAATGACATTTTGGATCTGAACAAGTAGGTATTGGTTCTCTAAATCACTGCCCACCTCAAGCACTATAGGTCTAGCCTTCTCTTGAAGCCACTTTCCTTCTCTCACAATCGTGATCATTTTGCAGCTCGGATCAAAATGAACGTGAAAAATCAAATCACAATTACAAATCCCCACAACTTAGGCCATGTCCATGAAGCCAATCATTAAGAAGTTTTTCGGTCCCCAGAGACAGTACGCCGTCACTGGAGCGTCCAACAACCCGCTGAAGTTCGGGTACAAGATCTTGCTGTGGTACTTGTCGCACGACTTGCCAGTGGTTCCAATCAACCCCAGAGAGCTGGAAATTTTGGGCCAGAAAGTAGTGCCTGACGTTAAACAGATTCTAGAATCTGCGAAGGCGAGCCTGAAGGACGGCGTATCCATCTCGTTTGTGACCGCACCCCCTGTGACGGTGAACATACTCAGGGACATAAGCAAAACCAGCGACTACAAGAACTTGGTGAAGGGGTTGTGGTTCCAGCCTGGCAGTTATGATGAGCAGGTTTTGGAGTTGGCGGAACAGATTGGACTTTTCGATAGGGTTGTGTACCAGGATGAGTGTATTTTGGTGAGAGGAGAAGAGGGGCTTTATGGGGGGACTAGTTTGTAGGTCTACTTGATTTATTCATGACTTAGGAAAGTTGCGGTATTTGCAATGGCAGTTGAGAGAGTTAATGGAACGTATTTGTTGAGTCTTGTAATTTTGGGTTCATATTCTCTTAGTTGGATTATTTGTTAAGTCTACTCATTGTGAATGGGAAATCTCGGAATTTGATAGGAGATGAGAATTGTATAAGAAAGTAAAATGTTGAGACTGAGTGCTAAAGTAGAATGAGTATGTGGAATGCAGAACAAGAACCCGAGCAAATGCCTCAGAGAGAAGTTTTCGTATATCTTTTGTATAGTTAACTCCAGAAACTATAATATATTGGGTGCAAATCTTTGTATTGCCATCATTGTGTAAGTATGGAAGAGTGGGGGAACAGAAGAATGAGGTGAATTAGAGGTGGGAATTGAAAAGTTGGAATGAGAATCGAGAGGTGGTTTACATTCATACTGCAACTCGTGTAGCCAAATCATCACTTTAACATTCGTAAAATAATTTCATGTTGTCACAACTACTCACACCGTTGAGCACTCGCTCCTCGTATTCTTTCGTTTGCTGTGAAGAAGCTCAAAAACATTTATACATAACAACTCTTCAGAAAAGTAGCAAACCCAAGGGAATAGGGCAACCCCAGAACATCCGACACCAGCCGAATGTTCTTCGCTCATTACTCTCCAAACCACTGTACAAAAGTGACTAGCCAAAGTAAAATTTCACAAACACAAAACCAGCCATCTCATCACAGCCCTCAGAACCCTAAGTTCTCGAACAATAAGGATCAAGATGTCACAGAGCGAATAATATCACAAGGAGGTATCTCTAGGTCACCGAGATCACCAGATGCTGGATGAACATCCTTCTTTTAGGTTTATTGTCCTAGAAAATCCAATCTATATGAGAGTTAACGTAGTATTTCGTTAATCTTTCATATTGTTCCATTCTGCCGTTATTGATACCAATTTGGGTGTACTGTTACTTTTATGGATTCTCCTGTTGCTTTAAAATTCATTTTCCGTTATTATATTCTTGAATACTCATTTTCTGTTTTAAAGATTTCTTCCAGTTTCTCTCAAGTTAATTCTTATGCGCTTATTTAATTTTAATCAACTTTGTCAATTTTCATCCACTTTTGTTAATAATCATCCACTTTGTTAATTCTCATCCACTAATCTTCATTTGTTAATCCTCCCAATGTAATCTACACCAATTCAAATACCTATTTTTGATATAAACCGAAACCAAACCCAAATTTAGTGGAACTTAAAATCGAAGAGATATAAAACTCATCCTTCGCATAATAGAGAACTAACTAGAGAAATTCCCAAGAAATTTGGATTCTACCCAAAGCTTGGTCGGCAATCTGCGAAAACGCAGAAGGAGACAAGTCCAAACTATTGTAGGAACATCCTGGGCACAGGTCGACAACAGTCACATCAACAGACTTGCCCTCGTAGGACACCCTCAACTTCTGGCCACACAACGGGTTGTTGTTGGGGTTGCCGCCAATCACCTGCTCGTTGTATCTCTTCTGCGAGATGGCCACAATCAAGTCGGTGTCGGTGTTGACCTTGCCACAGGCACCCATGCCTGGGTCGTAGTAGGTACCGTCGCCGGTAAAGGTCAGGCCGGAGCCGGACGACGCGCTCGAGGTTGGCGCTGGCGCAGACGACGACTCTGCGGTAGTGGTCTGCGGAGCAGGTGGCGCAGAGGTGGTGGTTTCTGGTGCTGGGGCGGTGGTGACGACCGCCTTGGCCTGGGTGGTGGGGGCCGCAGTGGTTTGCGGAGCAGTGGTGGCTGGCGCTGGGGCTTCGGTGGTGGGCGAGGCGACATCGGCGTCAGCAGTAGCAGTAGGACCGCTAATAGGTTGGCCCTCCTTGTTGACAAGCAACGTGGTGTAGGTGGTGATGTAAACCACGTCCACACCGGGGACTGGAATAGCCTGTACGAGCTGGGTGCTCAAAAGCGAGAGCAAAGCAACAGTGGAAAACTTCATAGTAAGGAACGTGGGGGGGTTGGGGTACAAAGGAGTGTGGGTACAGAACGTACAGGTTGTAGTTTAAAGGAACGACTGGGGTTGAGATTGACTGGCGAGAAAAGCTATGGGCAGCTGCGAATATTTATAATGGCCGCGCCAGTTTTGCGGCAGTTGGTGTGCCTGTAGTGCGCCTCATGAAATTTTGGTTTGTGCACGCTGGGCTTCACCCTAAAATTTAAGCTTTTTCGTTTTCGTACTGGGTTTGTAACGCCCGTGGCCCCTGGAGCCTAGGGTTGCACTGGGTTACTGGACGCGAGCACAAAGGATGAAGGGGTGGTGAGAATGTGCTTGGAGATTGAAATGTATGAGGTGTGTATGTGCTTGTGGGTGGTGGTGAATGTATTTAGTGGTGAATGTATTTAGTGGTGAATGTATTTAGTGGTGAATGTATTTAATGGTGAATGTATTTAATGGTGAATGTATTGAATGAGGTATTGTATAATAGTAGATTTTGTAAGAATACTGAAAATTGTATTCAGATTGTAGAAAATTGTAGATTTTGTTTGAGCATTGTTTGAATTTTGTTGAACATTGTTCCTGAAAATGTCTTTTGTTAGTTTTAGAATGGAAAATAGAATGTAGAATGGTGTGGAATATGCACAACGTAATGATTAGCTGCCAAACAGGAGGTGTAGAATATGTACGGGGCCACGCGGAGACAATACGCGAGGGTTTCGTGGGCTCGGACTCGTGTTTCTCCTTTACAGATCTGGATGCCGTGGCATCGATTTGACAAGATCCGCCTAAAACGGTTAAATTAGGCTCCTTGGAATAAGGTAACAAAGCTCTCGGAAATGGTTTAGCCTCCCCCTGTAAAGCGCGAGAAGAGTGAGAGAGATGTGAAGCTGCTGAGTGGTGAGGGTAAAAATCAGGAGAGGTTGTAGGTACTTTTTCGTGTTATCTCGTGTAGGGTACAATTGGTTTTCTTATGAAGAGTACAAATGGATTTCTCGTGAAGAGTGCAGATGTTTTTCTTGTGATGAAATGTATTGGTGATCTGTGATCTTTCTTATTTCGCACAGCTAACGTAATATTAGACAGTTTAAACTTTTACTTTTAGTGCATGGGAAATTAAGGCCCATAGAATACAGGAAATCAAATGACAGGCTAGATCATAAATTTCAAGAACACAGGAAATCAAATGACTAGCTAGATCAAAAATTTCAAGAACACAGGAAATCAAATGACAGGCTAGATCATAAATTTCAAGAACACAGGAAATCAAATGACTAGCTAGATCAAAAATTTCAAGAACACAGGAAATCAAATGACAGGCTAGATCAAAAATTTCAAAGTATACCACAGAAATCAAATGAGATCAAAGGCTAGATCATTAATTTCAAAGAATCCCACAGAATCAATATCGTTTTCTAATCTACATTAATAAATTATGCTTATTTATGCCTATGTGCAAAGGCACGTCAACATTGACGTGCCGAGGAGGCTAGACAGGTCACACCAGTGTTCCAAATAATGCAAGCAGCTGATAGGACTGTCGGTTAACCGTTGGCAAACCTTCGGTTAACCGTTGGTAGTCAAGGTGAATGTTCTGATGATTCTAGGTCGATGCAACGTGCGGGTTTTAGATTCTTTTGGTTTAAAAATCATGAGTTCATTTTGATGAGGTTCATTTTGATGAGTTTCATTAAAAATCATGATTTCAATAAAGAATCTGCTATGACGATTCTGTTATAACGATTCTGTTAAAAGTTTACACTAAATATTCTTTTCATGTAAAGAATCTATACTGACTTTCATTAAAAATGTCATGACTTTGCTGAAAAGATTCTAGTGAATTCTATCTTTACTGACTAGAACAAAACATTTTTGGTTATGCATGCTCATCAGGTATCACAAGATTTAATCAATACACTTGAACGGAAATAAGGTCTCCAACTGCGTAAATAACCACTTGCTTTGAAAACTAGTAAGCCCTATGGCCTTCGCTCTCAACCTCATATTCCGATCATCCGTAATGAGAATACAGTACCTAAACAGCTTAGCCGTCTTGCTTGTCAAGTGCGTCTTCACTGCGGTAGTTTGCATCGGCGAGGTGCGGATGCTATTGTGGTAGTTGAAGTTCTGGGCATGCACCGCGGCGGTCTGGAGCTTCTCCCTGAAGGAGGTGATTTCCGCATCGAGCCCGCGCATCAACTTCCGCCCCAACTCATCGTGCTCGTTCACGCAGTTGAGAATCGTCTCGTCCACATTCAGCCGCCAGTTGGAGCTGTTTTCAAACTCAAACGTCTCGTTGATGCCCAGCGCAACCGTGCCGTCAAACCGCAACGGCAAGATCTCCTTCGCCAAGTACAACTCGCGGATGATGATCACCGACCGCGTGGCCGCCTCGGAGATGGTGGCCTCGGCCAGCTTGCGCAACGTGCGCAACTCCTGGTACACGATGAGCGGAATCAGGATCTTGAACACGCCGTGGCGCACGCACTTGAAGATGCGCCCGCAGTGCTTGAGCCAGATGTTGGTGTCGAGCGTGATGTACGTGACGCTGCTGTCCATGCGGTCGCCCAAGTCGCCCTCGGCTCTTTCGTTCACGGCCGTCGCGCTGCCGCTCAGGTCCGTGATGCTCATCTCGTCTATGTTGTTTGCGTACCCGTCCGAGTAGTACATGTCTTGTCTGGCCTGTTGTAATGCCTGGTGGTGCTGCTGCTGGTGGTACATGTGGTGGCCTTGTAATTGTTGTTCACTTTCGTCATTCTCCTCAAACATATTAAACCACAAGATGTCTTTTTCCGCCAGCGAAAGCCCGTCCGTGATGTTGTACAAGTTGTCAAACAGAATGGGCTGCAAAAAGTTGTTTTGCACAAACCTGCCGTCGCTCAACAAGAAATCCTCCATGAACGAGTATGGGTCTTGCGCGTTGGCGGGCAGATTGGCCGCTGCTGCTGCTACCACCGACGAGTCGGTGGTGTTGTACACGTTTTCGTCGTACTTGAAGTCGCTCATGGTGCGGACAAGACCAAAGTCGTACTGGTCTGCCACGATCCGTGCGAGCAATATGATCCGCACAACACGCTCGTCATTGTCGTTTTCCATCTGGAACTTGGACTTTTGGTCGGCGCCCTCGCTCAGCATGTTGTTCACTATTGGATAGGTGCCGCAGATAGGCAAGTCAAACATGTCTGTGTTTTTGACACCAGCACTTTCTAAGTCGACAAAGTCGCCTTTTTCGACTAGGGTGTCGAACCATAATGTGCCCCAACATTTCCAGACCTCTGGCAAGAATTCATTCTCGTTAAAGTGTTGTAAATATGAGGTGGACTGGGAGAGGTAGCGAGCGCTCAGTTCACGCAACTTCCGACTACCCTTCACCATACCCAACACAGAGTTGAGGTAGTTGATGAACAGGTCCCACGGAAACAACTTTTTGAAGAGCCAACCAAACATGGGTGTAGAGTTGGGAAAATTTTTGGTGGCTTCCCCGACACTGATCAAAAAATACAACCATACGATTATATGACTGGTCAGTGCTTGTTTGGGGCCAATCAAGTAGTGGTTTAGTATGCGGATGGAGAGTTCCAACACTGATTTGTTGATGTACTGGAGGCAGAAGAACCAGTCGTTGACCGAGAGATCTGATGCGCAAGCCGAAGAATGATCTGAGGTAAGACCACTTTCCGTACCATTTGCAGTCGAGTTGCTTGCGTTTTCGTCCATGTTCAGCGAGCGAGATTTACGTTTCTTATCCTTTTTATCTTTACGTTCTTTCAACGCTTCTGGGAGTAAAAAGATTTTGGCAAACGGGTTTTTCGAGTCCCCAAACCCAATCAAATGGTTGATGTTGGCCAACGCAAAAAGCGACCCCTTGTTGAACCAAAAGTTCATTTTCTCGATGGAGTTGGTCACGGTGGCCTGGTTCGGAAGATGGTTGACGTGGTGCTGGTTGAGCTGCTGCTGGTGCTGCTGCGTGTGCTGCAGCGCATGCAGCTGTTGCTGTAGATAGTACGGGTGGTTCGGGTCGTTGATGGAAGTCACTCCCGACGGCGTGTACAACTCCCTTGTGAAAAAGTTGTACCCGTTCGAGTCGGAGCCAAACGTCAAGCCGTACCGTGTCACCAAATCAATGCCGTACTGCACCTGCGAGTCGTGAATACTCTCCGCCTCGATCGTCCGGTTGAATATACTCAAAAGCACCTTGTGGATCTTGATAAAGTCGATGATGGGCAACTCCAAAAGCGATAGAATGTTGCGCTGCGTGCAGATGTTCTCCACCACCAACTTGAGGTACTGCTGGGTGGGAACGAACGGGTCGCGGCAGATGACGGACTTGCCGATGTTAACCAAGGCGTCCAAGTTGTCCTGCTGCACGGTGCACATGTGGTAGTAGATCTTGCCATGGCCGTACAAGGACTTCATGGCCACCAGGTACCAGTACTCTGCGGAGATTTTCCAGTCGATGAACTTCAGCGCGTAGAGCGCGATGGCCATGCGCGAGAGGTCGCCCAACTTCTCCAGCCACCAGCCCTCCATCTCGAGCGCCGGGTCCGTCAAGCTCGAGATGATGTTGAAGCAGTACGCAATAAAACACGAGCAGATCTCGTGGTCCTGGAAGATGCCCATTATGTTCTTCAACACCTCGAGGAAGCCCACCACGCCGTAGACCCACATGCGGCGCGGGATCTTGTATAGGTCCACAATGTTCTTTCCTGTTTTGAACTGGGTCTGGTTGGACGACGGTTTGAGGGCCGTGACGAGGAAGTCGTAGTAGTTGTCCAAGAGCGCGATGTTGTGGTGGTAGACGGTCCACAAGTCGTTGGAGAGCTCCGACGTGCGGGCGGTCGTGGACGGTACCGCCACCGCCGCGCCGCCGTACATGTTGTTCTGTGTGAACCCGTTGATCTGGTTGATTTTCATGGTGATTTCGATGCAGTGTTTTTGGACCGTTTCCTCGTAGTTGACTATGTTTTTGTAGGTTTCTTTGAGTTTGGAGGCGAGTTGTTGCTCTTCGTCTGACATTGCACGGGCGTTCCTGTCTTTTTGGTCTGTTTGATTGTTTTGGTCTGTTTGGTTTTGATCTGTTTGATCTGGTTGATTTTTTTGATCAGTTTGATTTTTTTGGATTTGAAGGTCCCTCCCTTGATCTCTCAATTGTTGATTTTTCAGTTGGTCTTTTTGGTTTCTTAACTGATGGTCTCTCAATTGTTGGTCTCTTAACTGTTGTTCCCTTAACTGTTGTTCCCTCAATTGTTGTTCCCTTAACTGTTGTTCCCTTAACTGTTGTTCCCTCAATTGTTGATCTCTCATCTGAAGGTCCCTCCCTTGTTGATCTCTCAATTGTTGCTCTCTCAGTTGTTGTTCCCTCTGAAGATTCTCCCTCTTCTGGTCATCCTGCTCCCTCATCTGAACATCCCCTTGCTCCTTCCGATATTCCTCCCCCTTCCGATATTCCTCCCCCCAATACTGATTCTGCTGCTGCTGTATCTCCTCAGACAGATCCGAATTGTTCTGCTGCTGCGTGACATTCGGACTCAGAGGAACATCGTACGCAGTCGGAGTCGGCGTCTTCATCGCACCCTGCTGGCTCTGAATAAGCGTTCTCCGCACCTGCAGCCGCGCCACCATGCCGTTGTAGTTGCGCGGCGAGGGCTGGTTCAGGTTGGACGGCGTCTGCACGTGCGGCGACGGCGTCGTCGCGGTGCTGTTGAACGCGACATTCTGCGGTGACAGCGCATAGTACTCTAGCGGGAGACTGGGCTGCGACGCGCCGCCAAACTGGTACTGCTGCGGTAGCTGCGGCATCTGGGCCGCCGGATTCTGCGTGCGCTTGTTGGAGCTGCCCACCATGTAGGTAGACAAGCTGTTCTGGCGTTTTTGGGCGCCCAACTGTGTTGCTGTGGCCGTGCTGAGCAGCGTTTGCGGGTCCGGCGACACGGCGGCGGCGGTGCCTGCCGCGGGCGACTCGCCGCCCACGTACGGCTTGTAGAGCTGTGGCGGAACGTACACTGGCGGGCTCTGTGTGCGCGTGCCGGCGTAGTACTGGTGGTAAAGACCCGGATGCTGCCCCTGCGGGTGCTCGTACGCCGGCGCCAGCGCTGGGATCCGTGGCTGGCGTGCACTGGCCTCGCCGTCCGTGTTTCTGAATGCAAGCCCAGCGTCGTGTTCGCCTGGGTGTGTGTGTGTGAGGGGTTTGTCGATGCTGTTGCCGTCACTGTCGCCGTTGTTCATGTTTGGCGGTGGATGGACATATGGTGGTGATATTTGTTATTTCTAATTTGGATGTGAAGGGGGACGAAAAATTAGTGGACAATTTTCAGAGTCAGCGGCAACATTGCCGGAGGGCTCGCCCGAAGGGTGAGTTGAGGTTGGAGAGCAAAGGTGATCTCGCTGTTGTCGCCGAAGGACGACAAAGGGCGACAAGAGCGACGTAGGTCAATTGTAGGGTTTGGTATAATCAATTGTAGTGTAGAGTACCAGAGGATGGTGAATCAGTTTCATGACAACTTAACACCAGAACAGTAAAATCTTTAAGGGTACAATGAGTTTCAGTTGCAGCCATTTGATCAGCAAATCGCGACTTAGCGGGATTTTTGGGAGGGGGTTGTGGAAAATAGTGAGGTGAAAAGAGATATGAAAGTTGTGGGATGGATGTATAAAGGGTGTAGGATGGATATAGGATGGATGGATGATTGGACGATGAGTACAGAATATAGAGATGGGCCATCACCGGTCGCGATGGAGCAACGAACGGAACGCAACGGTGCGAATCGCGCAGGTGAAACACACAGGGGCTGTAGTTTGCGGGGTGAATATCTGGGAGAATGGCGAAGCGAGGGAGGTGGATGTTGTGCGAGTGGTGAATAGTGATTAGATAATATAAAACAGTGAATAGTGAATAGTGAATAGTGAATAGTGAATGGTGAGTACTGAATAGTGAATGCTAAATCATATAAGGCATTTCATTCTGAAGAATTTCGAGTTGACGTGAACAATAAATGCAGCAAGAGTTTTGCCGGATTGGGTGGTTGCGAAATGTGAGGACTTTAGAGAAATGACTTGGGAGAATTGAAGAGAGAGGGAAGGGGAAGAAAAGGGAAGATGGAATTGCTGAGAAGAGAGATGGAATTGAATAGAGATGGGATGGAGAAAGTGGAATAGATGAGAATAGAGAATGGGTTAGAGAAAGTGGAAGAGGAAATAAAAATGAGTGCTGATAGGCATTTGATCTGTTTGAAGACTCTCCGCAGAATGCTACTGATTCAAGGCTAGTGAGTACGTTTCTACTCACTTATCGTACACGTGAATCTCAATCATCAACTTGGGACGTTTCAACGGTTTGTCACTCAAGGTTTCGTTATTGATTGGGAGATAATTCAGAGGATAAATGTTTGGATAATCATGACAAATACTTCTGAAGACACAGAACTCGGGGAAGGAAAATCGTTTGGCTTACAAATTACCTTGCAATATACGTTCAGAGAGGGAGAATGATTGGAATGACACAAATATTTCAAATGTTAATTCTTAGGAAAAGTGATTTGGTTTACAAAGTACTTTTAGACGTGTAAAAGATACATTCAGAATCAGAGATTTGTATGACAATAAACTCTGAAAGACAAATGTAGATTTAGTGAAGGTAATTGATTTGATTTGTAAAGTTCTTCTGCGATACTAGTGTGGACATTTCAGAGAAGGAAAGCTGATTGGGTCACAAGTAACTTCTAAAGACAAGTATAGATTCATAGGAGAAAATTGATGTGGTTTACCAGCTGCTTCTGAATACATGAATTGCTACCTTCAGGGAAGGATAATTGATTCGACAAATTACTTCACAATTCTGATGAAAGATTCATAGAAGGAAAATTGATTTGGTTTAAAATGTACTTCTGAAATACAATAATTCATTCAGAGAAGAATAAACGATTTGAAAGATAAAAGTACATCTGAAATACAAATGATATATACACTCAGACAAGTATAATAGTTTTGATCTGCAAACTACTTCTGCATAGCATATGTCTTGTGATATACTCAACTGTTCGCCAAGTATACTCTTTCTTGATTGAATATCAAAATGGTAATTTAAAGATAGCAAAAATGGAGTTAATCATTCTCCATAAATTGACTCTCTAATCTTTCATTCATAATCTTTCATCCGTCTTCTATATAACTCTTGCTTTCTCTCCTCTTCCAGCTCTCTTAACTCCCAACTCTCTTCTCTATCACCCTCTTCCTATCAGTCCTTATCCCCAACCCACCTCCAACATTCATCTCTATCCTACACCCTTATCATAAGATTCTGTATTAATATCTAAGCTAAATAGCCTTCGCACCATAAGGAAACAAATACCACATAACCCAAAGTATCCACACGGACTACTTCAACTTTTTCTTTGGTCTCAACTGGTTGGTGTGGCCACACTTTCTCTTACGGCAGTTGGTGGCTCTAGGTGGCAATCTGGCGTAACATTTACGGCAGATAGACTTTTCACAGTTGTACTTGGAAGCCAAAGCTTTTAAGGATGGTTCAATCATCTTAGCTGTCTATGGATAGAGAAAAGGTGTTGATAGCTGAAAATTTTTAAAGGTGGGTGAGAGGTGCGCGAGCCTGTGCATTTCGGTCACGTGTGTTGGACAAGCCGCAAATCGCGCGGGTCGTGCAGCGCCAATGCGGTTAGGGCTGCAACCCTTGCCCATCTGGGTAATTTAGATGCACGTGTAGTGTAGATTCAAAACGCGTGACAGATCACCTGCCACTGCTAGCGTTTGTTTTGAATTTTGCTTTTCAGGAAACGAGTAAGGAGCACCATGAACGAGAACCAGGACCCGTTTGCTGGTGGATCCATTGCGGGATCGGGTGACCAGCCGTCTCAGAGCGACGAGCAGCCGCGTGGGGAGAATGAAATTCCACAGACAGCCCTGGCTCCAGCTGAAACCCAGCATCCAGAGTTTACCTTCAACCAGCAGCCTCGAATCCAGCTGTTTGAGATGAATGATTTCATTGGCGATCTGTATGATCAAATTCACGAATTGGATCAGAGCGTGAATGATGCGATTGCGTCTATGGATGATAAGACTGTGCAAACTGCAGAGGAACCTTCAAATTCAGAGCATTTGGCACCTTCAATTTCAGAGGAACCTTTGGAACCTTCGATAGAGGAACCTTTGGAACCTTCGATAGAGGAACCTTTAGAGGAACCTACAAAATCAGAGGAAATGCATCACACTACAATCCCAGTGGAACATATATTAGAGCAACCAAACTCGGATGATATTTCAGAACAAATTCCGGATGAATATATTCCAGAAGAAGTTCATGAAATCCAAGAAATACAAGACCCAGAACCCTCAATCCCAGACACAACTCAATTTGCCACCCCACTGAAATCTTTACCTGCATTAAAAGACATTGACACCATAAGCACTCCAAAAGAATTTAGCGTGGCCAGAGATGACGGATCTCCAGTGCATAAAAAACGGACCTTGGAAGAAGTGCCGATATCTACCGATTTCTACTCGGCAATAGCTACTTTTCTTTCAATTGATGAGTCTCTTGTTCATTCGATCCACAATGAGCAACTTATCAGGGCACTTGCAGCCAAATCCTCTCAATTCCAAGAGTTGGTATCTGAAACTTCCTTTTTACAGCTCAAAAATGAACAGACTGCACAGCAGTCTACCAAGCACGTTGACGAACTCAAAGCCAAATTGCACACCTCTCGCACACAATTAAACTCCGTGACCACAGAAAAGGAAGAATTGCAGCGTACCAATTACCACCAAATCAACCAGATTCATGAGTTAACCACCTCTCACAAGATTTTGAGTGACAGAGTTAATGCCTTAGTGGACGTAGAGAAAACGTGGGAGGGCCAAGCACGCAGCTTGGAAATGGAACGCGATTTCCAATCGGTTAAATTGAACGAAACCGTGGATCAATTGACAAGCGACAACATCGAACAGAGTAAGCGTATCAACGAATTGACTAAAGAATTGAACTCGAGTAGAAATGAACTGTTTGACGTGAAATTGTCGCTCTCAAAGGTCAACAATGAGGTTGAATACTTGAAAAACCAGAAACAGTGGTACGAAGACGAATTATCACTGCTTCAAGGAAGATACACAGACTTGATAAAGAAACACGAGTCTGAGTACCTCCTCACTACTTCGGAAACCGCAGAATTGTCCGCAAAGAATGCTTCACTTACAAAAAGTATTTCCACCTTTGAGAAACAGGTACAAGACTTGAAGACCCAATTGCAAGAAAAATCAAACACAAACACTACACTCACAAACAACTTTGAGTCCGAGAGAGAAGACTTGCTCCAACAAATCCAAAACCAGGATGATCTTCTTAAATTGACCAAACAGCAGGTTGAACAAAGGTCAAACAGAATCGAACAATTGGAAAAGTACACTGACGACTTAAAGTCTAAGTTGGGTGCATCCATTGATTCTCTAGAATCATCGTTAGCTGCAAAGACTGAAACCTGTTTGGAGCTCGAGGTAAAGCTCAAGCGTACTGAAGAAGTTTTGGAGAAGGAAATTCAGGCCGGTGCTAACGAGACTCCAATCTTGACTGAATCATCTGCGCTAATTGCAACCAAGGGTATCTCACTCTCCACGTTATACTCTGAGTTCAACCACTTGAAAAAGTTGGTTGTTTTAGAACGCTCTCAAAAGGAAAAGTTGGCAGCTCAATTGGAACTGTTTGTCAACGAATTGGAGTCCAAGAAGCCAGCCATTGCCAACTACCGCGATCAAATAAAATTCTATGAAAACACTTTGCAAGAGATGTTGAACAAGGTAGAAGCAATCCGCTTGGAGAAAGCAAATGCAGAAAAAGACTCTAACAGGTTGAGATTTCGTATTAACGAACGTGACAACGAGTTGGTTCTGATGAAAAATTTGTTGAAGGATGTCGGAAGACAATTGTGTTACTTCTTGATCCACTCGCGCGTGAGAGAAATGGACGGTGATCCCTTATCTTTAAGTGAGAAGAAAGCAATAGAAAACATTCTCCTGAAAACTGGAAATTATGATGGAGAAGAAGAGTCTGACTCAGACAAACTTGTCCTGGAAAGACTCCTCGAGTTCAAGAATATTGCTGAATTAAAACAGAAGAATGAAGACTTACTTCGTGCAGTCCGCTTATTGACAAAGAAGTTGGAAAGCAAGGAAGAAGAGAATAACAACCTTGAATCGGATGCTATTGAAGAGGCCAAGGATGCTATTTTGACTTTGGAAGGAGAATTAGACCTGCTTGCAACAAAATTAAACGCAGTCACTAAAGAACGCGACGTTTTAAGATCTTCAATCGGATCCTCGACTCAAACTGTTACTTCCAATAACACTAATGTCCAAGCATTGGAAACCAAATTGGAGGAAAGTAACAAAACTATCAAAAACCTCCAAAACCAGTACGCAACTATTCAAACAGATTTGAATGCGAAGTTGAGACAGGCAACCAATGCCAAGAACGAGGTACAGATTAAATTATCTCTGAGCCAACATGCCACTGAGCTTGCCGAAACGAGATACAAAAACTCTCAACGCCTAGTTGAGGATGCGAGGAATGAGATTGACCAACTCAAGCAAACGCTTCAATTCTGGAAAGATCAACTGTCGAAGCAAGAAGCGTTGTTGATTTCCAAGTCAAATGAGTTGAGAGAAATTGAATCTGTCAACTCGAAGAACAATATCATGTTGAGTAAGCTTACCTCTGAACAAAGGTACCAAACATCTGTTCAGCAATCCTTGACAAACGAGATTTCACAGTTGAAGAAAGACAAGACCCAATTGAACGATTTTGTAGTCAACTTGCAGTCGCTTTTGAAACAACGTGATGATTCGTCCAATGAGATTTCTTCGAGACTTAATAGATCGATTGAAAACTATCAAACTTTGCACGATAAATTGAGTGAAAAGGATGAACGTATCTCAATTTTAACAAGTCAAGCTGAATTAACTTTGAAAGCCCAAAACACAAAGTTGGAGCAGGTTGGTGAGGTAAGCAGACAGTTGTTAGATGCTAAGACCGCTTTGAGCGAAAAGGAGAGCGTTGAAAAGAGATTGAGAGAGAAGATTGGCGATTTGGAGAAGAAGTTGGAAAAGATCACTACATCTACCACCACCATCACCGCAAACGGAGGAGAATCCCTTCAAAACCAAAACCTCCGTATTGAAATCGATCAACTCAAGCTGGACTTGCAAAATTCTGAATCTCAAGTTTCTGAATTGCTGACACTCGCTCGTGCGAGCGAAGAAGCACTTGTCAGTGCCACTAACAATTTTGAACAGCACAAATCAGACCTTAACTCTAAGTTTGAAGAGCTTAACAAGGAGAAAGCTCTGTTAGAAGTGGAGATTACCAAACTTCAGATCTCCTTGAGCGAAACCAAGGCTGAACTTCAACTGGCAATTGAAAATCACACTAGCGAATCCCACGATTTGAAAGCCCAAATGGATGAATTCTACCAAAAGGCAACTGCTTATGATGCTTTGAAGAATGACTACGAAAATAGACTTAGTTCTGTTCGTATAGACTTGGAGGCTCAAGTTCATTTGGCAGCAGACAACCAGGCCAAGTACCAGTCTGAATTAACCAAAAATCATGAATTATCACAGCAGTTGGTTGTCAAGGGCGAAACTGAGGATCATTTGAACTCTAAGATACAGAGCTTAAATGAGGAATTGAGTAAGGTGGTAGCTAAGGAAGAAGCTGTAAATTCTGAAAGAGTTTCAATTGAAGAAGAATTGGCTGCTATTAAGATCAGTTTTGAAGAGTTGAAAGAACAAAATCTGATTGTGTTGAACCAATTGGAGTTGTCTAAGCCAGAGGCAACTATTCCAGAAGAAAATCCAGAATCATTGGACAACTTGAAGGAAGTAGTTGGATACTTGCGTCGTGAGAAGGAGTCTGCTGAAGTGAAATTGTCAGTAAAGATCAACGAATGCAATTCTGTCAATCAAACATTGGCAAAAATCAGCGGAGAATTGCAACGTGTCAAGGCGGAATTGGCAGCAAAGTCTGACAATAAGATCTCACATGTTTCGCTCTCTGTTGACACTTCCAAGCTTGATGAACAATTCGAGCAGCTTAACATTTTGAGAGAAAGTAACACTACCTTGCGCTCTGAAAATGCAGACAAGTTGAAGCGCATCAACGAATTGGAAGCTAAATTGCAACAAATTGCTCAACAATTAGAACCTTTGAGGGAACGCAACAACGCTTTGGTGACGGAAGTTGAGGTTGCACTGCAGAAGGTGGCCTTGGCTGAAGAGAAGAATGAAAGATTGAAGCAACAGGCTGCAAAGCCTTCAAGTCCTATTGGCACACCTGCTCCTGTAGAAGGTGCTGCTCCAGCAGAAGCTCAGCAATCCAATGACGATGTTATTGCGGCCATGAAGGAAAAGTACAATGACCTCAGAACCAAGGCAAACAGCAGACTTTCACTGCAAAATGAAACCATCACAAAGTTGCGCGAGTCAGTCGTTTCCTTAACTGAAGAAATCAATAACTTGAAGAAGGAGCACTTGGAGGCAGTCAACAAATTGAACCAGGAGCACACTTCTGTGATTGACAAGCTCAACCAAGAGCACACTTCTGCCTTAGAAGAAACAAGTAAAAAGAACAAAGAGCAAACCAAGTACATTGGTTCGTTGACACAAGAGAAAAACTCCTTGGTAGTTCAATTGGCGCAGTTGAAGAAGTCCCAGGGCTCTGGAGACGCAAAGCAATCCAACGAACAAATCAGTAAACTCGAGGAAACAATCAACAAGTTGAAAGAACAAACTGCCAAGGAAAGGAAGGATTTGGAGGAAAAGTTGCAGAAGGCAGGATCTCCGGGATTTGAACAGAAGCTTGCTCTGGTTGAAGCGGAGCGCAAAGCCATTTCAACTAAGTTGGGAGAAACAGAGAAGGAGATAGAGTCGTTGAAACAGGGATTCGAAGGCAAGTTGGAAAGCGAACGTGAAAGCGTCAAACAAAGGGTTGAAAAACTTTATGAGATGAAAATGAAGATGTTGAATAAAAAGGTTGAACGTTTGGAGAAAGAGTCGTCTAATACACAAACCAACGGAGCCCCTGTTGGGGGTTTACCCCCAGTTCCTGCTTTTGGAACTCTGGGTTTTGGATCCAAACCAACACCAGCTCAACCCGCAGTTGCACTGACTTCTCAACCAGCCACTGCTCAGTCACAACCAGGAAAGGGCTATCCGTTTACAGAGAGTACGTTGACAGTACATCGACCTGCGTCTGCAGAAAAATCGAACGAAGAAGTAACTGGCCAGAAGAGACCTTTTTCTGGGAGTACCAATAATGCTACAAAGAAACCCAAAGAGTAGCAATGTATAATATAATTTTTAATTTAGAAAAGTGTAGGCTCAACAAAGTTAAGTATTTCATACTCCGGGTACTAATTAGACCCCTCATGCTGCTCCACGTCTCAAGAGTGCAAAACGGATAATCAAGGAAAGCCAAGAAAGGTGGGTCTGAGAATCATCGGTACCCGAATCAATAGTGGGGGATGATATTGTAAACAATGAACTTGAAGCATCACAAACTTGGAATGCCTCTCCATTTTGTCTACTTTTCTTGGAAATTCTAAGTCTGGAATCGTGGAGTACATTGTGGGGTAGGGGATAATCGAAAGGCTGTGCTGTGATTTGTAGCCTGCCACCGCGGCACATCGTACCATTACTGAGTTTTCCTCCAACTTTGCGCACATTTTTTAAATTGGCAACTGTAACAACTTGAAATGTAGGTAAAATACACGAATATGAGGGAGTGGGATTAGGTTGTGCTCATAAACGTGAGGTTAAGTGAGCAGTTAGCACAATAGCAGTCTACCGTAAATGTTCAAGGCTGCAGCAGCGTTAGACGGCCCTGGGTAACAGAGAATAATCAAATTTTTGGGGAATCTGAAATACTCTGCCACATGTTGACAGCTTGTGGAGATGCAAATTTCTAGGCATCGGAAGATCACTTCTTGTTTACGAGGAAGAAAACTCCGGTCTTTATCAAGTGCATTGAAATGGGCATGAGATGAATGGTTCAGAAAGCGATTCATCAACAAGATATCTAGTCTTTCGACAATACACTAAAGCTCGCTTGTGTCTAGCCTTGTGTGTGGTTATGTGCAAAGATTGCCTCGTATTTTATTTGGCTGCAAAGTCACCATTTCTCTGCAGCAGAGGAGTAAAGAATTGATAGTCTGCAGGGTAGCGAGAATTTCCCGGTTGTCGATGTAGATAACGTCTTACTTCCCCACAGAATCTCCTCCGTTCATTTGTTGTAGAAGTGAACTCCGGGAATTGGTCACTGCAACTTTATCATGCTACAAGAAATTTTATTTTTGTGTGCAATATACCAGTTGGTTCTAAACAGACTACCCAAGTATTGGGGGTCATATTGACGCATAAATAGACGTCTAGCTGCCCCAGATCTCAGAGAATCTTCAGCACACTAGACTATGTCCGACAAAAAGGAAGTTAAATCTATCACATCAGTCCAAACTGTGGACTTGGAGAAACAAAATCAGCCAGAACCTGTAAAGAAGAAGTGGAAGTGGCAGGTCAACAAAGATGATTCTCCTCCTCAAATCTACAACTGGACTTTGTATAGTACACTTTTTGTTTTTGGTATTATGGGAATGTGTCGTGGGTTTGACGAAGGTGGAATTGCCGGTTCTCTCGCCTTACCTGCCTTCAGAAAACAATTTGGATTGGATGATAAAACCAAGACTGCTTCTGAGCTTGCTGATTTGAAGGGAAATATTGCTGCCATGGTCCAGTTGGGCTGTATCGGTGGGGCTATTGTGGCTATGTACACTGTTGATACTTTTGGACGTGTGAGAACTGCACAAGGTGTGTGCATTGGATGGATTTGTGCTGTGATTATTCAGCTCACTTCGAAGAGCGTTGGCCAGTTGTATGCTGGAAGATTGTTGGAAGGTATAGCTATTGGACAGACGTGCACAATCGGTCCTTCTTATACGTCTGAGGTTGCCCCCAAGGCTATTAGAGGTTTGGCTGTTTCTGTTTTCTCTGGTGCCGTGTACTTGGGAATCATGATGGGTTACGTCGTATCATACGCTGCAATTTTGCACATATCCAACGATAACAAATTACAGTGGATGCTCGGGGTTGCTCTCAAAATTGCTTTGGCAGGTATTATTTTCATTTTAACATTTATCTTTTGCCTTGAATCTCCTAGATGGCTCTTGAAAGTTGGTAGAAAGGAACAAGCCATCGAGAATTTGTCCAAGCTCCGTAACTTAGCACCTGACCACCCATACATTATTGGCGAAATCAGTGACATCAATGAGCAAGTCATGATGGAACAGGAAGCCACTTCTAGGTCAACCATCTGGGGACTCTTTAAGGACTTGGTTATGGTAAAGTCTATCAGATACAGATTCTGGGCTGTTGCATTCATGGCTCAGATCTTGGGACAGTGGTCGGGTGCAAGTGCCATCACCACTTATTCTGCAGAATTGTTTGCGTTGACAGGGATTAAAGGTCCTGACACGTTAAAAATGTCTGTCATCTTCGGAGTTGTCAAGTTTGTTTCGGGCTACTCGTCTGCGTTCTTTGTCATTGATTTCTTGGGAAGAAAGAGAGCGTTGTACATTGGTATCAGTATTCAATTGGTTACCATATTGTACTTTGCCATTTTCTTAGCGATTGTTCCTGCAGCCTCCAGTCACTCTACTCATATCGAATTGACACCTTCGCAACTTCACGCTGCTCGTGCTGCTCTTGCATCGCTTTTCTTGTCTGGTGTGGGCTGGACCATGGGCTTCAACTGTGTTCAGTATTTGCTTGGTGCTGAACTCTTCCCACTTTATATCAGATCGTTCGCCCAATCCACAACCATGGCTGTTCATTTTGCAAACCAGTATGCAATGAACAAGGCCATGCCACCAATGTTATTGGGACTCAAAGGATACGGTGCTTTCTTCTTCTTCACTGGTATTATGACCATTGGTCTTGGCTGGTCTTTCTTCTTTGTCCCTGAGGTTGCTGGTAGGTCCTTGGAGTCTATGGAAGAGGTTTTCAATTTGCCTTGGTACTTGATTGGGCGTAAAGGTAATGAATTGTGCCCCGACCATTCCGAAATCAACAAAATTCACTACAACCCTAACGAAGAAGGCAACACTTATGAGGATCACATTACTTATGATGTAGATGCCTCCAAGCCCACTTCTAACTTCATTGAAAATGCTGGCCACGAAAATGATGAGAAGAAGCGTTAGTTAGACCAAAAAATTTGTTATGTTTATTTATGTATTCAATTGAGGAGAAATATAAACTTGAAGTACAACGTAATTTTTGAATTGCCTTTCCAAATCTGTTGGGGATAGTAAGTAATGGCTAGTACTTGTGTAGTAGTATATCTGTGTATTGACTGAAGATCTAACTAACGTGGCCAAACAAGGCCCTTTATATAGGCAAGTCCTCTCCTGACACTATCCCGGTTGCCAGCATCTAAAGCCGAGTCGAGGCTCATTAGTGGCTTACATGCTGGACAGCCTTTATTAGTCCAAACGGAGTCAAAAGACAGTGACCCTGAGGTATCTAAGGATCCCCAGTGTCCCTGGACCTAACAAAATCCCAAATGTTGATTATTCACTAAGCCGCAATTTTCCTATTTCGTATTATTTTTTTGGATGTATGTGTCAAATTTGGGTGCAAAATTTATGATTAAGAGTCAACTCTTAGTGTTAGTTCAGCTACTAAACTCTTGCTAAACTTCTTAACGTTGTCTTCAAACAATCATATTCAGTAAAGTAAATATTCAAGCGATTTTACAATATCAAACTTCTCATTTGTACTCTAAAAATAAATAATATATATTCACGCTTTCTTCCCCAGCTGCTTCTCTTCGAAACTGAATGGCTCATTATGCGCACTCAGCTTTTCATGTATACTAAGCTGTCTTTCTTCCTCGATTTTAGCAGCAAACTCGGGATCGAGGGCAGAATTATAAACTATGATTCCATTTTCCCTAGCATTTGCCCTCTCTTCCTTCTTATAGTAGTATAACACAACAAAAGTCCAGATCAGAAGAGCAAGAGCAGACGCGGCTGTAAAAGAGAACCCTTTCAAGAAACGAGGAGCCTCAACGGTTTTCCAGACCAACACTGAGGTCCAAGCTGTTGACTGCTGAGCCAAAATATTCATCGTAACGAGCACAACCTGTCTCTCTCTGATGTCCTTTCTGCATATGTCACCCTGCCACGAGTATAAAACAGGAGCCATTGCCCAGCCAAAGTACTGCAAACAGAATGCGAACCATTTCGCTCTTTCAGGAATGTGCCACACTGCTAGCAACACGTTTCCCAAGATGTTGAAAACTTGTGAAAAGACAATAGCTCCCCATCTTGAACTGAAAAGATCGGCAAAGGAACAGGTGATTACAAGCCAAAGCAAACCCAAGCCAGGAGTTAATGCCGTGTAGTCTTGTAATTTACCGGGACCATATCTTGGCTTCCCATTTGCGTCTGTTAAAGACTTTAACCATAAAGCGTAAGCACCAGAAGTACCAGAAGAGTTGTTCCAACAGAACACATTCCAAAGTGAAAGTACATAGATGTGCCACAGAGAGAAAATCGATTTCCAAATTTCCAAGTTGAAAAAGTATTTGACTTCATTCACTCTTGGTTTCGCACTCTTCTGGTCGACTCTCATACGACGACGAGCAATTCTGATGTCTTCGTCACTCAAGAATGGCGAATAACAGTCTTCCGGAGTTCCAGGAATCATATAGTAACCCAAAATCCCGACAGGTAAGGAGATCACGGCACTGTGTTTGTTAGTATATTTCAGCCAGTTTAATAAAAAATTAAACATACCCATCAAAGATGAAAAACCATTGCCAGGCTAGGTGGCCCAGCTTACCATTAAAATTTCTAGCAATAGCACCTGAGAGCAAACCTGAAGTCAATATACCGAGGAACTGACCAAGGTAGTAAAAACCAGCTCTTCTAGTAACTTCGCCTGTTGAAGCCTTAAACCACAGGGCGAAGAGAGCATGGTAAGCCAAGTAAGAAGGGGCTTCGAAGGCACCGATAAAGAAACGAATTGCCTTCAAGCCACCGACAGTTTCAATCCTCGAAGCTGCAGCCGTTAATATGGACCAACCCAAATCGAGTGTAGGAAGAACATAGTTCAATGGGTACGCATACAAAACGTACATGAAGGGAATTTGGAAAATAATGTTTCCAACAGTGAACATGACTTGCGTGTTCACTAAATCATTGCCCTTCATTCCAATCAGTTCCTTGAGCCCTCCAATGTACGCGTTAGTCAAATTTGTTTGGTTTAAGTACTTGACCCAATACGCCATGAGCGAGTAAAAGGTAAGCAACAAATCGAGTTTCAAAATAACGCGGCGCTCCTCTGGGGTGTCGCTATCGTGGAACCAATGGTACCATTTTCTTTGGCTCTTGGTGTTTGACTTCACACGGTATTCGAATTCATCAAAGAATTTGTACCATTTGCGGTCCTTCTCGTCACGGTACTCCAAAATTTCCTCTTCGGATTGAACGTCAAGTGCGTGTACCTCATTGAGAGACTTTTTAACAGAATCCTCGTCAGAATTTTTGATCTCTGTGACCTCGGGTTCTAATTCCTCGGGGAGGACTCTTCTTTGAGGGAGAAACCCCCATTTCATGCGCTGGATCGGTTCAAGAAACAAACTCATTGCTTACTGCAAAAACATTACGGAATCTATGGTATTTATAACTTTAAAGGAAGCGTGGGGGATAGGTGTGGCTGACTGAGATGCGACAACGTTAATTTCGCAAACTTTGCGTTAATAGCTTCCGTGCGTTTCCTATCAAATTAATAAAAAGAGCACCGTAGACGGTAAAGAGAAAAGCCTGTTAAAAGTGAAGATGAGCTGTGTTGTCGAGTGTACTACACCTCATCTCAGAAATTATTCACACCCGAGGTTCGGTTGCGTTTCGAGCAAGGCACTTAAACAATACTTGCATCTGACATAATTTTCAGACTTGCTAAAATGGGAGCTGGAAAAGATTGGTCCACGAATTGCTCGTAATGATTGCTAATTTAAATGTGTGGTTCCACATTTAGTACGGTATATTTTTGTTCTAGTCGTACTGTCAAGACTAATTTCAGCTCTTGTGATATTAGACTATAAGTTTTGATTCTTGTGTTATCAAGTCTCTTTATTCTTGTCAAGACATTAAAAGTTGCGTTCTCAAGGTGTGGATGTAGTTGTTTTTAGACTGTGGTTGTAGCGCTCTTGTAGCGCGCTCTGTCCCTTGTTGTGCTCTCTTTTTGTATTGAATACACTTTATAAAGTTGTTCTCTTCATCAATGGATAATCAACTTAAAAAAACCTTAAAGTGTTTGTCCAACAAACTGAAACTTTAATTAGGCTAATTGTAAGGTACTGACGGGTCAACTGTCTTGTGACTCCTTTGACGGAATACTCGCCTTCAATTGCAAAGCCAAGAAACAGTAACCTAAGCGAAATCAAGTGCACACATCTAAAGCAAGGCAAGAGCGATGAGCATCAAGAGCCCTGCCTACCAAGAGAGATCTTGAAAAGCACACTCTTTTCAACTCAAATCATAATCACCATCTGCATCATACATTTTTGACTCCTCTTTTGCCGAAAAAACGTCCATTTCAAAGAACAAACTAAAACCACTTAAAAGCTTATCTACCCTTACAACGTAAGCCCATCCAGCATCATCTCCAAGATCATCCTGCAACATTACACTCACCAGTCAAGTCAAGAAGTCTAACTGGACCCGGCAATCCCAAAAGGGTAAAATTGACCTCACGTTTCTTCTCACCTGACATTTTCAAAGACCAACAAAACAGGATCCAGAAAAAGTTAACACTGAACCATAAGTCAAGAAAGAATCGTTGGATTCGTCGAGCAAACCAGAGTGAATTTTCGCGATTAGTTGTACCGTTTGAAGATCGCAGCCAGTAAGAGACCACAGTGAAGCCAAGATGTCGTTTTTAAACACGATCAGGGGGTTTGGGCGAAACTCCAAAAAGAACAAGAAAGACTTGGACTCGCCAGCGCCCCTATACTCGCACCCGAACAACTCGGGGTCGCCGTTGAGAAGAACCCAGTCGCCCACGAAGATGTCTCCCTCGAAGCAGCAACGCGTCAACCAGATACATTTTGCCAACTCGCAGACGTCCCCCACGAGACGAAATCGAGCAGGCACCGGCCCCAGTCCACAGCATCAACACGCGACCCTGCTGCCCAAAAGGCAGAACAACACGGAGACGCCCAAGGAGAACTTGCCGTTGTTCTTGTGCGAGCCGTTTGTGAAGACGGCGCTCGTCAAGGGCTCGTTCAAGACCATTGTCCAGCTCCCCAAGTACGTCGACTACGGCGAGTGGATTGCGCTCAACATCTTTGAGCTCTTCAACAACTTGAACCAGTTCTACGGGGTGATTGACGAGTACATCACCCCGGAGGCGTACCCGACAATGAACGCCGGGCCCAACACCAACTACTTGTGGGTGGACTCGAACGGCCAGGCGGTGAATTTGCCTGCGTTCCAGTACATCGAGTACCTCTTGTCGTGGATATCGTCCAAGTTGAACGACCAGTCCATTTTCCCGACCAAGAACGGAGGTGCGTTCCCTCCCAACTTCTTGAAGGACTGTAAAAACATAGCCAGGCAGATGTTCAGGATTTTTGCGCACATTTACCACAACCACTTTGACAAGATTGTGCATTTGTCGTTGGAGGCGCACTGGAACTCTTTCTTTGCGCATTTTATCAGTTTCATCAAGGAATACTCGTTGATTGACAGAAGTGAATTGGAACCTCTCTTGCCTTTGATAGAGAATTTGGAGCAGCAGGGTAAGATCATATAGCCATTTAGATTTCTTATTTTTGACAAATATGAAAGAATAGAGGATATTGAGTGCTTAGTATCATTTAATGTGTTTTTCATGAATCCAATATGAAATGATGATTTTATGATTTCTTGATATAATATATTTATCATATAGTAATTCTCTAATTCCATCTCTATATGAAAAATTCATTGAGTGTGTATCAGTATGACATACATCATATTCATCTCATTATGAAACGATATACTCATCAAACTCTCTCAGAAAACATGAAATTTTAGTCCTATCACTATAATATGAACCATCAAAATCTATATCTTTATGAAATGTCAACTCTCCAAGTCTAATGAAATGTCAACTTTCCCAGTAAACTTAAAATCTTCTCACAACAACATACCAATACTATCCCACTATAATGTAGATATCCAATTCTCTATAATATATCATAAAACTTCATCCTATCAAAAAAATTTACATCCCATATCCCAGTAATACTATATTACAATCCTATTTACACCAATATATACACTATGCAAAAAAGTAGGTCGAATCCTTAACAACCTCAACATCAAATCCTCCCTTCTCTGGTATCTCAGGAAACTTCAACGGAACAAGCACCTGGGTGGACTTTGCAGCAGAAGTAGCCGCACTAAAAACACTCAAGTCCTCGCCCTCAAATATACTCACCGTGGTCACCATATCCCTGCCCATCTGGACGGTTTTCGGGTCCAGCGACGAAAGCAACTGCAACCTCTTCTTCTCCAAGTAGATTTCGTCCGCCACCGTCAACCCTCTCCCCAAGTTCTTCACAATGTTCCTCTTCACAGTCTTCACTCTCTTCGCAAGCTCGTGGTCGTTCGGGATGTTGACCACCTGCAAGCAGTCCTTGTATCTCTTTTCAAACTCCTCCTTGATCTGGAGAATCAAGTTGTTCTTGTGCAAGTCGACAAACTGGCTTCTGATTTCCTCGTTCATGTGGTCGACGTCGCAGGCGTGGGTCCAGTACGAGTCGTGGACGGCCGCAAACGCCATGTTTCTGCGCCCACAGGCCCTCGAGGTCATCAACATGTGCGTGGCGTCCAACGAGTGAACAAAGTTCGGTGGAAACGCAGTCAACTGCTTTCTGGAGTCCACCTGCGACGCACAGAACGGGTCGGTGATGGTGATATCCTGCAAGTTTGTCTTGATCAAGTGGCTCTTGGTGACTCTATATGGCTGCACGCACGGCAACCCCAACGGGGTGGTCCAGATGACCGAGGACATGTGGTTGGGTTTCTTAGCGTCGGCGGCCTGCACGTCGTCGTAGTCGATGCGCACCGACTTGCTGACTCTTCTGGCGGCCTCGCCGAGCCAGTCCTGGATATGGTGGGCACCCTCGAAAAGCTCCCTCACCGACGCAAATACATGCGAAGTCAAGTATCTCGAGTACTCCATCAGGTTTTCCGGGTCCTCCTTGGTAAAGTACTTGTCCAACTGTTTTTTGATCTGCGCAGATGCTCCAACAAAGGTGACTCCGTACACGTTTGTCATGACCGTTTGCTTGACCACCTTTCTGGTGATCTTGTCTTGTAAGAACAGAGCGTACTTGTTACCTTCAGCTGCTTCCTGGTCAATTCTGGTTTTTACTAACCCCGCAACGTGAGCGTAAACATCTTGTGGGCGTTCAGACGGGAACAAATTCACTTGTTTGGCACCCTCGAAATCACCACCGAGAGCAGCATAATGTTGCAACCCATTGCACGAACCATCCTGATGTACAGGAATGTGCGAAACAAAGTCTTGAGGGTTGTCCAACTTGTACGCTTGGTTCAACTCAAAGCAGCATCCCAATACCTGCCATGGTTTTTCGCCCTTAGTCCACCAGGAATCGGCAGCGTACGGGTCTTTCGCAGATCTGAAGATGTTTTCCATGTTGTCGTCGACAAACTTGACTCTTTCGTCCAAAGGAGCCTTGTCGATACCATAAACGTTCGCCAAGTGAATCTTGAGCCACCGCAAACCACTCTCACCCAACGCTCTGCCGTCCCAGAACAAAAACAACGATCTGGTCAAGTCGTTACCCAAATGGTTGAAATGGGGCGACAATGGGTACGCCCTGCCTCTGAAATCAAGGTTATGTGGGAAGAAGATCTTTTCTCCCACAAACCCTCTGGCAATTTCCAACTTGTAGTTGGTGTCGCACCTCTGTGACTTGGCCAGCGACACCTCAGATACCGCCGCCTTGACCTTTTTCTGGTACTCGAACCTTTCTGTGGGCTCGGCGTCCATAGGCAAAGGTTCTGGTAAGTTTGGTTCGTCAAGAACCGGTGGAATGTCCAAGAACTTCTCACCAGAGTTCCAGTACTTGACGATAACCTCCAAGACACGGCGGTTTACGGTCCATGGAGTCTGCCCCAAGACGTTCAAGCCCTCGTAGATGTCGTCCAAGTTGCCTGCGTCCGACGCGGCCTTCAAATACGCTGAAATCTCCGCCGAGTCCTTGGTTCTCACCAACAGGTTGCGTGTGAACAAGTAACCACCGTCGTTATAGTTTGTCCATGGGCGTGGGGGCACTAACATCGGAAGCAACTGCGGTTGAACGCAGTTGCTGAACGATTTGCCGGCCAACTGCCGCACCACCTCCCTGTGGATGAGAAAAACACCCAACTTCTGCCCGTTCGAGAATTTATACGTGTGGTGGATGGCGGGCTGCACTCCCACCACCTTTTTACCCGTCGTTGGGTCGACTCCGTGCACAGGCACCTTGGCTACGTGTTTCAAGAGCGAGATGAGCACTGCACCGACCTTGGCCAACACGTTGTTGTTCCAGTCGGACTGCGTGTCGTTGTCCACGACTTCACGCCTCTGCATCCGGAGAAGCTTGCGCCACTGCTGCGTGGTTCTGACTTTTCTCGAATGCACCTTGTTTTCGGTGCGTTCGAGGCTTTGCGAACGGTACTCGAGTTCAATGGCCCTCCCCACAGACAACAACGCTCTGGCGGCCCTCATTCCGTTGTCTATGCCCCCGGTAGACGTCAACTTCAAGATCTCGAGGATCGTCACCACGCACATCTTTTCTGGGGGTACAAGCACCAAGTACGGGGCATAATGTTCTCTGTCTTTTGCGATTTTCTGCTCCTCTGGCGAAAGGTTTTTGGTCACCGCCTGTCCCAGCAACATCAAGTTGCACATCTTCACCTCCTCCGCCACGTACGGCAAGAACTGCGAGTACCACTTGAAAAGCTGTGCATTGAGGCCCTTGTTAACGCTGATATCTCCTCTTTTCTGCATCACCTCAAACTCGTGCTTCCATTTTTCCTTTGCTCCGTCCACTCCCCTAAGCTCTAACTGTCTCTGTCTGGCTTCGTTGAAGAGGTCTATGGCTTCATTGAACCTACGCTTCTGGTCTTCCGACTGAAGTCTCATGTAAATGCTGTGGTAGTCTCTTTTGTTCAACTTGGATTCGGTTTGGGGGCCTACATGGTGGAGAATATGTCCACTCAAGTCGTTTTCGATGTCGCTAATCACGCTGGACAACTCTTCCCATCCTGTTTCCTCTTTTAACCCTAAAAGGGTGTGTCTGATGACCTTGAGACCAAAAGAATCCACAGGTCTGAGGTTTTCTGTGTCTTTCTCGACAGTTGGAACTTCTTCTTTTTCACTGAAATATAAAGGTGTTTCGATTTCCTCTTGGGAGGTGCCGCTCCTCACTTCTTTATACAAATGTATGAAATCTTCAGGGATATGCGCCTCTTTGATGCTGCTGCTCCTAAACACCTCCATCAACCCGTCGGTGCCGATAATGTCCAAGTGCGAGAACATTCCTCGCTTTTGGGCAGTCGTGAACCCACTGAGATAGTCGTCGTGCGGCGTGCCTGTGCCCAAATATTTGGCGAGCACGATGGCCGCAGTGCGGTCATTGTACCTGAGCGCCGGAAAGTCCAACGCAAACACATTCTTGTACAGCTTGGCCTCGGCGAGCGTCACCGAGTCCTGCAACGCCCACGCCTGGAAGTACTCGTTGAACGTGAAGACAAACGACTCCGGCGACGAAAGAAGAGGGTAGATGGCGCGCAAGATGCGCTCTGCGCGGTCAAAGTTCTTGCTTTCCAAGAGCGCCTCGAGCAACGAGTGCAAGTGCCCCAAGTCCTTCGCGAACGGCGACCGCGTCGCCGTGTCGTACAGCGACGACCACGACACGAGCCTGCGCTCCTCCTCGGTCACCTGGTCGAAGTGCTTGGCGTCGATGTTCTCGAACGACTTCAAGTGCACCAGCTTGGGTCTCTTGCCAGTGAGCAGCTTGGACTGGTGGTCGTCGAGGAGCTCCTTGTACAACTCGAAGTCGCCTGGTTTTTTGGCTGCGGCGACGGCCGCCCCGAAGCCGGCCGCGCTGCTGTTCTGAATGCCTCTGGTGAGGGCGGGGCGAATGCCCCTTCGAGACGCTACTTTCCACATGGTGAAGAGATTTTAGTGAAAAACTGAAAAAATTGAAGGCATCGGTTATGTAAGCGTAAAACGATGGGTGAAGTGTGATGTGGCGGGGGGAGAGGGAGGGTGGAATGTTTAAGATGTAGGTGGAAGGGTAAAGGTAAAGATTAAAGATGGGATGAAGATTTAAAGAGTAGTACAACGTAAAGGATTGATATAAAGATAGGAATTTGAAGTAAATGATAGACATAAAGATAGATATATGAAGTAAAAGATAGTCATCAAGATAGATATAAGACGTAATGATAAACATAAAGATAGAAGTATGAAGTAAATGATAAAATAAAGATAGGAATTTGAAGTAGACATCAAGACATAAAGGATAAACATGAAGAAGTTAATAGTAAAGGATAGACTTGAAGGAAAAATAGACATAAAGACGAAATGGATTGTCGTGAAAAGTAAAGGCAAAAGAAGTAGACGAAAGGAAAGAATAAACGTAAATTCTTATAAGATGGCCAGATAAACGTAAAGATGTAATGGATAAACTTAAGAAGTAAAGACAGACATAAAAACGTGGTGGGAGACGTAAAACGTTAAGAACAGACTTAAGATTGAAAACTCAAGACACACGAGAATAATATAAGACGTAAAATAGACGTGATAAACGGTTAAGGCTAAACTCTAATATGAAATGATCTTTGGATGAGAAATGACATCACTCAGAAAAGTTCGTAATATTCGAGTTTCATGCTCTAATAATAACTGGTTGGTTTCCTGACGTATTGCTTTAATCTGGAATATAATCTTGAATATTTGGTAAATTTTGGTAAAAAATTTAAAAATCAGGTAAAGAATATAACAGACAGGTATACACTACTCATGTGAACCTCACTCCTAAATTTCTATCAATGAGAATTCACGCCACCGACAGAAATAGTCACTCACATGACCTTTCACCATTGTTGCGGTTGACTGTAAAAAGTAATGATCTGACCAGATTGTGTGGAGTAATTTGGTGCGTGGGATTTGGAGTCATAATTTTTATGGTGGTGAGAAAGGTGAGGCTGAAGAAAGTGGTGTAGATAGTTTAGTGAGTGTGTCAGTTTGAGTGTGGCTTGAGTTATTTTACTCTTCATTTCTCAATCCGTTTCTCTCCATACATTTTCTCTATCTATGATCTCCAGTATTTGCTCAATCGTCTCCACCATTATTCTACTCACCATTAAGTTTATACTTACTTTCCACTCACTAAAATTTTACTTTATATTCGCTCTCCACTCACTAAAATTTTACTTTATATTCGCTCTCCACTCACTCACCGCTCACTCGCTTCGCTCGTTCGTGTTCGTTCGCTACGTTATTCTAATTATCTGCATTCCATACACATTAAATGAAACAACCCAAACAAAGACTATTATCTCTATGCCAAACGGCTCCCACTGCTCGCTCCACGATGTAGCGTTAATGGGTGTAGCGCTAACGATTGTAGCACTGGTGCTTGTTGCGCTTCGCGCAACAAACAACGCACTACAACCCCATCTCCGCCTGCAACGCCCTCAACGCCTCCTCATCCTCATCGTCCTCCTTCACCTGTGGCTTCGCCTTCGTCACGCTCGGGAACGAAGGCAACTCCTCCTTCTGCGGCTGCGCACGCTGCGCAGGCTGCTGCACCTTGTCTGCGCTCGCCTCCGCCTGCAACGCCGCCAACTCCTCGTCGAGCTCGGCCTCGTCCACGTACTCGTTCGCCACCGGCCGCGAAATCGCCTCCGAGATCTCGTCCGCAAGCTCCACCTGCTCGCGAATGTCGTCCATCGTCTCCTCCACCTTGTCGATGTCGTACTCCCCGTGCAAGTGCTTCAAGGCGTTCGAACCCTGCTTCATTGCCTTCATCGTCTCCAAGTTCAAGTTGGCGCCCTCGATCGCCGTCAACTGCGACTCCAACGACTCTATCTGGTTCTCGATCTTGAGCAAGTTGCCCTCGTACGTCTTTTTCCTCTTCAACGCATTCTTGGCCAACGTCTTGTTGGTCGCGATGTGTTTGCGCGCAAGCTGGTCCTGATCCGCTATCTGCGACTCCAAGTGGTTGCGCTTCTTGTTGAGCGTCTGGATGTGCTCCCGCAACTCCACTATCGCCTTCTTGGGGAGCTCCTTCTTCTGCTGCTGCTTCTGCCCGCCAAACAAGTAGTTCCACATGTTTATTACTTAGCTATTCAGGAGTTTTTTTGATTAAGAGCACGACAAATGATACGGTTTGGTAGCGCCGTTCACATAGCATGTATATTCTATTTAGACGTGAAGTTATTAGTAGCGTCTTAGTCGACAGTCTGGTGACTTTTCGATTTGAGAGTATTCACTGTCTTTTCAACAATCTTTACTGATGTTCTAAATTGAACAGTTTTTGGTCAACTCACTCCCAATTAAGACTCTCATTAATACTCTTCTCTCAATTCACAACCTCTCCCAATTAATACTCTACTCCCCATTCACAACCTCTCCCAAATCATTACTCTTCTCTCAATACACCAATACAATCAACTAACCATAACCCACAAAAAGAAAAACATAATCAATACCCCAAAAATCTTCAAAAACAACCACCGGTTGCTCGAAATGTGCGCATAGTACTTCAACAACTCCCTCTGCGCACCCGAAATGTTTATACTTATGTCCTCCACGTTCTCGTCTATTCTCTGGATCTGCTCGCCCTGCTCCGACACCATCGTGGCCAACTGCAGGAAGAGGTTGCCCACCTCGTTGATGGTCGACTCTATCGTCTCGACCGCGCGGTTTCTCTGCTGCAAGTACTCGCTCGACTGCTCCTCCATGAGGAGGAGCTGCTGTGTCTGGTTGGGGATCGCGAGGTAGTCGCTCGAGTACGGGCTCGCTTCGCCGTTGAGCTCCGACTCTATGTACGCCGAGGGTTGCGCGACGCTCGCGAGGTACGGGTTTTCGCTCGTGGACAAGTCCGCCAACGGCGACTTGGCTCGGTTCTGCTGCTGGTTGGCGTGGTTGGCGTTCGCGGACAAAAAGTTCTCTGTCCTCGTCTTGTTCAAGATCTCGTTCTTCTGTCTCGTCTCCAACACGTTCTTGAACTCGCCACTCACGTTTTTCATCTTCGAGTTCAACAAGTTGACCACGTTCTTGGAGAACTGCGATGTTTGCGAGTCGATTTGGATCGTCGTATCGCCCTTCATGAACTTCTGGAGGTTCTGGATGTTCTGCTCAATCTTGAAGATCTCCTGTTTTATCACGTACGTCAACTCGCCGATTTCAACCGGCTTGTCGTCGAACAACGGTTTCCTTTTGGCCAAGAGCGCCAACTTGCCCAAGAGGTCCGTCACATGGGTGATGTCCATGGCTATGACGCTGGCGTGCTGGCTGAACTGCGACTTTTGCGGTGCGCTTTTGGGGCCGGACGACGCACGGTGTGTGTTGGTCTTCTTGTTGATCTTGTCGTACGACGACACACACTGCTGGAACTCAAACGTTCTGTTTTGGATGGACGTGGACATGGTGTAGAAGAGGCCAGGTTTTGGTTTTGGTTTACTTTTGGCGCGAAAATTATAATTGGAATGGGAAAAATGTGTGGTGATAAGGGAAGGAAGAGAGTGAGGGTGGGGGAAGTGTGAGGGTGGGGGATGACGGACGAGTTAGTTTGGTATAGGAATTTAGGGACGTAGATGGTGTTTTATGGGTTTGGGTGTGGTTTGTTTGGTTTGGGGGCCATGGTCTCTATATTGACTCTTAATCGGAACAATTATTAGCGTTCTTTAGACTCCACTCAGGCTATCTTCAAAACCTTATTTCGTTTGTTAAGATACAAGTGCTTTGAACCTACACTCCTGCCAGTACTTCTCTCGTTTAAGCAGAGAATTTGTGAACCAACTCACCAAATTTATGGAGCGTACCAAGCATACCTTCACCAAATTTATGGAGCGTACCAAGCATACCTTCACCAAACTTCTGAGCATTTCACGCTGTAAGTAACCAAAATGTTGAGCATTTCACACTGTAAGTAACCAAACTGGTGCTATTGAGTACTTCACACCGAAAGAAATTTATAGCTGCTGCGTTGACTATTTCATACTGAAATCAACCAACTGCTGCTGCTGAGCATAATAGAAAACCGTTCCTTGTCCCATTTGACATTCATAAACTGGCCAGTACTGAGGGTGAAAACAGCACCCAATTCTCTGGTTGAATGTAGAGGTCTGTATTTCCTTTTATGCTAGAGTGACGTTAAACATAACTATCATATACTACTAGGTGAAGTGACGGTTAGAGAAATTAAATATCTTGAACTAGAGAGCTATCTAAGCAAAAGATATGTCTCTTTCACAAGGCTATTCCACTAATTCTGACGAAGTGGATCCAGACTCTAGTTGTGTGGCTAGATCATTTATTCTACTGTGATAGTGTACATATTCCATAGTGATGGTCATATACTAGTCGTTCCTTAGACTTCAGCGTAGCTGGTCCCCAGGCCTACCAGCCCCACGTAACATATATTGCTAACTCGTTAGAACTAAAAAAACCAAACCTCACATATCTTTGAATGCATAAAGGTGAGTGCTATACCACACACACGGCATATCTGTTTCCAGACTAGACGTTCGTGTTAACTAAATTAAATTTAAATCTGGTAAATCTCACCCAACTATTCACTTTGCAGTCAAATCTTCTAGATTGCATGCGGAATATATGTGACACAAATGAAGCAGAAGTCAAGACCCCCATCTTTCCTTCTACGATACCTTAGGATCTATTTCCTTCTTCAAGTCTCAAACACATGGGGTATGTATCTAAAATGTAATCTTCTTCAGCCCGAGTTTTGGAAATAACAAAGCTCGCTTAAGGTTTACCGACTTCCTGAGAAACGAAATATCGTTCAATCCTAGAGAAGGTGCGAGCTGCGCTCACGGAATTTCAACGCACCCCAATTGTGACTTCACTGAATTTTAACTGCTGCGAACGTTTGGCTGCAAATTCGGTTGCATTTTTTTTAGATGCCTAAAGTTTAGGACTGTAAGCAACGTGAGTTAGCGTTGGTTAGGCTATTAACGTATTATGGGGTGCTAGAAGTTAAGTCGCCTCTTCCCCTGGATGCTAGGGCTACAAATTTTATGTTTCGCTTCAACGTTGGACATGTTTGGCCAAATATCATACTGTTATTTCACCTTCTTACCTGCATCAGCAACCAACTGGTCCGAGTACTACTTATTAAATGTAAAGACATATTCATCTTTTAGACTTTGACAATATTGCAGCAACCGAAGCTAAGTTATCTTAGTTGCACCCTCTAAATGGTTGAACACAAGTCTCAATAGAAAGAGTTAAATTAACCACCTACAAATTCTCTAAGAACTATTAAAAAACACCTCAGGTACTGAATCTTCACCTCTGTCACCCCCTCCAATCCTAACCATCCATCCACTACCTCTTCCCTCGCATTTGCAGCCAACGTAACTTTACGAGCGAATTTGCCAAGTTCGTCTCTCCCATTCTTCCCAATCACCACCACAACCGTACTCATATACACCCTCGCCACTACATTAATTCCCACTAAAACCACCACCCTCATCATAGTCGTCCCAGCATCGTCTCTACACGATCAATGTGGCCTACACAAAACGCAGCACTTTGTTTACCTTCTTCCGTACCCAGAATGGGCGAAATTCATAGACGAAGGCGTCTTGACTGACACGCAACCTGCAAAAGCAGCCACCTCAGTCCATTTTTCAGCGCCCAACCTGCAAAAGCACCCGTCGCAGTGCATTTTTCAGTAGGCAACCTGCAAAATCGACCCTTCAATAAACAAACAAAACCGCTTTTTCCTCTTTTTTTTTTAATTGAATCAAAACAACACAACAAACGCTACGATACAACTTTTTAATTGTTGTTACCAGTTTTTTTTTATATAAGCTTTTCTTTCTCCTGAGTTGAATCAATCAATCTACTAAGAAACAGAGTCAGTCATGAGAGAAATTGTACGTACAGCCGGCAGAGGTGGCCGACACGTCAGCCTGAGTGGGACCAAGGATTGACGCGCCAATCGTGTGATCAGACGAGAGATTCTTTGCCGAAACCACGTCTGTCCTTCAGCTGTCCTTCAGTCCGTCGTTGCACACCTCGAATAGATTGCCCATCATATACTAACTCAGAAAGATCCATTTATCTACTGGTCAATGTGGTAACCAGATTGTACGTATCACATTTTTTTTCACGTTAAACACATTGCTAACTAGCGCAGGGTGCAGCCTTCTGGGAGACCATCTGTGGCGAACACGGGTTGGACAGCGACGGAAACTACCACGGCCAGGACGAGATCCAGAGATCCAAGTTGAACGTGTACTTTAACGAAGCGTCGTCGGGCAAGTACGTTCCACGTGCAGTCCTTGTTGATTTGGAGCCAGGCACCATTGACGGAGTCAAGAACTCGCGCATCGGTAACTTGTTCAGACCAGACAACTACATCTTTGGCCAGTCGTCTGCTGGTAACGTGTGGGCCAAGGGCCACTACACTGAGGGTGCCGAATTGGTCGACTCCGTGTTGGAAGTTGTCAGAAGAGAGGCCGAGGGCTGCGACTCCTTGCAGGGCTTCCAGATCACACACTCCTTGGGTGGTGGTACTGGTTCCGGTATGGGTACCTTGTTGATCTCGAAGATTAGAGAGGAGTTCCCAGACAGAATGATGGCCACCTTCTCGGTCGTGCCTTCGCCCAAGGTGTCCGACACCGTCATTGAGCCATACAACGCCACCTTGTCCGTGCACCAGTTGGTTGAAAACTCGGACGAGACCTTCTGTATCGATAACGAAGCCTTGTACAACATCTGTCAGAAGACCTTGAAGTTGCCACAGCCATCGTACGACGAGTTGAACAACTTGGTGTCCTCCGTGATGTCCGGTGTCACCACCTCGTTGCGTTACCCAGGCCAGTTGAACTCCGACTTGAGAAAGTTGGCTGTCAACTTGGTCCCATTCCCAAGATTGCACTTTTTCATGGTTGGGTACGCGCCTTTGACCTCGATCAGCTCCAAGTCCTTCAGATCCTTGACCGTCCCTGAGTTGACACAGCAGATGTTCGACTCCAAGAACATGATGGCCGCGTCCGACCCTAAGAATGGTAGATACTTGACCGTCGCTGCCTTCTTCAGAGGTAAGGTTTCCGTCAAGGAAGTCGACGATGAAATGCACAAGGTGCAGACTAGAAACGCCCTGTACTTTGTCGAGTGGATCCCTAACAACGTGCAGACAGCCGTGTGTCTGGTCCCACCAAGAGACTTGGACATGTCCGCCACCTTTATCGGAAACTCCACCTCCATCCAGGAGTTGTTCAAGAGAGTCGGCGACCAGTTCAGCGCCATGTTCAGAAGAAAAGCCTTCTTGCACTGGTACACCTCCGAGGGTATGGACGAGATGGAATTCACCGAGGCAGAGTCGAATATGAACGACTTGGTCAGCGAGTACCAACAATACCAGGAAGCCAGCATCGATGAAGATGAAGACATTGAAGGCGCCTATGGTGACGAAGCTCCTTTGGATGACCACTTGGAGTAAGTCCTGTCTCTGGTTTAGTTCTGCTTGCTCTTAATGTTTATACCCTAAGTAATAATATAAATGATTTCTATAGCGCTATAATGAGAATGGGTGAAGATTTTGTAATATATAGTGAACTTAGTTTACCAAAGAATGTCTCTTCTCACCACGCTAAATTGTATCTATAACCGTTACATTTTGGGTAAATTATTCACTTCAAAAGGTTCAGCTGTCCCATTTTTGATAAACAATTTTTGCAACTTTAATCACTGATACAACTGTCAATGCAGAATGATTTCATACTCGTAAACCAAACCAAACTAGTCGAGCCGCTTTAAACTTTCGACATAATACCTACTTTAGAATCTCTCATCTACACTCCAAAACGTATTATATTCATTGTACCAAATACATCTTCTACTGAATCATGCAATATCATCCTCTAACCTTCCCCAGTTAATTTCCTCTCAAGAAGTTCTTAACAAAGTCATTCTTGTCAACAACGTTGTAGGACGTTTGGTCCTCAAAGTATCTCAACACATGACATTGTTGCTTCCAGAAGTTGATCAATTCCTGGAACTCCATCTGGCCCTTCATTGCCAAAACGTTGGTAACTGCCAAATCATTGACGTATCTCTGTCTTTCAAACTCTTGTCTAATCTTAGTCTTGACGTTGGCAACTGGCATGTCCAATTCGTACAAATCACAGAATTCATGAGAGTATCTCATGTATTTGCGGTACAAGTGCAACACTCTCTTCTTCATGTCCGCCTGGGTGAGAGAACGACGGGTAGTCTCCGCAAACTCGGTAGCTAACGTCATATTTGGTGTCTTGTTACTGTTTTCCAATTTTTTCTTCACCTACAAAGTACGACTTTTGGTTGGTTAAGACTGTGTGCAGGAATCCAAACTTTGCTACCAATTTTTGCAACAATAAATAAGTTAGAACAACTACTTTGCAACATCTCTACATGTACGACCTCTCCATCTGCTAAATATTGACCACCAATACATAAAACTAATTCTCTAACATCACTTTAATCAGCTTCAAAAACGTACCATCTGGCTCCAATATTTTAACGAAGCGACACAATTCAAAACACCACTCCCATAACTGTGAGTCCTTGAGCATGTTTATAATTTTGGTGATCAATTCGTGATCGTGGTCTGTCAACATACCTGTCTTTTCATCTTCTTCCGTCTTCGAATTTAGGTAGATTATTAGGAAATGGTAACTCAATTCGACATTAGCAGAAGCAATCAAGTCGTTCATGTATCGAATAGGCGTTGTCTCCAAGACTTCAAAAAAGTTGTTCCAGTACTTGACCTCGATCTTTCTGAAGCAGTTTATGATAATCGACTTGTTTGAAATTATCTTAATCAACTTCTTGAGTAATACCTGGTCACTGTCCGTTAAATATCTGAACAAGAGCAATTCCAACGAGTAATTATAATGCTCCAAATTTTTGAATTTGTGTATTTGTATTGGATCTTGAACCAAGTAATACTCAATGAACTTGTACAATATTAACTCTTTGGATAGTTTCTGCGTCAAGATAGAGTTGTCAGAAATACTCAATTCCAAGTAGATCACTTCCAAGTCATTTGTCAACTCTAAGAATTGATAATTCTGGTCTATATTGATTTGGATAGGCTCAAAGCTTTCTTCAAGTAGCTTGTTGAACTCATAAATTAGTAAATTTCCTTTTTTGTCATTATAGTACAAGTAGTCGTCTTCTAGGATTTTTATCAAGTGGAAATTCTCAACGAGCAGGTCAATTAAAACTAAGTTGTAGTTGGATTTGTTTTCTGCGGTAGACGTATTCTTCAAAATGTACAACTCTCCAGTGTTCAACAAGAAAATGAAATGTTTCTTGAGTAGCATAGTAGTTTGTATGATATTGTTGACTATAAATTTGCCATTGATCGAGTCCAAGTGAATCACCTTAAACAACTCAATGAAGATGTCATAATCTTTACTCTCGCTTTCTTTATTTGGTTTTGAGTTGGTGATTTCTAAAATGACTAGCTTCATGTCGTTTGTTAAAATTATCAAGTGAGAAGCTGAAGGTCCACTTTCAACTATATCCACGTTCAAGAAGAGCGATTTGTTGAAGTTCTGTTTCCATAAAATTGTGTCATTGGTGAATGAGAACTTCTCACCGCCATGTCCATACTTTGATTTTTTGGTGTTCAAAATGCACACTTCGTCATAGTGAGTAAGCTTGTCTTCTCCCTCGTTTTTTTCATCTTTAGATACCTCTCTTCTACCGACCACTATTAAATAATCGTTGAACCAAAAGTGGTTCAAAACGCTAAACTGGTCCAACGATTCATTCCGGAAATTGAACCACAAGGCATGGTTTATTCCATCTGACAAGATTGGAGTCGAAACAGTGACGTTATTTTGGAGGGAAGCAGACAATTGGTCAAAACTGTTTCTTGACAATTTGAAGTTCTGAGTTGAAATGTCAATAGCATTCTTGAAATTCGTTTGCATAGGGAACCTGGCAAATGATTTTTTAGAAATCACACTGATGTAATCGGAATTGTAGTACAACCCGTTATTCATCGAATGCAGTAACTTAACACAGAACATTTGAGACTTGTCAAAAGAAATGACGTACAAATACATGGAGTTTGCACTAATCTGGACTTCAGAGGCTTTCAAGAAGTCTACTTTTGATTCAAGTTCACTGTTGAAAGATTGGTTTCCAAACTTGGATATCAAAGACCAGAACCCAGTGGCTTTGTTCAAGGTGACGAAAAAGTCTCCAGATGACGCCCACTCAATGTCGTAGTCCTCAGTGACTCTCATTATTACTTCCAAGACCTCAAATTTCTTGTGTTCGAAATTCACTTTGACCAACTTTACAGAACCAGTCTCATGTACCAAAGCCAAATCATACTTCGGGTTGAACACTATTTTGATTACATTTCCTGAGCCCGATGCAACTTTGAACCCAGTATTGCCCTTGATATCGAAAAACCACACCTCACTCAACTGGTTCACGAATACAAAGTAATCCTTGAATTTATTATACTCAAGATGGACAATTGGGGACTTTTTTGGGAGCCACTCCAAGTCGGTCAAGCTCAAAACGCGACTGTTGAACGATTTGACATCGAGCACCTGGAACAAACTGTTTGCCGTTTCCTTCTCGAAAAGAAACAAGTTGTGTGAGTTTGTCAAGAACCAGTAGTTCAAAAGGTGGTTGTCAAGCTTTATAATCTTGAAGATCTTGAAATTTTTCACCAATTCCATGCTTGGAACAAGATCATTGTCTATCAAAAAGGTGTTATTGAGGTGTTCAGTGTTGACCAAGTTTGGCAAAAGAATATGATTGCTCGTGATTATCAAATTCGTGGCCGACTTTATCAAGCCTGTCAAGGAGAATTTGAACTTCTTTGTAAGCAAAGGAAGGGCCGATTGAATGAGTTGGTCGTCGGCTGTGTTGTGAATCTCATAAACTGGCTGCTCATAGTTTATTTGTATTTGGTATATGATCATGTAGTTCTTATCGGTTTGAACAAATAGAATGACGCTTCTGAACTGGCTCAGGAAGTTCGAGGTGTCCGCGTATTTCGTCTTGATCTCCACATTGGAACCATGTAACGACACGGATTCTCGGGTTCTTTTATGTAATCCAATGGGTAAGAAGGTGGACTTGTTGAACAAGTGCACCGAGTTTTTGGTTAGCACTGCTAGTATCGGTGAGTTGGTGATGTAGATTGACTTGATAATCTCGACATCATCCTCACTGTTGTGGAAAGGGAGCTGTACCAGTAGGTGTGGACAAGACTCTACAAAAACCATTACAGTAAAGTTTTGGTGTTGTGTTCAGATCAACACGCTTGAAATACTAAAATTTAAGTATATGTTTTATATGTACAATAAAGTTAAGATGACTTTCAGCAAAAAGGGCGTGTGGTCTAGTGGTATGATTCTCGCTTTGGGTATTTACTTAGTAAATCAAATATGCGAGAGGCCCTGGGTTCAATTCCCAGTATGCCCCTTACTTTTTTGTTTTCACAACTTTCAGATCAATATACTTAAAACTTATAGTTTTGGGATTTGAGGGAATGGATGCTGTATGGTTGTTTTTATTGACGTCAATTCTTTTAAATTACTCTAACAAGGTGGTTTTTGCTATGTTCAATTAAGTTGAATACAGTGAATTCACATTTTTGACTAACTGGCTCGTCTCACTAAACTTCATGGAAAATACTTGTGTCAGATCTCCAACTTAATGATTTCAAACTAAAGCGGAACGTATAACTCAAACTTCAGAATATCCAATGAATCTCAAAGCACTCAAAACTACAACAATGACAACAAACTATTATTGATATATATATATGAGCATGACTTAACGGTAAGACTTTTGGAATCTTGCTCTGGCACCACGACCACCAAACTTCTTTGGCTCCATTCTTCTGGAGTCAGCAACCAACAAGGTCTTGTCGTAAGAAGCGTAGATCTTCTTCAATTCGTTCTTAGAAGCCTCGTCAACGTACTTTTGGTGGTAAGCAATCAAACCCTTGGCAATGGCCTGTCTGATAGCGTAGACTTGAGAGACGTGACCACCACCGGTGACCTTAACTCTAATGTCGATGTTTTGGAACTTGTCTAAGCCAACCAAGGTTAATGGCTCGTAGACTTTGAATCTCAAGATTTCTGGCTGAACCAAGGTGATTGGGGAACCGTTCACCTTGATCAAACCCTTACCGGCCTTAACGTGGGCAACGGCAGTAGCGGTTCTCTTCTTACCAAAAGTCTAGAATTGTTAGTATTCTGAAAAGTACGAATGTGCGGCGAGTTGACATCTTGATTTACGTTTCGACATGGGTCGGCTTGAACTTAGGTTCTCTCGTCGCGCTCTAGCTCAGCGGTACATACTTGGACAGATTGTGGAGTGGACATCTTGCTTGGTACTAACAGTCTATAGTTTTTTTTTGCAAATAAAAATTCGAAGGTGGTTAAAATTTTTCCAGCCCGCGAGTCCTGTGTACAGACTATTAGGTAATCAGAGATAGTGTAGAGCGACATCGCGTGTGCGCTGAGGCGACATTTTTTCGCAGGGAAAGAGCGCGTGAGGACAAAATTTTGTTGGTGCCGAGAAGTACGCGGCAGTGCTGAAAAGTACTCATGTGTGTGTGACCGTTTTTCGCACAAAAAGTCGTCAATGTCGCGGTACCCGCCAAACTGCATACAACACCACCATCGTTGGAAAAGATTTTTCTTTCATAAAGTCGAATAAAAATTAGTTTTCATTACTCTTACAGTAACCCTTTAAGTAAAGATGGCCATCTCCAAGAACTTACCATTATTGAAGAACCACTTCAGAAAGCACTGGCAAGAAAGAGTCAGAGTTCACTTTGACCAAGCCGGTAAGAAGGCTTCTAGAAGACATGCCAGATTGACCAAGGCCGCCAAGATTGCTCCAAAGCCATTGGACGCTTTGAGACCTGTTGTCAGAGCCCCAACTATCAGATACAACAGAAAGGTCAGAGCCGGCAGAGGTTTCACCTTGGCTGAAATCAAGGCTGTTGGCTTGTCCGCCAAGTACGCCAGAACCATTGGTATTGCCGTTGACCACAGAAGACAAAACAAGTCTCAAGAGACCTTTGACGCCAACGTCCAGAGATTGAAGGAATACCAATCCAAGTTGGTTATCTTTGACAAGAAGACCAAGGCTTCTGAATTTGCTGCTCACAAGCAAGTTGACACCAACGCTGTTTTCCCAGTTGTCCAATCCACTCCTGAATCAGCCCCAAGAGCCGTCAAGCAGTCCGATGTCACTGCTTACGCTACCTTGAGAAAGGCTGCTAACGAGAAGAAGTACAAGGGTATCAGAGAGAAGAGAGAGAAGGAGAAGGCTGAAGCTGAGGCTGAAAAGAAGAAGAAGTAATCATCATAACTCCTGTTTAGTATTGGTTTGCCGTGTGGTATATACTATTTAATATATACATATCAGATTGTTAATGATTCACGATCTCCATGTGGAGTGAGTATGTTTAGAATGGACTTACTATGGACTGAAAATGTAGATGAAAAATATTGATTGATCTCATCTCTATATGATCTTTGTACAACAGTACAGCATTAGTCTTTGAAATAAACATAGTTTAATATTAGAATCCTATTATTTAAATCATCTACAATCACCTTGAACACATTTTCAGTAAATTCATTAAATTAATCTATACCTAAAACTATAAAACCCAATCCTAAAGAGTCAGCCAGCCAGGCGTGTAAGACACTAATTAACTTAATCGAACAAACCCATACCCATGTCGTCGTCGGATTCTTCCTTCTCTTCTTCCTTCTCCTCTTCGGCTTCCTCAGCGGCGGCAGCAGCACCACCAGCAGCGGCACCACCAGCAGCAGCACCAGCAGCTGGAGCAGACGAGATGTTGAAGAACAAGTCCTTCAAGTCCTTGCCGTCCAAAGCCTTGGCGAAAAGGTCGGTCCAGATGGACTCAACCTCAACGTTGGCCTTGGAAACCAAAGTGGCAAGCTTGTCAGCGGAGATCTCGATGTCGGCGTCGGCCAAGATCAAGGCAGCGTAGGATAAAGCAGATTCAGTAGACATTGCGATATAACTAGAGATAATCGGTTTAAGCAAAAAAAGGCAGACTATTTCTTAGTTGTGTGGTAGAAGCGACTGGTTGGTTCGTTTTTTTTTTTGATGCCTGAGGGTGGTGGTGCAAATTTTTCAGATATTTGGTAGCGCGCGCACAAAGTGAAATATTAGGGCGTGAGCCCTGCTAGTTTTGTGCGGCGAGTTCAAAGAGATTCAGAGGGGTGATAACACCAGTGTTTGTATGAAAGTGTAGACAGTTAGGAGTTATAAGAATTTTGGTTTTGCATCTAGTGAGCATTTAATAGATATACTAGAGTATTTAAAGGGAGCGATGTGTATGAGAAGAGTGTTCGAGTTATGGAATCAGTATTGACTGCAGATCAAGCACAGTTTTATTCTCTAGATCTTGTATATGTTTTCTACTGTTGAGTTTTTTGACAAAAGATGTTGGAACCATACTATACTTTATTTACCGCACTTTAAACAAATAAAGCTGCTTTAACTGATTCTTAATACATGAATTCTTCAAGCTGAATTTTTGAAGCAATGACCTAATACTACATCATGAAACAAGACAAGCACACGATTTTTAACCACTAAATCACAGCACGATTTTTACGCAACTCAAGATTATAAAATTGCAGCCAAAAATTTCGGGGCTTTCACCTATATATAAGAATGGCTGCAAAAAGTAAAGATTTAAGCAGAGGGAAAGAATTCTAAAGACTAATGTCAACTACAAAACTTAAGAAGAGTGAGAAAATATGACATGATATTAGGCGAACACGTTTTTGTCGAAACAAACCAGTCTTTAGTATTTCACTTGAATGATCAATAAAAGACCCTTGAACAACAATATTTTCTCATGAATGATCTACATTCATAGACTGAAAGTTTAACCTTGATAAACAAACCTATTACTCCCATCTCTTTAACTGAATAAACATAATTATTAAATCGACAATGTCTCTAATTAACTAAATAGCATCACGTAAAGTGCAGAACTCCAAATACCAATCTTTTGTCCATATTCTAGTTCTCTTTCCATAGTACATCATAGGCAACGCACTGATCATAATTACAAACTCAATTGCAGCCATGATACCATACGCCTTTGAGTTTCCAAGCGCATCCAACATTGGCGAACACGCAAAGGTGAAAATACACCCAAACAAATTGTTTATGACGGCCACTCCACACATCATCTCGATGACCATATCAGGATAAGCATCCATCAAATACCCCATACTGACGTCACCAGAACTACCAAAGCCGAAACCGATTATTCCAAGACACACGTAGGCCACGGCCCAGTGCCATTCTCTGTCAGTCGCGACCGCGAAAATGACAAGACCAATGGGGCAGACGATGGCCGGCGCAACCAAAAACCAAAGTCTGTACTCTGCCTCCTGCACACCGTTGTTGCGCTTAGCCATCCAGATGGTAAAGTAGTCACTGAGGATACCCGCGTACACACAGCCGAGTATCGCACCAATCAAGGTGGGCACGTTCATGATCGCGATTCTCGCGTCCGAGTAGTTGTATGGCACGTCCAGGTAGCTGTCGTCCTCGGTGGTGATGTAAAAAGTGAGAAGAGCGTCTTGGATACCCCAGACCAAGCCGGAAAAAACCACTGGGGGGTAGAGGAAAACCCTGGTCAACATGATCAACTGCTTAAAGTACTGAACAAAGCCAAGACCCTTGATGTTTGTTGCGGGAGTGATGAGTTGGACGCTTTTCCAGTAGCTTTTTGGGGGGTCGCTGGCGCCCTCGGTGTTGGTGCTCTCAATGTCGCTGTGCGAGTTTTCTGCAGAGTCCTCTTCTATGGACATGGGCTGTTTTTCGTTGAGAAGCAAGCTCTTGGTGTGGGAAATCGTGGCCCTCAAGGCCTTGTCGAAGACGGTTCTGTCAAAGTACGTCTCGTCCATGCCAAAGAAAATGACAATGAGCAAGGAACCGGAAAGAATTCCCCCAATCCAGCCTATCCACCTGAAACTGACATCGTCCGCTATAAACCCGGCCACCAAAGGCCCAAGAAACGTTCCGATCGAGGTGGCCATGATATATACAGCCAAAACCGAACCAAGCTGGTGCTGGAAGTACATGTCGCTCAAACTTAACTGGACCTGGGCCTCAGCACAGCATTCCGAGATACCTACAAACAACTGCGACCAAATGGTGTCGGAAGTTTTGTTCAGTTTGCCGAACCAAAACGCTCCAATCATGCCGAGCGTGATACAGACAAAGTAGCATAGTTTTCTTCCGTAGATGGATGCCAACGGAGTCAAAACAAAAGTTCCAGCAGCAATACCTGCGAAAAGAACTCCAGCACCTACATTCATGAGATTGTACGAAATACCATATCTCTCGTTAAGTGAATCCTGAGCCGCAGAGGCATCATTTGAGGTTGCTGCCGTGAAACCAGTGATGATCGCCAAAATGACAAAGTTCTTGAACTTGCGAGGAACGGTCCAGTTCAAAGGGTCGTTGCGAGATTCGCAAGGTTGCGGCATCAAGATGATATTGCCCTTCGTTTTGACCTTCTTTCCGTCGCCGCCTACACCTTCCTGACCCGCAGCGGTGTTGGTGTAGATGTTGAAGGTGCCAGGAATGAAATCATCGCTGTACCTCTCGTTTATCTCGGCGTTGGTGTTGGTAGTGCGTAGCTGAATCTCCTCACCCATCTTATCGTGGTTTGGTGGAGCAAAGAGGACGGATCCGGAGGTATATATTAAAACTTTTACGCAAATGATAAGAACATCGCCGCAGATGATTAACAGGGCAATTTGGGGTTTATCTTTCGCTCCGACTCCTCACGGGCAGCCAAAGCGGGCACAAAGATTCACAGCTGGTATTGGTTGGGAGGAAAAAGAAAAGCGGCGAAGGACCAAGAAGCGCAACATAATGATAAGCAAGGTGACATGGCCAAGGCCGGAAATGACATAAAACTACTCTAGGGGTCTAAGCGAACGTTGGACAATCGGGTAGGGGTGTTTTCTGGCCAATCTCTGTCGGATTCGCGCCTGTTGGTGAGGCCAATTTGACCCCACACTTGGGGGCCTGTACACAAGCTTCGTTCTTCCTGCTGGAGCCGCGAGTTTCTGAAAAGATGACGATGGTCGAACCGCACTAGTTTCCGAAAAAACAAAGGGTTATCTGGGAGGGGCGGATCACTAGCGGGACTACCAATAGAGGAAGTGACGGGAACTTGGAGCCGATATGGGGGGTGAGATATAGAGATGAATAGAGATTAATTTTTGGATAGATCAAGATTGGAAGAGGTAGATTAGGTAGGGCCCAAGATAAGGTTTAGAAGACGATTGAGTTCATTAGGGTTTCTTATTGCTTTTATTTGATTTAGGGTCTTTGATTGGTTTTTAATTTGTATTCTGATCTGATCATATACTTTTCCATTCACTATTCACATACTTTTTCTATTCACGTATGTTTTCTATTCACTTACTTCTCTATTCACACACTTCTTTCTCTATTCACTTACTTCTCTATTCACACACTTCCTTCTCTATTCACTTACTTCTCTATTCACACACTTCCTTCTCTATTCACTTACTTCTCTATTCACACACTTCCTTCTCTATTCACTTACTTCTCTATTCACACACTTCCTTCTCTATTCACTTACTTCTCTATTCACACACTTCCTTCTCTATTCACTTACTTCTCTATTCACACACTTCCTTCTCTATTCACTCACTTCTCTATTCACACACTTCCTTCTCTATTCACTTACTTCTAACTTACTATTCACATATTTCTTCGATAATTCTCTTATTCCCGTTAAATCTTAACCCACTCATTACTCCAATTTGTTCGACATGTCTCAAAAGTCCTAATATCACACTACATCAATACCAACTACTCCACAGAATGTCTCATTCCCTTTTCGGAAATCATACTCCACAAGCTCATTCACACTTGTACCTTGAATCAAGTCACAACCAGCACAGAAGGTTGGCTGCAAAAAAGGCTAAGCGGAATGGGCTTTTCTTCTTGGCTGCAATTTACCTAAGAGGATGCGCATTTGACAGGTTGCATTTTTTGACACACATAAACTGACTGGGTTGATGTACGCGGTGTGTCGCTTGAGAGGGCCCTTTCCTGGGAGGAATGGTGAACAGGCACTTTGTGGAGTAATTTAGTGGTGGCCAACATAACTTCCTAATAGGGTAACAACGAAGATGTGGGGTTGGCAGATTTGATATACGTCATGATCGATGACAATACGATTGTTCTGGGATTAGCATGAGCATTGTTGGTTTTGAGGTTTGAGTGTGGGTTCCGTTCGTTGCTGGATTATGAACAAGCAAGATCGGACAACTTGAATGGGTAATTGAGGGAATAATTTGGCTTTTAATTGCTGAATTCATGGAGCTCTTCTGAATAAATACCAAATTCATAACAAGTTAATTAATTCTCTTATATTCATTAATGGTTAATAGTTGATTTAGAAGTACCACTTTAACCAAATTCATTAAAGTTTATTGGAAAATAAGCTCACTTCCAAATTCATCAGGGAAGTTGATTAGAAAATAGTACGAAACTCATAAAGAAAGTGAACTCGAAAATATCATTTGAACCCATAAAGAAAGTGGATTCGAAAATAGCATTTGAACCAAATTCATAAAGAACAGTTGATCAGAAAATACCACTTTAACCATATTCGTTATTTGATTATTTGGAAAATTTGTTCCATTAATAAAGAACTGTATATTAGAAAATTCCAAGTAGCCAAATTCAAAATGTTAATCGTTGACTTGGAAATTCTCGTTGAATTCATAGTTAATTTGGATGCTCAAACTCATTATAAAGAATTAACAGTTGATTTAACTAATTCTCACTTGAATTCACAAATAGTTTGTGTTAATGGCTTCAAATTCTCACTTCAATTCATTAGTGGTAATGGTAGAAATTCTTGAATTCAAAAATAGCGAACGGCGAGGTTTAGAAACTCTTGTATTCAAAAATAGCGATCGGTATTTAGAAATTCTCGAATCCAAAAAAAAGCGAACGGTAAGCTTTAGAAATTCTTGAATCAACAGCTAACGATAAGTAGAATTCTCGAAATCATAAACAGCTAACAATAATAGTTAGAATTCTCTCTTGAACCAAATTCAAAACCAATATGAAAGAATTCTCAGTGACGTTTCAAAATACTGAAAACCAAGTCACAACACTTTCTTGAGGCACTATATTTTTAAACCACTCTTAACTAAAGTTATCACTATTCGCTGTCAACAGCGTGACCCAGCAATTATAATATCCCCTTAACGGAATTCAAACCGTGAACAAAGTGCTCCCCCAGCCTATGCCTCGAGAAAAACTCAGGTACCAAAAGTGTCACGGCCAACTCCACCAAATTCCGTTTTCAGGAATATCATGGCGTTTCAAGCGTTCGTATGTCATATTTCTCCTCACAAACCCTTTGGTTATGTTTCTCCTCACGAAGGGTTTCTCATGCCATTGGTTATTCTCTATTCCGCAATCTGGAAATTTAGTGTATTTTCTGTACCAAACCATAGATCGATTCTCACTCATGACACTGTATGTGAATAGACTTTTAGAGTTTGGAGTTTAGTAGTGTATACTGGTTTGTGAGCGTAAGAAATGTATGGAATTCTTGTATGTCAAGGTGAACAACTGCATTACAACATGGAACATTTTTTTTGGAATTAAGGTTTAGCGATCAGTGACTTGGTGACTTACAACGGTGTATTAAATACGAGGATGAATTATATTATGAGGTGATTAGTAAGAGTTTCATTTGGGTGCCAGTTGTACCATTTGTGTAGAATAATAGTTGATACCATAGCAATATTGGTTTATACCATTTGTGTAGCATTTATTAGTTGATCCATTTGTGAGACAATAGTGAAAAACCATTCCATCACTAGAGAAACCATTTGTGTAGCAACTATTAGTAATTTGTGTAGCCAGATACCAGTCCGTTTGTGACCAATTTCCAGTAGAGAACCCATTGTGCCAACCAGCTGAAATTGTGCACCCAATACTACATCTCCAAGATTGAGATCAGCATGCCAATAATCAAGAATTCTCAGTAATTCACCCTTTTGCCAACCACCCAACTACCCAACCCACCTAACAACACGAACAGGCACCAGTATTCTCACCCCATCGCCTCACATCTAAGCCCGGCCTCCAAAGTCCTCCCCGTAGGGCATCAGCACCTCCAAGCACGTTTCACCAAGAAACTCAATTCCCTCTCAAGCGTGTTTTGCATGTGGCGGCGGGCATGGCACATGAGTCGGTGGATGTTCCCAACCTACGGACTTGTTGCTGCCTTTGTGTGCAGGGCCCCACGTCAACAATACTATTGTCTGTTTGTTCTGGTGCCACCAACAACACGAACCCAGCAAGCACCGCGACCACAAACTCCCACGAAAACTCCAACCCACAAACACTCTTTTGCACGAGTTCAGCCAATTTCATCGACACCATCATCTTATCTCTCAGCCCCCCTTGCATCCCTGTTTCAACGTTTTTGTACGCAAGCCACCAGGGTCGCACAAAGCCCGGTCTTTTCTTTTCAATTATCCGAGCCTGAGCCCATCTTTCTTGCCTGCCTTTGTTCAAAACACCCGCACCACCAACAATTGCACTCGGCTATGTGGACCAGAATTGCAGTATCAACATTCCAGCCTCTGTGCTCTGCGGACTTGACACACTCTGGTTGCTGGTTCGGTGCACACGTTTTAGACCGCAGGTTGCATGGACTAATCCGGAATATATTCCAAAAAAAAAAAACTGCGAAATCTGTGTCGCGTTGACCAGCGCAGATGGTGCTATAAATAGGAGGACATGTCTTTCTAGATAATGGCTGAAATAAAACCATAAAAGGGTTGGAATAACCATAAAATAGATAAAAGAGCACAGTAAATAAGATAGACAAACATGCTTTTCAACTTGGCGACTTGTGCTTTGATATTGCAAAGCTTGTGTGTGCTTGCGGCACCCACAAGCAACCGATTTGAGGATTTCATACAAAAAAGAGGAGGTTACAACTGGGACTACGAGAACGACATCATCAGAGGAGTAAATCTTGGAGGATGGTTTGTGTTGGAACCATACATCACACCTTCTCTCTTTGACGTGTGGTCGCAGCCAGGAGACGACTCACAGGTGCCTGTGGACGAGTACCACTACACACAGAAGTTGGGCAAAACCGAGGCATTGAGCCGGTTGCAGCAGCACTGGAGCGCGTGGTACACGGAAAAGGACTTTGCACAGATGGAGAGCGTGGGCTTGAACTTTGTCAGAATCCCGATCGGGTACTGGGCTTTTGAGTTGTGCGAAAACGACCCTTATGTGCAGGGCCAGGTCTACTACTTGGACCAGGCTTTGGCGTGGAGCAAGAAGTACAACTTGCGTGCGTGGATCGACTTGCATGGAGCACCTGGCTCCCAAAACGGGTTCGACAACTCGGGACAGAGAGACGAGCTCCACTTCCAGGACTACAACAACCAGAACATCACGTTGGGCATATTGCAGCAGATTTTCGACAAGTACGGTGGGTCCAACTACTCGGACACGGTGATTGGGATCGAGTTGGTGAATGAACCGCTCGGCACGGTGCTCAGCATGGAGAAACTCGAGGCATTCTACACTAATGGATACGATAACTTGCGTGCAACTGGGTCTGTGACTCCAGTGGTTATCCACGATGCCTTCCAGCAGCAGACTGGGTACTGGGACAACTTTTTGAGCAACGAGCAGAACAGCAACTACTGGAACGTGGTGGTGGACCACCACCACTACCAAGTGTTTGGTGCTGACCAGTTGGCGTACTCGATTGGCGAGCACGTGCTGACTGCTTGTGCGTGGGGCACGGCTGCGAAGCAGGAGTACCACTGGACTGTTGCTGGTGAGTGGTCTGCTGCGTTGACGGACTGCGCCAGGTGGTTGAACGGTGTGGGCAGGGGTGCCCGTTGGTCGGGCGACTACGACAACAGCCCGTGCTTTGGCTCGTGTGCCTCGTACACGGAGGCGGCCAACTGGAACCTGACCCAGAAGGCGAATGTGCGCAAGTACATTGAGGCCCAGCTCGATGCGTTTGAGTTGAAGGGTGGATGGGTGTTCTGGAACTGGAAGACGGAGGATGCTGTTGATTGGGATATGCAGAGGTTGATTAATGTTGGTGCTTTTCCACAACCGTTTGATGCTAGACAGTATCCTAATCAGTGTGGTTTTAGTTGAGTATAGAATGTATAGAGATTAACTTGACGAGATCAAATGAGATAGAGTTTAGAATGACTGAAATAAACTTTGCAGCTGAAGTTTTTTTTAGTTTGAATTCTAAAGTTAGTTGTAGGGGTGATTCTTTTTCTATACTTTGCACAAATTCTCATCTCGAACAGAGTTGCTAAAAGTATAGTAAGAGCAAATTTTAAGAGAGAATACAAAATTGAAATGTAAATTGAAGGTGAATCTAAATAAAGAGGAATCTACATAATGAAAACTTGATCCAACACCGAAAAAGAATCTACAAAATGAAAAGTTGATCAAACTCAAGACGAATAATAGAAAAGAAAAGAAGAATCTACAATTGCAATGAAATTCTTAAATTGATATAAAGTACACACTGAAAAATCAACTAAATCGCAAAACTAGCATAATAATCACAAACTATCCATACCATTAGTATCTAAAACCAAACTCATAAACGTTATCTCCAAAATCGAGCAATTTTCATTCATCCCAGACGCAAAATAAACAACCATTGTGCCGCAGATCTCGAAAGTCTTTTTCTGCCCGATGATCGGTTTCCTTCGTGTCCCATTACAAAGCGGTTCTCACAAAATAGCAGAATCTCGCCATTTGAGTGCATTACTCGATGCAGATACGTGTGTTGGTTATCCGTGTTGAGATCTTACCATTTTGAAAGTTGCAAAAAGCAGCGTTGTTTTTCTCTAAAGGTTTTGATAACTTTAGGTTTTGAGGTTTGTCTTTATTGTTTTCTGTTTATATAGACCATTAGTAATGTATTTTGGAATAACAAGCGAGACGTAAGATTTGAGGTTAAATAAGATTAAAAATTTGCTCACTAATCCAGAGACCTAGTTAATTAAGTTTATAAGAGGATGAGTTAGGCCGTGGGTCTATATGGATTTGGGCATCACGGCTACGAATGCCACGTGAAGTCTAGTATATGAGCCACTACTACAATGGAATATTACCATGAATGAACCACCACTACCTTGGAATTAACCACCGTTAAAAAAGGGTGCACCACTCCTAGAGTGGATACTCCCGAGAATGAGAAATGGAAAGGCCAATTTAAAGGTCATTTCTCTGTTTGGTTAATTCTCTAGTTCAAATCTAAATACTTAAGTTGTCATATCAGTTTCACTATCCCCAACAATATGGCCATGAACTTTTAGGTGTTTGAGAAAGGGAATCTTAAATAGGAATTTAGATGTTAACATTTTGTTTTGCAGCCACAATTTAAGAGCAAATTCTACTAAGCAACTTAGAAGCTTAGAAATCATCTCTTTCCTGCTGGTTAAGCCTTATGTTGTAACTTCGAAGTGGTTGTTTAAGGTATATCAGCTCACAACTCAAATCCACCTTGACACTGAAACAATCTTTAATCTTCGAGTGCGATTCTTCCTTAACACTTTTTGAAACCAGACTTGCTCTTCTTTCAAAACTCTCGTATTAATTTAACGATTGTACAGACAACTATTTGCTATGAATATTCACCCATTTTGTTACATTATTTCGCAATCAGGGTTCACGCATTTCGCTGAACAACTATACCCATTCGCTGAACAACTACACCCATTTCGCTAAACTACACTCGTTTCGCTGAACAACTACACCCATCCCGCTAAACTACACACATTTCACTGAACAACTACACCCATCTCGCTAAACTACACACATTTCACTGAACAACTACACCCATTCCTCTACTCCCACACCCATTCCGCTAAACAACAACACCCATTCGCTATAATGTTCACCAATTTCGCTATACTACTACACCCATTCCTACCATATCACACCCACCCTACACTATCACACCCATTCCCTACAATATTCACCCAAATCAATTGTCTCAGCTCCCACCACGAAATCATTTCAACGCTAAACCTTAATCCACCTAGAAATCATTTTCCTAAAATATTTTGGGTGCAAATGCTTTCGTAATTCAACAATATATAACCAACCTCACATTTCGCCCTCCCCTACAACTACCTCAATCCCTTTAACAGCTCTCCAATGCAACCCTGTGCTCATTAAAAAAAAACCTTACAGCTTCATTGCTGTGGAAAAAAGTGGATCTTAAAAATCAAAAAGCCATTTTCATGAGCAGCTATGATTCCACAGCTAATTCGAGGCAATTCGAAATGGATAGGAATTGGGTTGAAACTGAGCATGGTTAGAGTAACGGTCAGGGGAGTGGGAGTGGGGAGTGTTAGCCGGATGGGTATCGATGGATTCGGAGGCGGGAGATCACTTGCTGTTGCTACTGGGTGGAACAGTAGTGTACTAAGATTGCGATCCATACGTCAATACTCGGGGGATAGAGATAAAAATGGGGAAGAAGTGAAGAGTGGGCATGGGGATAAAAGTATCAGTGATAGAGGTATCCATAAAACTGAAGATCAAGTCAAAGATAAAAGTATCCATAAAACTGAAGATCAGGTCAAAGATAAAAGCATCCACATCAAAGATAATAGTGACAACATTCACAATATCAGTGATACAAGTACCAACAAAATCAAAGAAACAAGTACTCACCTCATTGACGAAACTAATATCAATCCTAATGAATCAAAAAAACCGGAAACCCCAAAATATATCGACTTCCTCCAAAGAAATAAAGAACACAGAGATCTACTTCTCTCCAAAGCAACCAACTTCCTCCAGAGATTACGCATTCGCTTCAAATGGATACTAAAAAGATCCAACCGACCCTTCAACACCGACGACTACTCAGCAATGTTCTCGTGGTTGGTGATGGGAAATGTGCTCTTGTTCTTTCTCGCAACCACCACCTTCTTTTCGCTCATTCTCTTCACGTTGAACACGGTGTTCGCACAGGAGTTTGTGGGCCGCAAGCTCGGCGAGTTCATCACGCGAAACTCCAAGCTCACCGTGACGTTCGAGCACGCCATCGTCCCAGGCTGGTCCGACGGGAAAATCAGCTTCAGAAAGTGCTTTGTCAGTAAGCGTCCCAAAAACAAGGTCAAGTTTGCACAGGGTTCCCAGGCCGAGGCGTACGAGGCCAGCTTGCAAGACAAGGGAAGTGTTCCGTTTGACGACGGAAACTACACCCAGTATGATTTGACCATCGAAGAGGTGAACATTTCGCTCTCGTTCAACAAGTGGATCAACGGAAAAGGTGTTATCGACACGATGGAGGTGAAGGGTATTAGGGGAGTGGTGGATAGGACACATGTAAACTGGGACCCCAATGACGATGCACGCAACTACAAGAACGTGTACAAGCCTGGCGACTTTGAAATCGACGATTTTCAGATGGAGGATGTGCTCTTTACGTTGAAACAACCCAAGGGATTTAGACCGTTTGACGTGGCGATATATAATTGTGAGGTTAGCAAGTTGAGGCAGCACTGGCTTTTTTTCGACCTTTTGAATGCCAACTTGATGAGTGGGTCGTACGACAACTCATTGTTCACGATCCACAAGAAACAGCGACTCGATGACTATAGCGACACACCTCAGGGTAGTGAGCGCAGCATTGCGGACTTTTCTAGCCGTATAACACGCCTCCGGTGCGACTCGCTCAACTTGGACCACTTGAACACGGGTTTGGAGGGGCCGTTTGGCTGGATTACGAGCGGGAAAGTCGACATGATTGGCGACGTGATGATCCCGCAACAAAACGACCAGCCCAACATGGGCGAAATTCTCGGGATCATAGCGCACTCCATAAAAAAGGAGGCCAACAGGTACAAGAACCCCGAGGTGACCAGACCACAGAAGCCAGACCAGCATATGCGACTTACCAGCGGAGACTACCACGACATACTGAGGTACTTTGTGCTTGATCTCACGATCCGCCTCAACAACGTGCGGGCGACGTTGCCGTTCCAGGCACCCGAGTTGAGCTACATCAACTATGCGTTGATTCGGCCGATTGTGGCGTATATCAACTCGAAAAACACGTTTATTGAGATCAAGAACAGGATAGTGAAGAATATTGAGGATTTCAGTGGGTCGTGGACCGTGTATGATTCGTTGTTGATGGACGATATTTCGGAGGAGGTGTATGATAATTTTGTAGATTACGTTGGGGATGAGGAGGCGCGGTTGTTTAGGATGAAGAAAATTGGGTTTTGGTCGATACAGTTGATATTTCAGGTTATTGTTTTTGGGTTGGGTGTGATGACATGAACGAACGAACGAATAAGCGAACGAACGAGCGAACGAACGAGCGAACGAGTGAGTGAATGAGAGAGTGACTGAGAGAGTGAGTGAATGAGTGAGTGAGTGAATGAGTGAGAAGGAGTGATATGCAAGTGAATGGAGATTTGTGAGAAGGCATCACTTTTTAGACTTGCAAACTTTACATCTGAGAATGGTCATCTTTGAATCTCAAATTACCAGAAGATAATAATACCTTGTACAATACCAAAACCTAAGCTAATCTATATCATCTCAAATCCCAGATTCATTCCAGATGATATACCTTGTATAGTGCTTAATAAAGAAAACTCTTATCTTCTTAAATTTCAAATTTAACTGATACCTTGTACAATACCAGAATATTTACCTTGCAATATACTCTAAACTTAAACCACACCTTTAACTTGAACATTAAATCTTACATTTAAAACCAGAAGATAACAATATCTCGTACAATATCCAGAAGACATACCTTGTACAATTACCAGATGATACACCTTGTTCAATCCCCAAAACCTAAAGAAACCTGGAATCAAATCTCAAATCTAATTACCAGAAGATAACAATACCTTGTACAATATCCAGAAGATACATTGTTCAATCACCAAAACCTAAAGCAACCTCGAATTAAATACCAGAAGCTATACCCAATAAAAAACCTTTATCTTCTTTGAATCACAAATCTTACCAGAAGATAACAATACCTTGTGTTTTGAAACGCTAAAACGTAACTAACCTCAACCTTCGGTCGAGGTTAGTACGTTGTTACATCCTCAAAATCAAAACCAACAAAGACACATAACTAGCCAAACTAATCCCAGTCATCAACAAAACAGTATTCCCACTCGTCTTATAAACACTCATATCCTTCTCCGGATTGTAAAACAAATCCACAGTCGAAGCTTTGTATACTCCAATAAAGTAGAGCAAACATCCATATATAGTGTACACTATTCCCAACGGTAAGAACTCTAGCGAAAACAACTTGATGACCAACAACGCAAAGGTAAGACATCCAAGGGAAGATCTTGTGTAGGCGCCCTCGTATGTTCGCTGGTGTGCCCTTACGTCTAGCTGAAGAGCATTGGAAAGCCCGTCTATTCGCGAAGGGAGCCTCTCGCGCAAGTGTGAAGGACGGTCGCCGGGCGAAACAATAGTGTCGAACGGCGACGTCGAGATGGCAACGGGGTTCCACTCGGACGGCGTAGCCGTCAATTCAGAGGGCGAGCCAGGTTCAGTGGGTGAAATCGACGGTGAGCGTGCCATTCTGACTTATAAAGTGATTTTATCTCTAGTAATTTAATCTGTAAGTTTAGTTAAGATAAAATTACTGAAGATAAATTTAGTAGAGTAATTTTATGAAGTACCGATTTTCACACCAAAAACAATAAATTGATAATGGCAGTAGCAAAGAAACACATAGTAAAGCTTTCAGTTCCGTCGGCATTTTTAGGGACACTTCCCAGCTTCGTGGTGCCCAAGCCCAAGCGCAACGACAAAAGGGCGAGCGCAACCTCCACAGGCAACAACTCCAAGTTGGTGTCGCCGGCACCAGACACGCCGGCGCCGTCCAACCCGATCTCAAACCACATGGTGACCAACTCGAGGATCAACTCGGGTGTGAAAGAAATGTCCACGGCGGGGTTGACGTTGAATAATGTGACTAACGGGAGCACGTTGTTGGACAGAACTGGCAAGCCTGCCAGGAAATGGCACAAGAAGCCTAGGCAGTTCAAGACGTTTAGTGGGTTCAAGGTTTCGTTCAGGGCGTACACGAATATACCGGTGAAATCGCGGGCTAAGAAGGATAAGGAGGAGAAGAAGGATGAGGTTACGGACGAGGTTAAGGATGAGGTTTCTGGGGTCAAGGTTGAGAATGGAGCTGGGGATGTGGTAGTGCCTGAGGTTAGTGCTGAGGTTTAGGTAAATGTGGTGGAAGTGGAGAAAGGAGAAAAAGATATGATAGTTTCAGTGAAAGTTTGATGGAGAGTGAAATTGAGGAGATTTTCATAGAGCAGTGATATGTTAAAATTTTCAAAGTGGTATTAAGTTTCATAAATCAGTGCTTTGGGCTGGGAGTTAAATGAATAGGAATTTCATAGTTCAATGAATAGAGCTTGGAATTTCACCGTTCAATGCTTTGAGTTGGGATTTTCATAATCAGTGATTTGGGTGGATTTTAAAGGCTATGAGTTAAGAATCATACATTATATGTCGCTTTTCATACAGCAGTGCTTCTGGTGAAAACAGGTAATAAAGATAAAGTTGATGTTCTATAAAAACATGGATATTCAAAATCAAAGCTATTTAAGTGTTGGAAACTTATAATGTTAGGAATGGGAATTTGATAGGTGAGAACGGATTTCTTTCAATCTGTAAATATTAGGTATTGTACGTTTATATTAATCAATGAGGATATCAATTTATGAGTAAACGGAGTTACCCATTACCTAATAATCCTCTAGAATAATCCCTCGAATCGTTAACTTCACTCCATAGAAACCCTAATTTCTCAGTCTCATTACACACTGAAATATCGAATCCATTTTTGTAGATTTTCACCAAAATTCGATAAATTTAGCACTTCGATAAACCGATAAATTTTCAAACACCCATGAAACTAGCAAAAGGAGCGGTTTCCCTCCTCAGACCTAACATACTAGGCACCCCAAACACAATACGACTCACTCAAAAACGCAATACATCGGAATCCTCAACTCAAGCTAACCAGAATGTATCAAACAAACAGCTATTATACACCACCGACCCGCTAACCCCAGGATCTATATTCTTTTTGCCTCACGGCACCAGAATATTCAACAAATTGGTCCAGTTCATGAAAAACCAACAGATAAAGTACGGGTTCCTGGAGGTCATCACCCCTCTATTGTACAAGAACAAGCTATGGAAGAAGTCTGGTCACTGGGACAACTACAAAGATGACATGTTCAAGGTGGTGGGGAACGATTTGAGCAAGGAGGAATTAGAAGAGCACGAGCACGACCATGAGCATGAATACGGCTTGAAACCAATGAACTGCCCCGGCCATTGTATCATCTTTTCGAAGTTCGACAGATCCTACAACGAACTTCCAGTGAGATACTCTGATTTTTCCTCGTTGCACAGGAACGAGGCCAGCGGTGCGCTTTCTGGATTGACTAGGGTGCGCCGGTTCCACCAGGACGACGGCCACATTTTCTGCACACTCGAGCAGATCAACCAGGAAATCGAAAACACAATCAACTTGATCAAAAACACATACAAGACGTTTGGGATCAAGGAGGCCGAAATTGAGTTTTTCTTGTCCACCAGGCCCGAGGACAAGTTCATTGGCGACGTGGAGACCTGGAATAGTGCGGAAGAGCAGTTGAAACAGGTGTTGGACGGCACGGCAGGAGAGGGAAACTGGAAAATCAGGCCTGGAGACGGCGCATTTTACGGCCCCAAGATCGACGTTCTCTTGACCGACGCATTCAACAAGAAACACCAGGTTGGAACGGTCCAGTTGGACTTCCAGTTGCCTGCAAGATTCGAGTTGAAGTATGTTTCTAAGGACGGCAACAGGAACAACCAGCCTATCATGATCCACAGAGCTGTTTTTGGCTCGTTGGAGAGGTTTTTTGCCATTTTGTTGGACCATTACCAAGGAAAATGGCCCTTTTGGATCAATCCGAGACAGGCAGTTATTATTCCTTTGAACAATTCGCATGTAGAGTATGCTAAAACACTTCAGAAACAGTTGAGTGGTGATATTGTGGGCACAGATTTGGAGATCTCGCCAATCACGGGGTACAACTTTCATGTTGATATTGATCTGAGGCCTGAGACGGTTGGAAATAGAATCAAAGATTCGATTCAAAAGGGATACTCGTTCATTTTGATGGTTGGAGATAAGGATATTGCTGCTGGAACTGTAGCAGTCAGGTCTAGAGATGATAGAAAGATATCCAATTTACCAGCCAGTGAAATTTACCAAAAGTTTATTGATTTGGAGAAAGGATATGAATGAGTTCAACAGTTAGAATAAAAAGTTCAAATTTGAATCTCAATGTATATAGTTTATAGAGATATCAAAATTGCAAGGCAACACTTCAAAATCAAAATTTAATTCTGTTAATATCATAAATCTTGTTGGGGATAGTAAGTAATGGCTAGTACTTGCGTAGTAGTATATCTGTGCATTGACTAAAGATCTAACTATCGTGGCCATGCTAGCCCCTATATATAGGCAGGCCCTCCTTTACTAGTGCAAACGGAGTCAAAAGATAGTGACGCTGAGGTATCTAAGGATCCCCAGTGTCCCTGGACCTAACAAATCTACAAAAACTCAAAAATTACATTAATGTACACATTTTTACAATCAAGATCCATATCCCTTCGCAATAAGCAACTTATCCACCTCAGCCCAGAAATCCTTCACAATCATCTTGTCTCTAAATCTTTTATCACCCCTGTCCACCTTGATTTCCGTGACGTTCCAGTCTTTGATCTTGTTTGGCGTAGGGTCTCCGTTATAACTCAAGAAAAACCCATGGAACTTTTGGAACAAAACATGCGGTTTCGAATACTTGTACTTTGTAAACTGCCACTCCTGGCCATTTGTGAAGATCGCAATCACTCTGTCCCAGTACTCCGGCTTGTTGAACATCTCGACGTTGTCAACCACCATGATTTTCTGTGCTATAGGTACTAATCTGTCCGAGGGGTGGTTCAAAATGGCAATACCGTTTGTGGGCCTATTCTGCTGGTTTGGTTCTGTGAACCTGCCTCCCTCCAAGAAGTCCTTGATGTTCGACAAGGACAACAACGCGGTTGAGGCTGGCGACACAATTATGATTGGCTGTTTCTTAGGTGTGGACGACGAGCCTCCTGTCCGCGTGTATGACGTGCTTTGCGACGAGGTGCGCTTCAACTGGCTTATGAACTTTTTGGCGTCCGACACCAAGTACCCAAAGTCTAAGTTTTTGGAGCCTCGCAATGCTGCATTATGGTTTAACGAGTTTCTCTCGTGTTTTGATATTCTTTCGATTTGCGGGTCGAGCAGGTTTGTCTTTGGAACGTCATCGGTTGAAGGCGCAGACGCAGACTGCGTCAGCGAGTGGTCTGCACTACTAGCCACAGCAGCCTCTTTCCCACTTTTAGCACCTTCGTCCTCCTTAATGAACTTACACGAGTCCGAATTTCCACTCAACCATGTGTTGAGCTCAGTTTTCACCAAAAACTTGAAGTCTGATATTCCAAGCTCTAAGCACTGGTTTTTGTAGTCAACAATTGACGACTTTTCATGGAGCCACGAGAAAACAACGGCTTTCAAGTCCTGGGCAGTGTCCTCGTTGTAGAAGTTGGTTGCTGCCTGAAAGTCGTAGTACTTTTCAGAGTCCCCAAACCTGACGAACGATGCGTCCTTAATAGAGTCTGTTTGCACGTACTCGCCTCCCTCATTTCTAAAAAATGTTATAGGCTTGTTCTTCGTGGTGCTCTCGTGCAATGCCTTGAGGGGAGATATATCGCTCATTCTACCTGAGTCCAAACTACCGAAACAGCACTCAAATCTTCAGTTGTTGATTTTTTTTTGAAGTGTCTAATTTCAATGTCGTTAACTAAAATGTCGGATGTCGTGCTAATTTATTAAGGAGGTTCCAGATATCATTAGAGATATGACATGAAGTTCAGAAAGTCCAATGTACGGGAGTGGAAGGACCAAGCACTGACAACCTTAGAGCAGGCTCAGAAGTTGTGTACCGATGCTCAATCGCTGTTGAGCAACACCAATGAGAAGATCGTGATACTTCTTCCTAGTAAGATTGAGTATCTAGAGATCATAATTAAAGCATTGAAGGAACAATTCTCCAAAACCAAGAAGCTAATTGAGGAGGTGAGGCAGCAGATAGACGCAACAAAGTTCAACCACAAGACACATGAAGCTCTCTTGAAATCTTTGGCTGAATTGGATGAGGTGATAGACCTCTTGACACAAGTTAAAGTGCCCTCGTATGTCTTGAACGAAAACAGCCAAAGTACACCCAAGTCGTTGGTGGATTTTATTTCAACCGAGTCAATTGCAACGCTAAAGCGAAACGTGTCCATTAACAAGTCCAACCACGAGACTCTAGACAAGTTTGTGGGGCGAAAGTACATTGAGTTGCATGCACATTTCACTGCAAACACCAGTAAACCTTTTGTGAAGACACTCAAACAGTACGACGAGGATATAATTCCAATCAAGGTCCAAATCACGTCGCAGGACTCCACAATCAACACGATACTCAAGGAAAACCACTCATTGGAGAATGAGCTAATTTCAATGCTTGAGATGTTGACCAACCACTACGACCAATGCAACCAGGCCGTGGAGTTGTTTCACGAGTCGAACGAAAAAAACTTGAGTGTCTTGTACACCGACACCTTGGAGCTCCCGGACGTACTAAGAGAACTCAACACTATTTGCGAGATCATATTCAAGAACGAATCAAGGGCATCGAAAATCATCCTAGTCAAGCTAAAAACCATAGAATTGTTGATTTCAGGTGTTGAGAAGCAGTTTGAGAACTTGAGGACGTACAAAACGTCAAATATCCCGGAGATATACGTGATGTTGAACTTTACCACCGAGTATTTTAAGTCAAACACAAGCGCAGACGAGTACCTTGAGTCGATTAAACTGCTCACGTATCATTACACGCAGTTTGTTGAGGTTTACAACAATGAATACTTGAACGAATTGTACTATGAGAAGTACGTTTACCCTAAAAAGTTTCTTTCGAAAATCAATACGTTCTTGAGCAGTGAGTTGAATAGTTTGCAGTCTGAGGAAATCAGCAGAAGGAAGAAATGGTTAGATGATTACGGAAGTTTCATTCCTAAAGAGTTGAAATTGCCTGGAAACAAAAACTTTCCGATGATTACTGAGGTGATTACTGAGGGGTTAGAGCATCTTGATAGTGACGACAGTAAGGTTGAGGAAGAAGAAATGTTGAGGATGTTGAGGGAGTTTCATAAATAATATGAGATGTAAAATGCGAATGGGAATGGATATGGAACTGAGCATTTTGATGAATATAAGGCAATTAAATTAAGCATATTGATGAATATAATAAGGAATATCGATGAGTTGAGCTCATCGATGAATAAAAGAAACATATCGACGATTTAATGATGGCATTATCGGAAGGAATCGAAATTATATAGGAATACCATGTTTCAAATATAAAGTCACGTGTATTTGTAGATATCAAAAAGTGATGATTTGCATTCACTAAACCTCAGATTATAGAATGTTATGAAAGGTCTTTCTTTTGCAAAAGAATCCGGGAAAGTTACCTCCCATGGGGGTCCGACAATGAGCAGCTTTGCTGCTCTGTTGAACCACGATTATTCTGATATGGAAGATGAAGAGGATGTTGAAGACGTTATTGAGGATGCTGGAGAGGATGCTGGAGAGGAAGCTGCAGAAGAAAAACCAGTGTCCATAAATGAGAATTTCTCATGGCTAAACTCACAAGCATCATCTACTGTTAAAAAGTATGGAATTGGTGCTAAACTCATGTTCCAAATGGGCTACAAAGAAGGTACAGGACTTGGAATGAACAGTTCAGGAATAGTAAACCCAATTGAGACCAAGTTGAGACCTCAAGGGTTGGGTGTTGGAGGTATCCAAGAGAAAATCAAGGAAAACAGCCAAGAAAGTGACATCGAAATAGAATCTAGTGAAGATGAACAGGAAGTTAAAAAGACAATCTCACTATTTGAAGTGATACAAGATTTGGAGAAGAAAGATGTGATTGTGCCTCGAAGGTATAAAGAGCTTTCCGATAACCCTGGAAATGACGAGGAGACTCTTGCTGCGTATGATAAATTATCATCAATTAATACTAAAGTTACTGATTTAACGCAACAAGAGACTTTTGTACAGTTTCAAATTGACACTGCTCAAAATGAGCTAGAAGAAGAAAAGAGACAGTTGGCTTCTGCACAAGGGATCTTAGATGTATTATCTCAGGATATTGACGTAGACGAAATGTTACTGCGATTGTCACTTTTCAAGGACTTTTCAAGCACACCGTCGATATTCTCAAGCTTAATACGAACCCAAACAGAAAAGTTGTTTGACGAATATTATACAAAGGAAGCGCCAAATGAACTCACCAATAAACTAACGGACTGGAGTATTTCCTTCAAAGGTATAAGCGAAGTTTCCGAGAGAAACAAATTATGCCACTTTGATACTTTGGTGTATTCCAACTTCCGAAAACACACTTCACAACTTTTCACAAGTATGGACGAGGAACAAAACAATTTAATACTTGATAAAATACAATTCTGGTTGGACGCTCCGATCTTTGTTAACCAACATTTGATCAGTTTAAAGATTACGCAAGACTTGGTAATCCCATATTTTAAAGAACTCGATTGGCAACCAGGCGCAGAAGATAGGACAGATCCCACATTCTTAATAGACTATATTTTAGTTCTATCACCGGAACAGGTGGGGCCGTTTAAAGGTGTATTGGAATCGATATATAACAAATTTTTGAAATTTGTCGATTTCAGCCAACTGGAATCGTTATGGTATGCTCCAGGGCCGTCAGCTGTACACGAACTCCAGAAAATGCAGTCGGTGTGGTTTAAAGTGTTTAATAGATTTCTTAACACAGACGTGAGCGAGAGGTTGATAAGTACATTCAAGCCTTCCTTGTTAAAGTACATGTCTTCCACAAGTACCGATATTAGCTTTGCATTGGACTTGTTTGAGTTAGGGTTTGTCCAAAAACAAGAGCTTGCCATTATATACCAATTTCAAGTCTGGAACCCCTGGTTTAGGCGATTGCAAGAACAATCGAAAGAAAAGGTACACCAATTTGTGTCCAAAGAACAAACCTTCTGGAGGTCAGAAACACGCAAGATACAGTTTGAAAGAGATTACGTGGTTCTGCTCGTTTCATGGTATTTTAATGCTGTAATATTGCATCTTAAGGGTGCCCTGGTCACTTTGCCCTCTTTGTATGGAACTTCGTCTCCCAGTTTGAGCCAGCTTGAATCATTCTTCAGACAGGGTAGTAGAAGTTCTGTCAACGTGAAGGGAATACCTGCATACCAGTTGCTTTCGACATTTAAGGATGTTGTGGAGGAATTTTGCAACCAGCACAATATACTTTTCAAGAGTGTACCAGGAAAGTTTCATCCTACAAAGGGGTATGCGTTGAATAGAATTGAGAGCGAAAGAGGAAAGGTCTGGTGTTATATTTATGAGGATATTTTGTGGGTTTCGCAGGATATAGAAGTGGAGTTTAAGCCTATACCTCTTGAGGAGTTGCTTTAATACTTTCTCCTTGTAGTTACAACGAATTAAGAGGATCACAGCATCATGAACACGCTTCTCATAACTTACAATTTTTCCCATCTTTTGCTCACCATAAACACACAGTCCATAAAACCAACCACTTTCCCAACTAACACTCGCTTTCCATAAATCCCAATTCAAAGAAAAGAGAAAATCAAAAAGTTTCATATCGAACCACCATGAACCGATTATCATACACAGCAAAACAACACCTTCGGGGCTTCAATCCCTCCAGGTCGTACGGGGTGAAATCCAAACTCCAAGATGCAAAGAAGTTTGTCGACACTGTCGCAGACGAAAAGACAGATGTGTCGAAAACTACACTCAAGTATATGAGAAGAACAGGAGTGTTGTCGATATTTATAGTGTTGGCATCCATTGCATACGGAAGTTCATTTACTGAACTGATTGTCGAGCCCGTTCAGGAAATGGATTTGACCAAAGACGTCAGAAAATGGAACTAGAATGCTTACAGGAAGACTCGGAGAAAGAAAACTGTCAAGACTCATACAAGGGAAGCACACAAATCATAGGAAATAGTAGAAATGTACATAGCAATAAACACAGGGTTTCAAAAACAACATTGGTTCGAAATTGGAGAACATTCTAGTGCTTCCATAAATACCGAACATTATTGCCGTTGAATTTTCATCAACACCATTGGTGAAAAAAACGATTACAAATTGATAATTTTTCACATCGATCCAGAGGACCATGTTTAGAAACGTTGTTAGAGCTCGTACCCTTCGTCAAGTCCACAGAGTGGTGAGAAGAAACTACAGCAGACTGCCTTTCAATGACAGCGGTCTTTCCAACAGATATTTGTTTGTTGCTGCTGGATTAATTCCTGTTACACTTGCTGCTGTATTGCTCAAAAAGGACGAAGTTCCAAAGAAGTTTGAAATCAACAATGTGAGACTTGATTCTTTGGTTGACAACTCTGGGGAAGATGAGGAAGATGAAGATGACGAGGAAGAGGAAGAAGAGGAGGAAGAGGATGAAAAAGATGAAGTTGTAGCTGTTGATGAAGAAAAAATAGAAGAGAACGAGCCAGAGGAAGTGGAGGCCTCTGACCCTAGTGAAACGAAGGTTGCATCCAAGGTGGAGGAATCCACCGACGATGTCACCGAAGAAGTCAAGGAAGTCGAATCCACCGAGGTCACCGAAGAAGCCGAAGCTGAAGAAACCGAAGAAGGCTCCCAGTCTGCTGCCTACAACCCTGAGACCGGTGAAATCAACTGGGACTGCCCATGTTTGGGAGGCATGGCCGACGGACCATGTGGTGAGGAGTTCAAGGCAGCCTTCTCGTGTTTTGTCTACTCTGAAACCGAACCAAAGGGTATCGACTGTATTAAGAAGTTCGAGGGAATGAGAAACTGTTTCAGAGAGCACCCTGAGCACTACAAGGATGAGTTGTATGAGGACCAGGAGGAGCCAGCTGAGGTTGTTGAGGGTGAAGCTGAGGGTGAGGTTGATGCTAAGGCTGAAACTTCTGAGTAGTTGACATTAGATTCCATGTAAATATAATGAAGTTAAAGGATGTAGATAGGACTTTTGATATTCTGTGAATTGATTAGATCCTAGCATGAATATGTTTAGAGCGATGAAGTGAGTTTTGAGGCTCTAGAGTGAGTTCAAGAGCGTTACACTTCTTGATCTTTCACCAGCTATATGAACATTCTTCAGTATTTTTATTGAATGAAACCATTCATTTTTGCATTTTAAGAGATTGTTAGGTTGAAGGCAATTGGTGGACCCCAGGATCACCTCGGGAATAGTAATTTTACCCCGTGCCTACTAATAATGTCTCTTTCTGTTGAAGCTGGTTGGACTTGGTAATTAAGAATACATGCCCCAACGCTTAAGCTGGGAAATTGGCTTAGTTGTAAGGACCACGGAGTCTGCGTAATAGTTCATTGATTCGTGATTTAGTTACTTCTCTAGTTCAAGAGAAGATAGAAAATCATTCACCACTGTCCCCCACAAAGATGTACATTTGTACATTTGCAAAGAGTCATTACATATTCGATAAAGCAACGACGTTAGAGTTGTCGAATGGGTGATCTAACTTGGTAAAGCAAAATACTAGAAATCATGTAATGTCGAAGAATAAGTTGCGCATTGATCTGGGTTTTTCAAGCAAACTTTCTAATGTAGGCATTTAGTGGTAGTGGATTGGGATTAATACAGGACTTGATAGAAGTCTGGAAATTCCTCAGGATTACTTGACGCTATAGGAGGATTATATGTAAACAGTCTAATCAGTCAGGGAATAGATGATATCATAGATAACGAAAGGCATTTCTAAATGGGCAGAACATTTAAGATAGGTGTATAAGCATTCTTTCAATAATTGGTATCCTCAAATTTGAAATCTAGATCGATATGAAGAAGTTGAGTTCAATATGGAGTCGTTTGGACTCGCTAGCAATTTTAACATTTGCAAAAAGATTTTATGATATATGCTATTCTAGCTTGATCAGGTTACTTCAGTATACAAAACAATTTTAAAGTCTGACCAGGCAAGTATCAAATTGAATGTGGCTCCTCAAAAGCACAAGTACTACTGAAATGATTCATATCCAAAGGCTGTATATGCTTCAGTAATAAAATACAAACTTCGGTTTCTAGGATATTTAAAATCCTGAGCTACACAAACTCAACTTTTTGCAGCCTAAATTTGGTGGAGTATACTTGCATATACATTGACTATAGAGGCATTTTTTGTTATGCCTTTATATGCAATAATAAAGATAAAGCTGATTAAACTTCTCCTCTAGGGCCAACAATTGTTTCTCCTGGGCAACTGAAAGCTAATTTCTAGCTTAATATTCTCAACTCTTGAATTAAAATGAAGTTAAACAATGGTATTTCACTTTATAAGATATATAGATGCTATAAGAATATTAAACGGTGTAATGATACTAGAATGGAAAGATATTAGGGCAAGCACATTAAAAGTGGTATAAAGGAAAGGTGGTTTTGGTGTGCACTCACCTTGAAAGAAGGTTATGGTTATTTGAATGGCAAGTCCAGTGACATTAGAACGATGATATGAATAAACGGACTTGCTGACATGAAAACACTGATATGAATAAACGGACTTGCTGACATGAAAACACTGATATGAAAACACTGACATGTAAACACTGACATGAATCCACTGACATGAATCCACTGACATGAAAACACTGAAACGTACCCACAACATGAATACACTGAAACGTACCCACAACATGAATCCACTTATATGAAAACATTGGCATGTATCCAGAGCTTGAATTCACTAACATGAAAACACATGAATCCACTAACATGAAACAGAAATGCACTATCATGAAAACACATGAAATGCACTATCATAAAACACTAACATGCACACCCACTCAGAACACTAACCCCCTCACTCAAATCAATCCCATCAAAACCTTGTATTTTCCTGTTCACATTCACAGGCTCAACGCAGTCGATCCCCCTCTGGGCAACCTGGAGAAAAACCAGCCGCACCAGGTCCAAGTTCTTCGAACTCACCTCCCTCAAATCGGCCAGCCAGTCCGCCACATAGTTCTTGAGGTTCACACGGTCCGTGTGCCTCGTGAGTATATCCTCAATCTCGGCCATCTCCACACATCGCTCCAGTCTGCGGTCATTCTTATTCCCCACCACCACCACGCCAGGGTTCTCCACATGGCAGTGCTCCATGAAGCGCGAAAACCAGTCGCGCACACTCAACACCGACTCGTAGTTGGTGATGTCGTACACCAAGACACACACGTCCGCGCCGCGGTAGAAGGCCTGCGAGATGGAGTTGAAGCGCTCCTGGCCCGCGGTGTCCCAGATCTGCAAGTTCACGGTGCGCTCCAGCGCGTCGACCTCGACGTCGTGCTGCTCGGCCGCGCGCTGCGGCAAGCGCACCGTCGTGGTCAAGTAGTCGCCCCCGATCGTGGCCTTGTACGCGTTGGTGAAGACGTGGTGCACAAATTGCGACCGGAGACACGTCTTGCCCACCCCCAGGTCCCCGAGCAACACCACCTTCAACGTCGGTGGCAGCGCGTCGTACATGGTCCTCGTCAGCAGACCGTAGTTGGACATGCTCCGCTAACTTTTGACGACCGCACGAAAATTGGCCAGCCAAAAAAAAAGATAGCAAACACTCAATGAAGATCTTCTACATTGGTATATTGAGGAACTCTGGGGACAAGGCGCTTGAGCTTACACTGGCGAGGGATGTGTCGCTGTTCTCGTTCTTCGAGCGTAACGGTGTGTCGCAGGTGATGAACTTCTTGGCGTTGACAGTCGCGGAGAGGACAGCCGCAGGCAAACGGCAGAGCATTGAGGAGGGCAACTACGTCGGGCACACGTACGCACGGTCCGAGGGGTTGGCTTGCGTGGTCATCACAGACAAGGAGTATCCGGTCAGACCCGCGTACACCTTGATCAACAAGATCTTGGACGAGTTCTTGTCGTTGCACCCTGAGGCGGAGTGGAAGCACATTTCGGCCACGACTGCCAACTTGAGCTACGACAAGTTGGAGCAGTACTTGAAGAAGTACCAGGACCCGTCGCAGGCGGACTCCATCATGAAGGTGCAGCAGGAGTTGGACGAGACCAAGATTGTGTTGCACAAGACGATCGAGTCGGTGTTGCAGAGGGGGGAGAAGTTGGATCTGTTGGTGGACAAGTCGGAGGCGTTGAGTAGTTCTTCGGCGATGTTTTACAAGCAGGCCAAGAAGACTAATTCTTGTTGTGTTTTAATGTGAGTAGGGTAATGAATGAGGTTGGATTATTGTAGATATTTTGGGGAGATGATATTGGGATATTGATATTGGGAGATATTGATATTGGGATGTTTTTACTAATGAGGAGAGACGATATTGATAGTGAGGGATGATATTGTGATTAGTTATTGGGTCATACTGAGTATGTAGATATTGAGATACTGAATATTTAAGCAATTATAGCATATTGAGAAATTTTGAATTGAATATTGATCAAAGAATATTGAATATCGAGAAATGTGGATTTGAGAAATGACGAACTTTGAGATATTGAGCGAACGTGTATACATGCTATAAATTTTCTTGAGTTTCAAGTTATCATCTTTTCTTGGTTTCACGTTTCTATGTTGAGTTGAATGAGTAACTCAAGACTTAAAGTATCAAGTGTTGTTAATGCTTTAGTGAGTACCTTTAGTAATTGGATAAATGTTGGGTAAATGATTTGACAACTTAAACAGTCTGTATTGAACTAAATGAACCGAGGTTACTTGACCTTTATAAGGCTATTTCATTACTTCTCTCGACCTGGAGTCCCACTCCACTGGGGTGACCAGATTGTATATCTTATCGTGGTCATTTACTTTTAAAAAGAGTCTCTCTTCTTGTGACAGTGGATCATACTTGATTCTATTGTTATAGAAGTTCATACATATTGTGAAAGTGATTCACATTCTATTGTGAAGGTAGTCACATTTCAACACAATAGCATTTTAGCCGAGCTGGTGTCCACCAGTTATAGTGGTCCCACCAGGGGCTTAAAACTTTGCATTTCAAAGAATAGAAGTTAAGATTAAATGATAGAAAAAGCAATGAGTAGTATTCAGATGAGAACTCTAACCAATTTAGCAAGTACTTGGGGCAATGGAAATTAATGTTTACGTTCGCTAAAAATGGCTGCAAAAGTGGCTGCAAATTTCGAATCAGTTGAAAAAACCTGGGATTTTTGAACTCCAGGTACACTCAATCAATCGATTATACAGACTTTTAGTTAATTAATCAAGCTCTTTAGGATTCTACAAATTTGTAATTAATCAGTAAGTTCCTTATAGTTATCAAGTTTTTGAAATCGACAGTCCTTTAAAATCAAAGAACTTATATTCTCAAGACTTACACAAGCTCATTAAGCTCTTTAGAAATATTCAAGTTCCTTAATTAACTCATAAAGTCTTAATTGAACAAGTTCTTCGATTCTCAAAAATAATACCATCTCAAAGGTTAAGCATTTTAGAATTTTAAAAGCTCCTTAATTAAGCTCTTTAGAATTCTTTAAGCTCCTTAATTAAGCTCTTGAGAATTTTAAGCTCCTTAACCTACAAATAGAATTAAACAAATTCTTTATGCTCAAGAATTATAAAAGCTCATTAAGCTATTTAGAATTATACAAGTTCCTTAATTAACCCATAACGTCTTTATACTTCCAAGAGACATCAAAACGAGACTTGAAATTCAGAGAAAACGGTGAGGGACACATTAAGCTATTTAGAATTACACAAGTTCCTTTATTAACCCATAACGTCTTTATACTTCTAGAGACATCAAAACGAGACATCAAAACGAGACATGGAAAATTAGAAAACACGGTAAGGGACACAACGGCCTATTATATCAAATAATAAACCCAGTTCTACTGTCGTTGCTAAAGTTCTAAATTCTTCTTCACCACCTGGAAAGCCTTGAGAAGCTTTCTCCTCGCCCCAAGCGCAATCACGCCCCTGCCCTCCAACTCCTCGTTGTTCAACTCCACCAATTCCCTCCACGGGATGTCCTTGAGGCACTCTGTGTACTTGTGCAAGCGCAACAACTTCAACCAGGCGGGAATGTTGGAGAGCAAGTCCACGTTGCTCACGTCCGCCGGCATGGACGAGTTGGACGTGGACGAGAGCGAGGTGCTGCTCGAGTTGGACGAGTGCAAGTTGCTCAAGCTGCTCATCATGTCCGTGTGCAAGTGCTTCAGCTCCGGCAGGCCTGCGAGCGGGCCGGCCTTCTTGTACTTCAACTGCAGCGAGGTCGGAGACTTGGGGTTTGCGCCGAGGGTGCGCGGGAGCGGCACCGACGACGAGTTGCCGGCGCGGTTGATGGACTCCTCGTACGCGGCGGACACCCTGTTGCCCGGCACGGCCGCGCCCGCGTGCGGGTGTTTTCTGTTGGAGTCCAACGCCACGCGCGAGTTGATCGTGGCCAATGCCCCGAGCTTCAACGCCGTGTGCGCGGTCAAGTCCATCGACTCGCCCTGTTGTTGGGGCTGCTGTGCGAGTGTCTGGCCGGAGTTGCCCGTGTTAGTATAGTACTGCTGGTGGAGCAGCGGCGCGTTCGAGTTGGCTGCGGCCAACTGCAAAAAGTTTGTCTTTTCAAACAAGTGCGACGTTGGCGACCTTGCCCTCTCGAGTTGGTGTTGGTGTTGTTGGGGTGGTTGAGATTGCTGTCCATATCTGTTTATGTTATTCAAGTTTGGTTCTGCAGATTTCGGTCTTTGAGTTTTTTGGTCGACAAAGAGGTATTGGTTGGAGGCTAAATTACCTCTCAAAGGGTTTTGTTTTGGTTTTGGTTGGTGTAGTTGGGGTTGGGTTTGATGGTTTTGTTGATTATGTTGGAGTTGGTTTAGATGGTTTTGTTGGTTTTGTTGGTTTTGAAGTTGGTTTAGCTGATTTTGTTGATTTTGCTGGATATTTTGCAGAAGTTGAAATTGCTGATTCTGCTGATTTTGCTGATTTTGTTGATTTTGCTGAAGTTGCTGACTTTGCTGACTTTGCTGACCTTGCTTTCCCAAACTCAATCCCTCCATATCACCATACAAATCATGATGCGAACTATACGGAGAAACCATATACTGAGAAGACTGCTGACTCATCTGCTTCGGCTGCGTCAAATGACTATCCAACTTACTCTTAAAAGTAAGCAAAATGTCCAACGGAAGATTGTTCACCAAATAATCAATCATGGTGATGTTGTCCTGCGGGCTCAAATTTTCAATCCAGTTGTAAAATACAAGCAACTCTTGGAAAAACTGTTGCGGTTGCGGTTGCTGTTGCTGCTGCTGCTGCTGGCGGTTGAAAAAGCTCGAAAAGTCGTTGACGGACTGCGGTCTGCTGGGCACCGACGTGAGAAACGACGACTTGTTGCCCAACAACGCGGCGAGGTTGGTCTGGTCGGCGGCCGTGGGGATGGGCGACATGGTGTGGTCCTTCAACAAGGAAGCGTTCAACGGGGTGTTTCCTGCGGGCACCGCGGCGCCAAGCAAGTCGCTGGCAAAACCGCCAAACTTGGACGCCGACGGCGTGAGCAAGCTGGGTGTCATGGACATGTCACTGGCACCGTTGCCGGAAGAACTGGCGCTCTTCTTGAGCAGCCCGTCCACCAGCTGTCTCTTGATCAAGTCCAAGTCCAAGTCTGCGGTGAGAGTTTCGAACTCGTGCTGCAAGTTGAAGCCCACGCTCTGCTGGCGCTCGGCGTGGCCTAAGGGCTGGTGGCCCGCTAGAGCGGTGCCGTTGGCGGTGCCGTTGGCGCTGGTGACGCTGCGGTGTGTGCCTGCTGCGCCGCTGGACCCAGCGGACCCGGCGGAGCCCGGCCCAGACCCTCCGGCGGTGAAGGTGCTGAGCAACCCATAGCCCTGCTGCTGCTCCAACGGCGGCGGCGACAACACGATCGGGCGGTCCATGTAGGGGTGCGGCGTTTGAAGAGACGAGTCCATGGAGAAGATGTTACTTTGGAGTTACCACGGAGGGGGAGTGTTTGGTTTGGTTGATGAGATGTATTCTGCTATTTTTTTGAGAGTTGGTTTTTTCGCGATGAGAATTTTTCGATCGGGACCACGAACACTCTCACTCACCACTCGCGTACGAAGAGAGTGAGTGGTGTGTGTGAGTGGGAGTGTGAGGATATTACTTAGTTCTTAGTGAGTGAGAAATATGGTTATTTAATGAGTGAGAGTATTAGGTAGTTCGTGAGTAATTTACCTTACAGTTCTTTACATAGTACGTCTGTTGGCTAGTTAGTAAGAGCTAGAGACTAGTGAGAGCTGATGAGCTAGCGAATTAGTGAGTGAACTAGTGACCTAGTGAACTAGTAAATTTAAAATTAGTGAGTGTAAGCGAAATAACAACCAAGAGTGAAACAATAAGTATGAAGAATAAAATGAGAGTATACAAAGAGCAATCAAACATATATGACCTCGCAAACAAATTGAAAATTGCTCTGAAAATTCACCACTAAAAAACTCTCGTTGAAATTTCAGCCCTAACAAGGGATACGCTGTGAGCTGATTTAGTGACGGTGCTGACGTAAAAGACAATGCAGGTTAAGAGCAGGCGATGAGCCAACGGCTGCCCACGGGGTGCCTGGCCCGCCGCTGTTGACGCGGGGTGGGCTCTAAACTGCTGAGTTAGGGCCAGTTGGCGAACGTTAAAGCAAAAGTTGGGTTTGCGTGGCATTGTTCAGCGGTGGCCAGTCTTCTATTTTTCGATGAGGTGGACGGGGGCATGGACACAAAGGGTACAATGGTGGCAGGGGGGTCCACAAAAGGGTTGGTTGCTGTCGGCGCGCGTTGGCGTGCAATTGGCTGCAAATGGGCTTCCCATTTGAGTGCCACTGAGCATAGCTTGAGAAGTCAAGCTATACGATATAGATAACCCAAAATGCAGAATTTGGATCACATTGTACAGAAAAGTGGTGGTTTAGATGGGTGTGGAGGATATATGCTTTGGGGATTATTTGACATTGATTATAAGAAATTGGGATTCAGTATAATTGAAATTGAGAGTTTTTGATTGAGTAAAATTGACATATTTTTTTGATTTAAGCATCTAACATGATTATTGGTTGAATTGAGTACTTGAAATGAGTATTTGAATTGAATACCTATATTCGAGAATACTCGATTCTTCGGTTTTTGAATGAATATTTGGATTTTACACTTGAAATTTAGATTGGATATTCGGGGTAATTGTTATTCATTTGCTTTATGTATTTTTGAATAACAATTTGCTTTATGTATTTTTAAAGAAATACTGAATTTGATCTTGGTTTTTAGATTTATCTTGATCGTGACTTTTCTACATAGAGAACATTTTGTTTTCTTTTTGCAATTGTAATTGTAATTGAGTATTAAAAATTGAATATTGAGTATTTGGTTGAATATATGATCTTTTGGATATTTGTGCAACTACTTGATATAATCAAGTATCGAGTGTTTGATTTTACTACCGAGTATTTGAGCTTGAATATTTGATTTCGGTTTTTTGAAGTTCACTAGATCTTTGGATTATTTTGAATCGACCTTCTGAATATCTCACCATTAAACATGATTATTGAGTAATTGAATTTGAGTATAGGATGAAGGAATAATGATCTTGATCTATTGTAAATTCACTTGAATGTCAATTCATTTGATTCTGAGGATTGAATGAACATTGACAATTTAAAGAGAAGGTGTTTATTTGGTTATTCGAATGGCATACTTGATTATCTAGTATTTGTTCAGTCAGTATTGTACACTTAGTATTTGGCAATTTGATTTCATGGTGATTTAAACATTTAGTATTTGACTATTTGATTTCATGGTGATTTAAACATTTAGTATTTGACTATTTGAATTTCATTGTGATTTGATCATTTAATATTTAGTATTTAGTATTTGACTATTTGAACTTGTCATTGACTATTTGAAGATTCACTGATCCTGGGGTATTAGTTTTGAATATTTGAAATTCATCGATTATTGAGCATTTAGCACCAATATTGAGTATTGAACTTTGCTGTTTATTGAATGTTCATTATTGTACGTTATTGATTATTTGGTATTTAGTGTTTGAATAATTCGAAAATTTATAGATTAAGTATTCAAATATTTGAACATTTACTGATTTGCATGCATATTCAAATATTTGAACATTTACTGATTAGCATGAATATTCAAATATTTGAACAATTACTGGTTTGCATCACTATTCAAACATTTAAACAAAATATCCAACCTTTAACTTAAATATATAAACTCACCATAAACTGTTAACTTTTATTCATTTATACACAAACTAACCCAAAACATTCTACCCATTTATTATCTTGAGTACATCTATCACTATCTATTCATCCAAAACTCCTTGTTCCTCTGCACAATGTCACAGGTGTACTGCAACTCCGGCAACAAGTCCGCCACGTTCCGAAACAACTTCTCCGCAAAGGTGTTGATGAAGAAGATCTGGCCCTTGTGCAAGTTTGGGTTCAAGGCCAAGACGGTGTCCAAGTCCCTGGGCACCAGGCCGTAGCACACGTCGGTGTTCTGCGGCAGCGGCAGCGCGATGCGGCGCTCAAGAAGGCCCACCTCGTCGAACTCACGCGCCAACACCATGGCCCACTGCGACGACACGCGCAACGGGCGTGTCACGTTCGAGATGTCCGCGCACTTGATGAGGAGCGACGACAAGAGCTTCACCTTGGCCACCTCGTCGCTGTACTCCTTCAAGATGCTCAAGCGGTTCAAGTACTCAAAGTGCTCGGCCATGTCTGTGGCCAAGATGCTGGTGATGATCAACTCGCGTAAAAGCAAGCCCTCTTCCGAGGGTGTCCTCAACAAGGACGGCCAGTAGACCTCCAAGACCCTGTTTATGAAGACCAGTGTGTGGTACAGCTCCAAGACCAGGCGTTCGTTGTATGTGAGGGAGGTGGGGGCGCTGTGTTTGATCAAGAATGCGTTTGTGACGCCGGGGTGCCCGACGTCGTGGCCGAGGGCTGCGATGAGGAGGCCGAGGGTTTGGAGTTGGTTTAGGTGGGGGGTCGAAGACTTCTCATCCTTCACAGACGTCGTTTGAGACATTGAAGTTTGTGACTTTGAGGTTTTAGAATTCTGTGAGGTTTTAGAATTCTGTGAAGTTGAAGAATTCTTTGAAGTTTGACTAGTCTGTAAAGGTTGTGACACTTGAGATTCTAAAGTCTTCGACATCTTCAACGTCTTCGACGTTGATGATTGTCTCAAAACCAAACTTTCCCCCACGGCTATCGAAGTAGGAGAAAGATAGCGTAACTCATCCGCATCTGGATCCCCCTCCAACTGCTCAAACTCCGGCAAACAACTCAACTTGATCAAAAAGTGAAAACAAGCATGTACAACATCCACCACGTGCCGGAAGTTGTGAAATGGGTTCCCATTCTTGTAACAGTCACGCACCGCAAACACAAACCCCAAGAGCTCATTCTCCGACAACTCCAACTGCTTTTCCGAGGTCTGCTCAAGTGCGTACCTCAACATCACATACACACAGTAAACCAAATCGTCGTTGGATAACTCGTGTGCCGGGAACGACCAGTGCCCCACCAAGTGGCACAACCTGGCCAAGTGCTCCGGCGAGTGGTTGCTGAGCAAGCTCTTGAAGTCGACGGCGCGCGCGACCGCGTCCTTCAAGCGCACCAAGCGTGCGTTTGTCGCGGCGCTCTTGTTGGTGGAGCTGTGCAAGAGGCTCGCCATGGTCGGAACCACCAGCGCCAACGGGTCAGCAGGGGAATACGCGTCCAACTCGTTGGCCGCGGCGGTGCCCGTCCACGTCTCGACCCTGGCGATCCTGCTGGCGATCAAGTGGCGGGTCCTGCGCGCCGCCGCGTCGAGCTGTGGAGCAAACTCCGGCGTGAGCAGCGCCGCCGCCACGACAATCACGTTGAGGTGGCTGAAGTGGTAGCGGACGAGGAGCGCCTTGTCCGCAAACGGCATGGCGTCCATCTCTGAGGTGTTTCGGGGCTCGCCGACCGCCACCACGATGGCGTGGTCAGCGTCCTGCTCCGTGTTCCCTCGCGTGAACAAGGCCGCCACCAACGCCGCAAATTCCTCATAGTGTGTGTGTGTGCGGTGCTCCAACAGTATGCTGGGCGCCGCGCATGCGAGTGTCATTAGTTCTGTCATGGTATAGTACACTATAATACATGTGTAGCCTAAAGACTAACGATGACCAAATGTAAAAAAAAAGGGCAACCAACGAAAAATGATCTTGATGATGAAGATAAAGGAAAATGGATGTTTAATATTGGGCGTTTCTTTTGGATCCTCGGTTGAGGGAGGAAGGGAAGAGAAGAGAAGAGGTGGAAGAGAGACAGTGGAGGATGTAGGGTGGGGGAAGGAGAATGTAGGATGGAGGATGGGATGGAGGGGAAAGAATGGGCCCTGCTATTGATGGTCTGTATCATAAAAAAACCATCTCATCAGTAAAGTAATTACACTCATCGCTTTCCTCACCAACCTCACACCCATATAATCTCATACCCTACACACAAATCTATGCAAATCTCTAACCATACAAACTCTACAAAATACACCCACACCTTACTAAGCGAACAGAACGTTGGTGATGCAACGGTCAGTGTGTCGGCAAAAGACAAAAAGAAAGAGAGACCGTTGGGAGAAGAAAAGCGCGAGGGTGGGGTGAACGGTGAACAAGGAGACAATTGGCCGGGGCAACACAAGGGGCTCCACTGGAACAATGGCGTCCTGAACACGGAAAAGCATGTAGCGCAGGCAGCGGAAAGCGGTGTTTGTGGTGGAATCGACGGACAATGGAAATGAGGCGGGGGCTGAGAGATTGCGGGAACGGCTGTCAGGGTTTTGTGGGAGAGGGATTAGAGTGGTGGGCTGGGAGGATGGAGCGCTAAGAAGGTTGAGCGGGACACCTACTGTTGGGGGCACGGCTAAAGCCGAGTATTCTTTGTTGAATTGGTGAATGCCTACATGGCAAACTTTAATATTTTTTTGGGTGCAAATTGTCTTTAATGTTTTTAGTGCAGATGAGCGAACGTTTTTGGTGTAATATGGGTTGCATTATGGAGTTATGGGTGCGTTTATGTTACATTTGTGAGAATGTTGCGTTTATGGTGTTGGCACTTTAGTGCACATTTGAGGGTCGGCAGATTAGAGCACATTTGAGAGTGGCACTATAGTGCATTTGAGTTGCGCGTTAGCAATAGTGAGCTGGCACAAGCACATTTGAGCCGGCACATTTACGGAGACACTTTACTCATCTAATGACATCTAAAGAAACTTTAGCACATTTAGCAACATCCAGAACTAGAACCTTTTATAACCAACACACAGGATTGTGCACACTGCTTTATCTTACTTCTTTCGTGTCTAAATTTCCATCTTTGTTTAACAATCGTCAGCCACCGTTGAGACTGCCGCCTATTTGTAACTACGCTTCTGCGTTTATTATTGTACAATCTACGTGAATTAATTGCACTGTGGTAATATGATTGCAATGTTGAGAGATTATGGTGAGTAATATTCAATTGTTCATTTTGAATGGTTTTATTACTTGAAAATCTAAAGTTTAACGGTAACCGAGGCTCTACAACCGTTAGAGTCTGTTTTACCTATATGCTGCAACGCACTTGCGTTTTAAAGTCTGGCAACTCAAGTGGTACTGGTCTTTGTGTTTAAATAGACACCAGATCCTGGTTATGGGCTTATTTTGGACCCAAGCACTATACGCTGTTGGGAAGCTAACCAAGCCTTGGAGATTGGTATAAAAGGCCTGTATTAGACTTTTCTCCTTTTCTCTGGAATTCCTTCTTCTTCCCTGAAATTCCTCCTCCAGCGGCTCTGTTTATGCCGCTAAGTCCCAACAATCACTTCATTTAGGCAGAGATTTTTGTAAAACCGCTCACGTAGCCTGTGGAATCGACTTAGTCTCTAAAATAAGTAACAAGTGTTGACAATTAAATCACAAAGAAGGTAGATCGGTGATCTTGGTGGAAACATCTGATCTTACAGCTCCACAGCAGCCACGGCTCCGAGTTGTGATCAATAAGGTGGAGTAACTGAATATCACACTCTTCTCAGTTTGAAGGTCGTGAGGTACTTGGCCTTTGCATAAAGAGGGCTCTGGAGCTTCAAGAGGGGATGCTTGTTATCATTATTCTGGTATTGAGGTTATTTTGAATACTTTTGTGGGGTTTTTTGGTGCACTTTTTACTTTTGTATCTTCTTCGGTTTATCTCAATTCTCAGGTTTATTTCCATTATGTTTATCTCCCTACTTACGTTTATTTCCATGCTAGTTTTAGTTCACTTCTCATGTTTTCCATTTCTTATGTTTTCTCCTTTCTTATGTATCTACCATTTCCTTACTTTATCTTTATGTTTATCTTCCATTTCCAATGTGGCCTCATCTCTAACGTTCTTCTCTTGGTTTTTTTCCTATTTCCTATTTACTTCATTTCTTAAATCTATCCCCATGCTTTTACGTTTATCGTCTTATTTTAATATTTCATTTCCCCTACTTCTGGACTCCGCATGTAATTCTTCAATTCCTATTTCTCAATTTCCTATGTTCTACTTCATTTCTTAGTTTAACTTCAATTCCAATGCAGTTCTCAATTTCTTATCTTCTTCACTTCGCATGTCTATCTCCATTTTTTACGTTTCATGTCTTCTTTCATTTCTTATGAGTTTCTCCATTACTAGTATATTTCTCCATTTCGTATGTCCATATTCTATTTCTTATGTTTATCATTACTTCTGTATTTCTCTCTTAGCCTTATCTACCAATTCCTATGCATTCCTTCATGTACTATTCACTTTTTGGGTTATCTCCATTTCCCATGTGTTTCTCAATTTCTATGTGTTCTTCATTTCCTATCTCCAGTAGGTTCATTTTCCATTCCTATATATTATTTCACGTCTTACGTTCATCTTCATGCCTTTAACTCCATTTCCAATGTTTTTCTCATTCCTTCTCCATTTCTCATGTTTTGTCATGTGTTTCTTGATTTCTCATGTTACATGCTTTAGTTCATCTTCCACTTCCTACGATTCCTCCATTTCGTATGCTCATATCCTTTCATATCTTTATCTTCCCTTAAGTTTATTTATTACCCATTCGGTCATCTTCATTTTATCCTCCATTGGTATCATCTTCCATAGTTTATCTCAATAAGGAGTCCTTTACCCTTTATTTACCTCATTAACTTAATATCTCAATTAATAGTTAATCTTCTCCATTATCTGCAAACTCATCTCTCCCTTCCCCTCATCATCCAACAGACTTCTCAATCTTTAACCCAAAATAAACACTCACCACCACAACCAATACCCCCAATATGATATTTAACTGCTTGAAACGATTCTTCTTCACCTGCTTCGCATGCTCCTGGAACTTGGTGTCGATATACTCCAACAACTCCAACTTCTCTATGAGCTCCTTCGACATGATGCCCTTGTCCTCGTTGATCCTGTTCTTGATCTGGTTCAATCGCAGCTCGAGCACGTTCAACTCCATCATCAAGTCGCTCAAGCGCGACACATTGTCGTTGATCTCGGTGCGGTAGCGCACCTTGATGGTGTCCCTGTTCTTGACCAAGTCCTCGCGCAAGTTGTTTGTCTGCGCGTGCACTTTGCTCAAGTAGCGCGACAAGCGGTTGAGCTCCAACACGCCCGAGGTGTCCTGCGCGTTCGTCAGCACATGCTCCACCTGCGACTGCAACGCCTGCGCCTGCCGCTTGCGCTTGAGCAACTCCTCGCGGTAGTGCACGTTGCTGCCCAACGACTCCATGATCAGGCCCAACATCTGCACACTCTCGTTTCCGGTGCCGCAGTTGCCCTTGCTGTACTCCTCGGTGATGGCGTCGATGTTGAGCAAGTAGTTGGTCATCTCCTCGTCGTCGGCAAACTGCGCACACCTGTGGAAGGAGAGGCCGCCCGCGGCGACCATGGCGCTGAACTCGTCGTCCGTCAAGTCGCGCGCCAACCGCAACGCCGTCTCGTCCTCGCCGCAGTCCTCGCCGTCAGACCCGTCAAACTTGAACAGGTTGTCGGCTTGTGGTGTCATCATTCTAGTGTCTATTCTGGTTTCCATGTTCATTGGAGTGTTACCAGCAGACCCAGCACTGTTGTTCAACAACTGGCTAACGTCCGCCAGACTCGGTGCCAGATTCGGCTCGTTGATCGACTTGTAAAATTGATCCACGAGCCGTTTATTACTGGCTTCACTGCTGGCTACAACGTACAACTTTCCGTTCAAGTTGACGCTGGAGCTGGTTGTTGAGTGGATGGGTGTAGAGTTCATGCTGTCACCGTTGCCTGCCAAAGTCGTGGTGCTTGCTGCGGGAAACAACTTGATGGGTGAGGTGAGTGGATTACGCTGCAGCGACTGGAAACTGGGCTTGCCGTTGCCGTTTGCCCCGGACACTCCTCGTATGGGTGTTTTTGGGCTTGTGATGAACACGCTGAGGCTTTTGTCATGGTGGCTTGACCTTCTTTCGTGAGTGGGGCGTTTTCTCATGAATTTGTTGTTGCTTTGATTTAGATTGTTGCTGCTTGGAAGCGAATTGTTGTTGTTCTGATTCGAATTCGTGCTGTTGATACTGATACTGTTCGAATTTAAGTTGGCGCTGGCGGAGCTATTCAAAAAGCTGGTGTTATTATTGCTTACGCTGTTCGCAAAGTTAGCGCTATTGGCAAAGTTAGCGCTATTACTACTATTTGCAAAACCGCTACCGTTAACGCTAACACCATTACCACCATACACACTCAAGTGTTCACCAGGCGGACTCATCGATTTTTCTGGAACATTTACCAGCTCCTCCGACTCTCGTAAGCTTAGATTCGGTAGAGACGTGCTGCTCTCGTTCACACTTTTGTGAACAAACACGTCCAGGGTGATCTCACCCTCGTCAAGGGGGTCCTCCAGATCGCTTATATAGCTCAACGCTGCGCCCCTGCTCCCTTCGGTGGGTTCCGTCTTTCCGGTATCTGCTCCTCGGTCAGACATGTGGAGTTAATTTTGCTTCTGCGATACTGTTTAAATGTGAATTAGTGGCATAAATTAAAAGTATAAAGTTTGGAGAAAAGAATTAAAATTAATAGTTTGGAGTTGTAGATTTTAGATGATGCATTGGTAAATTGAGGATGGTGATTTAGTAAGTTGAGGATGATGGGTTGGTAAATTGAGGATGATGGATTGTGATGATAGATTGAAATGAAGATGATAATTGTAGATGATATGTTGATCATAATTTGTGATACTCTACTGATTGTGTAGCCGTACACTCGTTGTATGTGCGAAGACCTGGTTGTGAATTGTACAGAAATACAACAATTAACAATATTAGTAAGAGGGAATTTTATCACGGAGAAGTCTTGAATGTCGAATGCTCTATCAATTACACTCAGCTGTATTCTGAAACAGACAGTCCTTGTTCTTATCTGGTAGCACCTGGTGACATCTGCCATCACAAAAAATTGAAACCATGGTGGTTAAGAGATGTGACAGGACAATACAACATCGCTGCACATGCCACCCTACAAATCTAGAACAGCAGTCCTTGCTGTGCTACTGAAAATACCTCTATGCAGTTAAGGATTCCTATTTGGCAGTTCTTAGCTGGGTTCGGTGGATGGATATCTGCATGGCTGTAGAAGGGCCTGGCAACCACTATCCGACAAAAGCTTATTCTCAATTACATTCGAGTGATATGGAGTTGAGAGCACTGACTGGTTGAGATGTTAATGTTTGCAAGCTTGTGAAACAGTAGAATTTGCAGTCAGTCCTGGGGCTGCCAAATTTTGAAAGCTCTTGATTGTGATAAGGTGGTATTCATTTAACACTTTCGATTAGCAAGAACTGGTTTTTCTTTTCTTGATCATTTGAGCTGGTTCAAAGAAGACAATCTCTGGGAGTAAAACAATAAAATTGCCTGCGTTTGCTGATTCGAATGGTCGTTCTCATATATACCACTACATATTTATCTTCGTAGTTGCATCACAGTTCAATATAATGCTTCCGTTTTGCAGTCGATCTGAGTGGACGGGTTCTAGCACACCCACCATACTCCTCAAATACTCAGCAAAATCACTGTTCTGATATCTATTGACCTGGAATTGGCTTAAAGAAAACTATTTGCTCTTATTATTGTTTGGTATCCTTGGAGTGAAAGTTCACTAGGTGTGTTTTCGATACAAGGGTGTTATTTGTGAAATTGAAGTTGCAACATCCGTTGAAATGCTTCTTCTGCAAAATTCCTGCCTTGGTCGCTTAATGAAACTTTCAATCACCAGCCTGTTGGTATGAATTTGTACCAAAGAAGAACATGAACCTTCCATTCTCTTGGCACCAATGCTTGTTCAATCCTATACTCGTTAAGCTTTAAGGTGACCCTACTAATATCTTATCTTTCACTGAAAATTGTAATTTGCAGCCAAAAAATCAAATTTCCACTTCTCTAGTATTCACTTCTCCAGTATTCACTTCTCTAGTATTCACTTCTCTAGTATTCACTTCTCTAGTATTCACTTCTCTAGTATTCACTTCTCTAGTATTCACTTCTCTAGTATTCACTTCTCTAGTATTCACTTCTCTAGTATTCATATATTAATAGTACATACAAGATCAAGCAGCAGAAGAACGTCCGCTTGCACCACTCGTGATCAAACTCAATGTTTCTTTGCACAATACAATCTCCGGCAACTTCTCCTTGGCCGCGTGGGTTGGAGCCTCCAAAAAGCCAGTCTTCACCAAATAACTAATGTAGATAGCCAATTGTTTGGAATCAACACCCTTACCCTGACTCACATCAACGTCTGACCACACCGCATCAGCCTTCAACGATCTCGCCGCGTTCGTGTCGTCCAATTCAGGAGCCTTGGTGTCATTTTGCAAGTTGTCCAAGACATAGTGCAACAATGGGAACAACGCGGAGTCGTTGCCGCTGGTAACATACGCTTCCAACAGCTGTTTCCACTGGTCGTACTCCTCGCGGGCAACCTGGTAGCCGTAGTTGTTGAGGCTGCCCAAAAAGTCGTTAAAGTTGATTCTTGGGTGGCCGGTGACTTGAGCAACAACCAATTCGTCGTGCGATGGTGGGTGCAACGCGGTGGCGACAACAACCCTAGCGACATGGTCGACTGGAACCATGTTGACGTTGTTCACAATGTCTGGGAATGCCTTGACCTCCGCGCTTCCCTTCAACATTCTCAATAAGAAATCATCAGTGTTGGATGCACCGGTTTCACTGAAACCAGTGACATATCCAGGTCTGGTGATACAGCCCCTCAAGCCTCTGGTACCTGCTTGCTTGATGATATACTCGGCAGCCCATTTCGATTGTCCGTACCCATTACCCAAACCATTTGCGGAGCCTTGCAAGTCGTCGGATTCGGGGATCCCGTTCTTACCTTCGGCAACCAACTTATCGGACAAGTTGAAGAAGTAGCTTGTGTCAAGGGCAGAAGTAGACGAAACAAACGAAAAGTATTTTGGTTTGCCAGTTCCACACAAGTTCAACGCATTAATGGTTCCTATAACGTTTGCATCTCTCAATTGGGAGTATGGGTAAATCCAGTGAACTAATGCACCGTTGTGGATGATAACGTCGATGGTGTTGGCCAATTCAGACCATTGAGATGCAGGCAATCCAAACTGCTCTTTCGACAAGTCTCCTAAAACAACCTCAATGTGCTCAGCCCAGGAATCTTGCCAGATACCATAAGTTAAACCAGCCTTACGAATTCTTTCCAAGCCTGCTTCCTTGGTAGAAGCCCTAACATGAGCGAACACCTTAAAAGAGTGAGCCTTACGAGCAGTCAATAAATCACGAATAATGAAAGCACCCAAGAAACCAGTGACACCAGTGACAAAAACGTTGATAGTTTTCGAAGCATCCAACTTGTCCAAAGATGGATAGCTTGAAAGCAAAGCAGTTTTGGTCAATTCTGCTGCATCCTTCGAGTATTCAGATACTGACGCAGTGGATGCAACGGCACCAGAAGAGCCGGATTTGTAGCTGTCAATTTCTCTGGCGAATTGCTCGACGGTTGGGTGCTTGAAGATAACCCCCAACGGAACATCCACACCCAACTTCTTTCTCAACTCAAAGATCATTCTGGTTCCTAAAATTGAGTGGCCACCCAAGTCAAAGAAAGAGTCAGACTTGCTGATGGACGCAGGTCTTGTAGGTAAAACGTCAAACCACAAGTCTCTCACTTGCTCTTCGGTTTTTGTCAACTGTTCGTCGGTAGCAGCTTCAGATGGATCCTGCGCAATCAAAGAAGAAACAGTAGCTAATTGCTCTGGAGTTGGGAAAGGCAATTTAGGCTTGTCAACCTTACCATTGGGGTTCAATGGTAATTTCGACATTGGTACAATAATAGTTGGAATGGCATATGACGCTAATCTCTTCTTCAAGTACAACTTGATATCCTTAATCAAGTTTCTCAACGAAACAAGTCCACTAACAACATGATCTTTCACGTCCGCATTAACGTGGGATTTGAATGCTTCTAATTCAGCAGAGTCCTTCACCACAATGAACGAGATTAATGTTGGTTCGTCGTTCTTATCCTTTCTCACCAAGGTGACATTTTCTCTGACCAAAGAATGCTGGGACAAGTGGGTGTCTATTTCACCCAACTCGATTCTGAAACCTCTAATTTTCACCTGGTCGTCAGCTCTTCCGCAGCATTCAACATTTCCGTCAGGCAAGTACCGTCCCAAGTCACCGGATCTGTACATTCTATCCCTAGGGCCAAACCATCCCTGTTCTCTCCACGTTTCGGAAGCCTTCTTGCTCGCTTGATCCTTCTTGGCCCATTCAGAAGCGTCAATGTACCAGTTGGTAATGAACTTCTCCTTGTTCAAGTCAGGCAATCCACGGTAACCTTCTGCCAAACCAGCAGCTCTGACGTAGATTTCACCAACCTCGCCAACACCACATGTTTGAGACCTGTCGTTTCTGTTGACAACCAACAACTGAACATTGTACATACCAGTGCCAGCAGGCATAACGTCCTTCAAGTTTTTCAAGTAGGTTGGGTCACTGGCACGCGATTTGATCTCAAAGAATGACACCGATCTCTGCGTCTCGGTGGTACCGTACATATTCACAATGAAAACGTTCTCCGCCAAGGTCTGCAACCTCAAGCAGTCTCTCTTTGTCAAAATGTCACCCACGAAAAAGGCGTGGTGTAAGGTTGGGATGGCGGTGGTAGCCTGGGCACTCAATAATTGACCCATGGCTGGGGTCAAGTGGGTGACGGTTGCACCGTACTCAGCCATCCAGTCTGCCAACTTTCCTGGTGTTCCTATGTCATCGGCAGTTGGAACCAATAACTGTGCTCCCAAGAATAATGGAGTGAACATATCTCTCTGGATAGGATCGTGTGCAATACCAGACAACATGGTGAACTTGTCTTTGGAAGACAAGCCAAACTGTTTGGACATCCATGGGAAGTAGTAGGCCAAGGAATAGTGACGTCCAAGAACACCCTTTGGAACACCCTCAGATCCAGAAGTAAAAGACAAGGTTGGGTTTGAGTCGGGGCCCACCACAACACCAGTAGGCTGGTCCTTGAACTTGGCGTAGCCAGCAAGAAGATCAGCACCGTCAACCAATCCTCCAACCAAAGAACCATCGTCGTTGATCTTCAACTGTGGGATTTGCGAAACAACATCCAAGTCGTTCTTGATGTAGTCAACAACCAAGGAGTCCAAGGTACCAGCCTTCTCCAAAATGATCAAACCCTTTGGTTTTGCTACGGAAAGGTATATGTTTTGGCGTGCAGGAGGGTAGGCAGGGTCGATGACCGAAAAGGTTGCACCGGCCTTCAATATGCCCATCACTGCAATCATCAAATCAACACCACGGTACGAGTAAATCATCACGATATCGCCCTTTTTGATGCCAGTTTCTTTCAAGTAGTTGCCCACGATGTTGGAGGCCTGGTTGATTTGCTTGTATGTGAAAGTGCGGGTGGTGGTAGAAGGGTCCAAGAAGGATTTGGTTTCCACCACACATGGTCTTTCTGGGTGTGCAAGGGCATTATCAGTGAAAATGTCCTGGATGGCACCTCTAAAACCAGACCAGTCCAAGTCAATAGTGGGGTCAGGCAACTGTTTGGACTGCGATTCCGTAATCAAGCTGACTTTGGTGATTGGCGTGGATGGGTTCGACACCACTGCTTTCAAGTATTGTGAGATTTGCTCTCCCAAAACAACAATTCGGTCGTCTCTGTACAACAAAGAGTTGTAGTGGATGCTCACTTCGCTTCCCTTGACAAAGACAGCCAAATCACGAGTTGAACCCTTGACGTCTGTCGTCAAACGCGGCACATCTCCAGCATGCTCGTACGAAAACCTGAACAATCCTGGAAGGTGCTCCAACTGCTTGGCGGCCTGGATCTGTTCGGCCACCTCACTCAACGAGGTGTAGTCCACCTTCGACGCACACGTCTCGTACTCGCCGACGACCTTCTGCAACAACTCTGCGAACGTCAAGGTTGGTGTCAAGCTCAACCTTATGACAAACTCGCTGGACGCATTGTTGGTGGCGATCACAATGTCTTCGTCGCCGGTCAATCTGTAGATAATGGCAGCAAAGGCTGACAACCCCACCAAGAAGTCCTCAGCGCCAGCGGCCTGCAATTGCACCTTGGCCTCGACGGACTCGTTGTTGGTGGGCTTCAAAAAATCATGCGGTAACACTGAAAGTGTTGGGTTGTCCAAGTAACTAATCCAATAGTCAGACATGTTGTGTGCTGGAAGAAATTGAAAAGAGGATGCTGGGACTTTATATGGAGTGAAAAATCAAGACGCTGTCACATTTTGTGTCACCAGCCGATAAGATGGCCCGAGTCACTGAATTTTTGCCGTTTGTGGAGTGTCATGACTCATAGTGGTCGTGTGTGGACGAGAATTGATGTTTAAGTATGAGTAATTGGCTGCAAATTTTAATGAAAAGGATTGGATTTTTATGTTGTGGTGACTTGTACTAGGGGATCTTCAAGAATTTCACTGTGTGTTTTGTTTGCAGTGTTTCTGAACAGTTGTTTACACATTATACTTAATAACAACTTTATCATACTATTATATTTAGAGGCAGCTCTTTAATCATAGTAACGTTTCAAACACTCTTATACCATCCTATACTCACAACTAACTCTTTTATCATACAATAGCATTTCCAAAAACATAATTCCATCATAGGTAGAAGAGAATAAGTGGCGTTCATAACTTGTTCTTGACTGAGAAGAATGAAGATCCAACGAAGAAGAATGATGAAACAAAGAAGAAGAATGATAAACCAAAGAAACTGAGGAGTTTGGCCAGACCACCTTCCACCATTCTTATACTTCACAAGGGTTTCAACATATACTTCTGCGGTGGTAGCTTTCTTAGAATCGGAATTTGAACTTCAGCCCATGATACGAGTGGAGAGGCTGGGCTTATTTATGAACACTATGTTTAATGGTATGGTTCAATTTCACTTCTACATGTCAATAGCACTATCCTGCAACTACTATTCATATTACTTTCTACCTTGCACTTAAAGTCTACTGTTAGTATCGTACCATACAAGTCCATTATAATACTATTACCACTACAGTTTCATAGGTCAACTCGTTCATAACTTCCTCTCTTCAATATCACTCCAGTATCATGATACCTTATCACTCTATTATCACATTATCAAAATATAACTTAATCTCCTACGAATTCTTAGTCACCATCACGTCCATCTTAACCTCATTCTCTAATTCATAAACAAAAACTGTAAATCATCAGGTGTCAACCTACTCACAGCAGCGTCATCGCTATTTATCGTAGCATGAATCATATTCGCCTTCTTCTCCTGCAACTCAATAATCTTCAGCTCAATACTGTCCTCAATGCAAAATCTGGTGATCCGAATCGGCCTCTTCTGCCCTATTCTATGCACTCTGTCCATCGACTGCCACTCAACACTCGGGTTCCACCACGGGTCCATAAGGAAAACCTGCGACGCCTCACACAAGTTCAACGCAACACCTCCAGCTTTCAACGACACCAAGAAAACCTCCACCTCGGTGTTCTCCATAAAGTGCTTGATGGTCTTGTCACGCTGCTGCGGCGACATGGACCCCTGCAACTTGACGGTCTGGAACCCAGATCGCTTTAGTCTCCACTCAATAAGGTCCAACATGGACGTGAATTGCGAGAACACAATCGACTTGATGGTGTGCCTGTCGGAACGCAACTTGTACAACTCCTCCACTAGAGCCTCGATCTTGGTTGACGACCGCCATTCCCCTCCGTGTGCACCTCGTTTGATACGGTTGATGATCGAGGCCTTGGAGAAAAGCTCGTCGTCAACTTCCAAGGCAGGCTGCTCCAAGTCGATGGACAACCCAATGTGGCACACAGGGCACTCCAAGTTCTTGGCGTCGCCGCTGAACGAATCCACATACTCTTTAATGCACATTCTGCAGAACTTGTGGTGGCACTTGGACTCGATGGGCTCCTCGGACTCGTCGTCGCAGAGCTGGCACATGATGACGCCCTCGATGTCCGCCGAAACCGCGTTGGAGCCGACCCTCTTCAACACAAGGTCCGGGTGGTCTGCTAACTGCCTCATTCGCGTTATTAATGTGAAGATATTCGCGTAGTTGTTAAGAACCACACCTTCGGCCACGTAGTCGTTGAACTTGCGCTTGGAGTCGCTGTATAGCGATGTGTACAAGTCCTTTTCCTCCTCGTTGAACTTGTCCTTCCTGATCTCAATAATCCGGGGAGGCAACCCCAAGTCATCAGCACGCTCTAGTTTGGTTCTCCGCAACATGATGTTGTTCAACAAAAGTCGAATGTGTCTGAAACTGGTGAGTCCATCTCCTTCAATGCCGTGCTTTTGTATGTTTTTCAACATGAAATGGTTGAAGAAGTTGGTGTGGAGCATCGGCGAGTGTCCACAGGTGTCGCAGTGTCTCCAGTCAGAGAACTTCCAGTCCGTGCTCGAACAGTCACATTTCGTACAGAAATACAAGTGAAAAGGCTCAATCTTCATGTACCTGATCAACGAGTAGATCTCACCAATTCTATTTTGCAACGGAGTACCAGTCAAGCACCATCTTTTGTGGGTTTTTAGGTTATTGGCTGCCTTGGCCGTACCAGAAGTTCTATCCTTGATGTTGTGAGCCTCGTCCAAAATCACTCGGTAGAACTGCAAATCGTGTAGCGGTGACTTTTCCTTCACCAACCCTCCCTTGCGTTTAAATCCATAGTGCTCCTTACGGTAGACCGATTCAAGCACTGAGTAAGACGTCAAAATCACGTCGTATTGGTTCAATTCCTCAGCTGTACTCGCTCTGTTGCTGCCGTGAAAGAGCAACACCTTCAAAGTGCCTGCTTCAGTGTGTTTCTCAATCTCGTTTTTCCACTGCATCAATGCCACCGTAGGACCCACTACCAAATTTGGCCGTTTGCTCAAGTCCGAGACAAAAAGCCCGATCGTTTGAATGGTCTTACCCATACCCATTTCGTCGGCCAAAATGCCTCCTTGGAATTCTCCATCCTCCTGCTTCGTAAGCCAGTTGAGTCCTTCCAATTGAAAGGGTAAAAGCTTGATATTCATACAGGGTGGGTGCTCCGATCTTTCTGGCTTGATTCCTTCTAAGGACTGTAAGTATGGAAACACCTCTTTCAAATGGGGATGGTGGTCATACAATTTGTTTGTGGTTCTGGTGAAGTATGGAACTTTCACTTTCGGTTCCTTCTTCTTCCTAGGTGCTCTCTTCTTGGTTTTCGATTTGGCTTTGGCACTTAGCGAGGACGGGTCTTCGAGATCTTCGTCGGAAATAGATATCGCCTGGTCCTGGGAGTCTCCAGTTTTCACTATTTCTCTCTCCTCTACTATATCTATGTCGTTTTCCTCGTCTTTCAATTCGAAGTCCGCGTCTTCTGTCTTGGTCTTCTTCAGACGCGTTCCGTTACTACGCGTTGCTGTCGCTCTCGAGGCTCTTTTTCTTTTGGCAGGCACTTTGACATTCACATAGTCTTCTTCTGCTTCATCTTCATCAGAATCTAGCTTGTAGTTGACGTTCTTCTTCCTGGTCCTTTTCGAACTGTACTCTGGATCATCCACGATAAATCCACCGGCAACTTCTGCGTTTATTTCGTCTGTAAATGTTTCCGTGTTTGATTCGGAGGTAACGCTGTCGCTGACTTGGGGGGCTGGACGTGTGGGTGCCATTCTCAACTGTGTGATCTAAGAGTGGCGGTAGTTGGATTCTCCGAATTTTCAAGCTGCTTATCACATCTCTGATGGTGCACGTGATTTGATTTTGCAGCCTTGGTGCAGTGATCTATTAGAAGGAAGTAACTTAAGTTTCTCAAGCAAAATGAAGAGTACGGACGTATATACAATACAAATCGAGAAAATGTTGAAAATCAAGCATATACTTGATAGACTAAAAACAACAAATATCCTACACTTATAAATGCAAACTTTTTTTATTTTATGGCTATTCTATAATATAACGAGTTGCAGGGTTCAATAACCTCTTGCGGTAAGACACCACATCATCATCTTCGACTTCCTCTAAAGAAGGCTTTCTGTGCGCAGTGGGTGGAGAATCTGTAAACGAATTCAAAGAACTTGCTTCTGAACAAGAATGGAACTCAGTTTCTGAGCCTGATTCTAATACTTCTTCCTCAACTTGTTGAGTCAGTGCTTCAACTTTCTCTTGTTTTCTTGCTTCTTGTTTCTTTAAGTCCTTCTTCTCCTTCTTGATCTTCTTCGACTTCAGCTTCTTTTTATGAGTTGGTTCGCTTTGCTCAGAAGCTTGTTCATAACGTTTTGGGATGTTTATCACCAACACGTTATCCCTGACTACTTTGTAATCAATAGCAGAAATATCAAGCACATTATCGTTCAACTGGAAAATCTTCTCAAAGTTGTCTGGGATAGAGGAAATTCTCAAGTAGATATTGCCATTTTCAGTGACACCCTTTATTTCGTAGCTCTCGAAGTTACCTTGTCTCTTGAAAAGCTGGAACTGAAAGGTGGATTCATTTTCCACCTGTTCTATAGTGACTTGCGGGGACCTGCCGCTCCGCTGGTTAGCTCTTGGTAATTCATATTTACGTTGTCTTTCATACTCTCTTTGTTGTCTCTCGTAGTCGCTTCTTTGTTGTCTCTCATATTCACGTCTTTGTCTGTCGTATTCACGTCTCTGTTGTCTTTCGTATTCACGTTGCCTCTGCTGTCTTTCATATGCAGCCCTTTGCTCATTCCCGTTAAAATACATGTTGTTGAAGACACTCTGGTTGAAAGGTGAACTTGGTTGTTGGTAGTAGTCGAGCATTGTGATTTTATTCTTGATTGTTAGTTATCATCCGGGAGAAATCTTCCTTATATACTGTTTCCTATTGTAGTGGAAGGTTCCAGATTTGCAGCTAAAGTTCGAGAATGTGCGAGAACTTTCTCCTGCACCTAAAGAACGTTTTATGTCCTTTTGAAAAAATGTGACACCAAACAAGAATTTTCATAATCAAACGTTTCTATCCTCATCGAATCTCACTGATTTTTATCATCAAATCTCACTGATTTTTATCATCAAATCTCACTGATTTTTATCATCAAATCTCACTGATTTTCATCATCAAATCTCACTGATTTTCATCATCAAATCTCACTGATTTTTATCATCAAATCTTATTATCATTCTACAACCCCCAAAGTTAATTTTTATCACCTTTGATTAACTTTTCACACTTCACTTCCCGGTTTTTCTATCATGTCTATTCATCTCTACCTACACAATTGAATCTAGAATGCAATTTTCACTAAATAGATCCTTAAATGGTACCCGCAGCATTAGCCTTTTCTGTTCTCTCAGCATCAAAAAGAAACTCATAGTAAGATTTGTCAAACGTATGAACTCTGATGAAACCATCCTCTCCTCCACTACTGTAGCCGGTACCGTCTGGGTGCACGGCAACGGTGTTCAAGGGACCGAAATGGCCCTTGACACGGCCGATTTCGTCCTCGAATATCTTGTGGTAGAACCTGGCCTCGAACTTGCCCTGTGATTCCGCGGTGGTGGTGACATTTCTGGCCTCCTGGCCGCCGCCCAAGATGACAAAGTCCTTGACGGAGGTTATGGCGGCCGAGTTCATGGGCGCGTCGGCCTTGTACACCTTCAAGATCTCAAAGGTGTTGACGTCAACCAACACGGCACACCTGTCCTTCGACGAGGTGAGGAAGTACGACTTGTCCTCCGGGGCAAACTGTATGTCGGTGACGGCAACCTTGTCTTCTTCGGTGTGGATGCCGTGTGCTTGTAAGGTGGCCACCTGCTCGCCGGTGGTGGCGTCGTATTTCGAGACGTACCCGTTTTCCAAACCGGCGATGATGTGTTTGTCGTCGTGGGTCCAGCCGGCAACGGTGGCTTTGCTTTCGCCCTTGGGGGTTTCGATCACGAGAATCGGCTTGTCGTCCTGCTGGTACAACGTCTTGTCGTCGCGGTTGATGTTATACACGGAGATGGTGCCGCAGTGGCCCATCACCTGGTCGGCGATGGCGAACAACCTGGAGCCATCCGCCGAAAACTGCACCCGTCTACACGGCGAGGGCGACTCCCAGGTGTAGAGGCACTCGCCCGTCTGCACGTGCCACAACTTGAACGACATGTCCGCAGACCCGGTCACACACAACTTGGTTTCGTGGTCAACGTCGATCGACCAGATAGTACCCTTGTGACCTTCTAACGTGCCTAACCTCTCACCGTTGGACGAGAACCAGATACATGCTGACTTATCCTTGGCCACGGAAAAGAGCAAGTCGCCTTCCCGGTTGTATTTGACTTGGGTCAAGGAACGCTCGTGTCCCATCAACTTGATTGGTCTCATGGTGTTGGTGGAGTATAATATGTGTTGACTAAAATTTTCACTGATTTTTTTGCCGTGCGTGTGGTGCACAAAAAGTGATGGGATGAGTTTAGAGTATGGCAGTCGGTGGGTGGTGAGGGTGTGTGGGAGAGGTGCGAGTGTGAGGGTGTGGAGAGTACGGTGAGGTGTTTTTGAGTGTCAACAGAGTGTCTACAAAGTGTCTACAGAGCGGGTGCTTACAGAGTGGGTGCTTACAGAGTGGGTGCTTTGTAGACTGGGTGCCTTGCAGACTGAGGTATTTGAGTACCTTCCCTTTCTAAATCAGCTGCATTGGCTGCTGATTGGCGGCCCCGACGATTAATTCCACTTCAAATAGTGTTTTTATTGGATCTCTCCATGGACTAAAAAGTCCTTTGTTGGCTGCAAATGATTATGACATTTTAGGCTGTGAAAAATGTTTATGCTGCAATTTCGAAATGTTGATTTTGCACCCTTTACAGACTGTGAAATTGACTATTAAGACTAGTAATTATGAACACTTTTCAGACTGTGAAAAAAGAATAGTCTGCAAAATCAATTGTTTGGTTGTGTTTTCTACAAACTGAGAATGAAAACAAGCTAGGTTGTATAATTTGTATTTGTGAAAAATAAACTCAGTTGAAAATTATGTTTCGGCTCAGTGAGGGTGAGCACTAAGTGGTAGTGTAAATGGTATTAACGGTAGTGTAAATGGTATTAATGGTAGTGTAAATGGTATAAATGGTGGTTTAAATGGTATAAATGGTGGTTTAAATGGTATAAACGGTGGTATAAATGGTATAAATAGTGTAAATCGTGCTCTAAATAAACACTTCAAAAGGAAACCACATATAAATGGTCCTCAATCTCCATACAGTCCTCGTTAAAAATAGCAAGTCCCAAACTTAAAACCACCTCCAAAAGTCACAATACTTCTGTAGTTCCACCAGGGTGCAATGTACACAGGACTTGAGAATATCTGAGAATACAGTAGTTTTTCTGCACCATCCAATTTAAAATCTGTACGCTGTGATCCGGTGTTAGTGTGCCGTGGACACATACTTCCATTGTTTCGCAAGTCCTGCCTGTTGAAGTAGAGCAGCGGTCGCACGAAGTAACTGGATGGGAGTCCATTCCTGGACTCTCTCGCCTAAAAAAAATGGCTGCAAATCGGCCAGACCTGCATACGCCTCTGAGGGAAGCCAGAGGTCTTGTGCCCCCCTTTGAATTGTGGAGACACCAGTCCAGAATTGAAGACGGCCAAGAATAAATGAAGGGAAATATTGATTAAATGTAGCTTGACACCGCAGTTTTCGATTCTTGAGGCACATCGAATGATTGTTGTTTGATATTTTATGTGAGGTTTGGGTGGTGTTTATAATTGGGATATGAAGATTGATGTTCATCATTGTTATTCGTATTGGATTATTGTTTTTGAATTCTCATAAATTCTTATTCTTGATTTTTGTATTGAATCTTGTTATTGATGGTTTGGGTGGTTTAGCCAGCATGCATATATATCATTCGACTTTGTTCTTCCTTATTAATATCTTAGTATTTATATTTTATGTACTTATCTCAGTTTATCTTTAGTTTATCTCTACTGTTGTATCTTTAGTTTACCTCTCCTGTTGTATCTTTAGTTTACTCATGTCTTACTTTTTATTTGCATGTTTTTTATCTCTTACTTTTTTCTCTTATATTTTACTTCCCATTTTTATACCTTTATCTCTTCTTTTATATCTCAATATTTACCTCTCATACTCCTCTTTTATCTCTTTTATCTCTTACTTTATACTTATATCTTTATATCTCTTCTCTTATATATTTATTTCTCTTCTCTTATCTTTATATCTCTTCTCTCTTATTTCTCTTATATTTCTCTCCTCTTACATTAACAAACATCCTCAATAATTCTCTCCCCACCATCATGCTCACCATAATCAAGCTTCAACTTCCTCTCAAACAACTCATACAACCACTCCATACAAGTCTTCGTAATAGCAGGATCATACCTATCCTTACTCAGCTCGTCCCTGACAAAAGCATGCTGGGCATCATTAATCTCGATAAAAGTCATGTCGACGCCAGCACCGCGCAACTTGGCGCGAATCAAGTCACGCCCCGCCAACGGCACATGGTTATCCTTGCAGCCAAAAATCAAGACGATTTCGCCCTTGATTTCCGCGCAGCGCGCGAGCGAGTCGTCGCGCTGCCCCGCGCCCAACGAGTGCAGGTGGATGTCCGTCGCAAAGAAACACACCGCCGCACTCACCCGCCGGTCGAGCGCAGCCCGGTACGCCAAGTGGCCCCCCAAGCACATCCCCGTTGCCCCGATCCTCCCGTTGCACGTTGCGAGCGACTGCAAGTGCCCGATCGCAAGAGCATTGTCCTCGTCGTACGACCGCAACTCCTTGGTGATTTTGTACTGGTTACCCTTGTCGGTGCCCTCCGCGTCGTACGCCAAAGGTTCCGGCGACTCGAAGTTGTGGTAGATGGAAGGCGCCACGACAATGTACCCCTGGCCAGCAATGTCCTTCGCGAACCGCGCCACCGGGCCCGTCACCTGGTAGATTTCGCTGTACACAATCACGCCCGGAAACCGCGCGCGTGGATAGTTGGGAATCACCGGGTGGAACACGTAGAGCCGCATCGCCGTCCCGTACGACGTCTCCACGTCCTGGTACGTCTCCTTGATAAGCATGTTGTCTGGAAAAAAAATAAGTTTGGTCAGTCTACAGCCACGTCAAATTTACAGGTTGTGCACCAGCTTACACAAAACAAAAAATAACTATCTGCACGACGAGGTTGCAGATTGTAGTTTGGTGCGCTTACTGCAATATTTATTAATGGCAAACACAGGTGAATTGCTCCTATTCAACGATAAGAGAAGATGAAATTGTCAACGGGACCTTCTGTGGATGAAAAAGGTGAAAAAGGTGGTGCTTGTGCATGGTAACGTAAGGAATGTCTATTAAACGTAGTAATAATAATGGAGGGAACTAAAGCACTGAGCTGCCCCGCCTCCAGAGCAGTTGGGGCCTGGTGAAATGCGGCATTTAGGCTCTGTGATGACTGGAGGGGGGCAACCTCACTGCGGTTACGGTGGCTTTGGGGTAAGGAGTGTTATTAGGTGGTTGGTATTGTTTGTGGTGATGAATGAGAGGCTGGTTCGTTATTGGTGGCTGGTTCATTGGTTAGTTTGCTGGGTAGTAGATTAATGCTGACTAGGTCATTGCATGTCAATTGTTGACTAGGTCTTTGGATATTAATTGCTGACTAGGTCATTGCATATTAATTGCTGACTGGATCATTGGCCAACTCTTCACCCAACTCACTGTTCTTTCGGTTAGGAGTACTCATAAATGAATGTTAATGAGTGGTAGAATTATATCTTACACCTCCATACCTTTCTGTCCTGGCTATTTCCTCCCCTGGCTCGCCGCCTTCCTGGCATCAGCTACTCCTGTTAGTCAATTGCACATTAAAATCCTCGAAATACTCACCTTCAGCCTGCTTTCTTCTCATCACATCGGCATCGCTCTCCATTCTCTTGGTAGGATCGCCCGTCTTCTTCTGGTTCTTGGACGTCTCCGCCTGCTTCTTGATGTTCTTTGCTCTCGCGAGATCTCTCTGGTTTCCTCTGGCCATGCTGGATCGGTTCCCTGGGATAGTTGAAATTTATATTTTTCAGAGGACGCTACTTTCTTTATAACTGAGCGGATCAAAACTTCTCCTCGCAACGAACAATTTGTGTAGTGGCCATTGTGATCTGCGATTCCGCATAGATAACAATGCTTTTTTTGCTTAATTAGAGGCTCTTCCGCATTGTTTGTGTACAGTCGAGGTATTATGCTGGAGCACCGTTTTCGGTCAAGAACATACTCACCATGATGGTTCATGAGGCGTTTGATCTTGGTGGGAGAAGCTTAAAAAAAAGGCGATGATGTAGACGCACGCCGTCAAAGTTTATCTTGAATTTCGATTTGGGTGGAGTGGTGGTAAATTGTTAGAGGGTATATTGTTATTGTTTGTACAGTAGTGAGTACTCCGCAATTCACATCACCCTTTCTGCGTCGGGATTAGGATCGCAATTTTTCGCATCGAAATGTTTTGCTCAAGGAATTATTGAGTTTCATTTTTATGGTTGAAATTTGTATGAATATGTGCAGTGTGAATGATGTGAATTTCAAGTAAAAGTGATAAGGATGGTATGTAAACGAATGATGATACGAATGATATGTATACGAATGATATTGATACGAGTGATATAATATAACATGATACGAATGATCTAAGAACCATACAGTCACAGAATTATTGACATAATGACCATAAAGATTAAACAATAAAATCAATGAATTCGTTCACAAATGATGAATTCACTCCAAATGAATTCGTTCACAAATGATGAATTCACCCCAAAGAATTCACTCCAAATGATGAATTCACTCCAAATGATGAATTCACTTCAAATGATGAAGTCACTCCAAATGATGTATTCACTCCAAATGAAATCGCTCACAATGACCATCGCTAATCAAATCATGCATCGCTAATTCACCAGTGTAACGCAGTCAGAAATTGTATGTTAATATTACGTTAGATGGATACAATGCTCAGCTAACAAATCCTACTCTTAGGGTTCACTAACAATGCTAGTCTCAACATATTTATGGTATATGTCACTTAGATAATCAGATCAATACTGCAGAATAACCAGTTTGCTCATCACTAACTAGTCCGCAGAATGACCAGTTTCATACTCAAGTACACTTGGAAACTAATCAACAGTTCACCAACTCTACCAGAATAACCTGTCATCACCATTTAAAGTCTACAGAACCATTACCATCTAAAGTCACAGAACCATCCCCATTAATTCCACAGTACCATCACCATCTAAGTCCATAGAACTCGACAGAACTTCACCATCTAATACCACAGAACTTGTAAATCCCACCAACCAAAAGTTTCTACTTCTCCTCCAATTCAGTTACAATCCCCCCATCAACCTTTGGATCATACGGCTTCAACAAAAACTTGGAAAAAGTCTTGAGATTATTTATTCCTCTAATCTCACACCCCAACAAAGGCATCTTGACCAAATGGTAGTCCTCGTACAACTCGGCCATCTGGTCCAAGTACTTCTTCTGCATCTTCCACCTACTGACACACCGCTTGCATTCCGAACCGTCCTTGTTGTCGTCGTCCGCAAACAATAACTGGTTGACAACAATCGAGTTGACGTCCATGTTGTACGACATCAACTCCTGGATCATTCTCTCCGTCTCGTAGAGCGACAAAAACTCCGAGATGCACACGCACACAAACGTTGTCAAGTCCGGGTTGGTGAACTGGTCATTGACTTCGGTCACCTGCTTCTGCAACTCGTTTAATTTCTCAAACATGTCTTGCTGCGGGTTGCCCCCGCCGCCCATGCCCAACATGTTCATCATGGGGCCAAACTTGCCGCTCAAGGCCTGGAACTTGCCCAACAACTTCTGCAACGTTGACGGCAACTGCAAGAACCGCAACGTGTGGCCCGTCGGCGCCGTGTCGAAGATGATCGTGCGGTACGACACCTTCTTCTCGCCGTCCGCGTCGCTCTCGTCGTTCTGGTTCTTGATGTGCTTCAACACCTCCATAAACGACAACGCCTCGTCAATCCCGGGAATCGACCCCGTCATGTCCTTCATCATGCTCTTCAATGGGTCGTTCGGGTCGTTGTTGTACTGCTGCGCCTGCTGCTGCAAGTCGCTCATCGCGGCCTCCGGATCAATCTCCATGCACGACAAGTTGCTCAACCCCTCCACCTTTCTCGCGTCCTTGCCAAACTTCTGGCAGAAGGCGTCTGACAAGTTGTGCGCGGGATCCGTGGAGATCAACAAGAACTCGTCCGTGGGGTAATTGAGCGCTAACTGCACCGCAATCGACGATGAGGTGGTCGTTTTGCCGACTCCTCCCTTGCCACCAACGAAAATCCACTTCAACGTACTCTGTTGCACCACAGATTCCAACGTAGGCTCTAATTCAAAGTCCATCGTGTCTTTTACTTGTCTTGATTGTAATTTTTTTTTTCCACGTCTTTTTGGTTTAAACGTGTAGTTTCTAGAAGTTTCTTCAATTGATGGTGAGGTAAAGGGACTGGCAATTACACCTTAAACTTGCCTACCTGACGGCCAGAACCAGCATGCCGTCGTTGAAATGGATATCACGTGCACCTCTCTACGCAATTTTCAGGTTAAAGAATAAGGTTGACGAATAAGGTTATGTGAACAAGCTATGGACTCCTGAGCTGGCAAAATAATGGATTTTGGGATTCAGGGTGTGCTATTTCACATGTTATATATTATCATAATCAGAGCTATTGTCTATTGTTTTAATTTTGGGCTTTGGTTGCAAAAAAAGATACGAATTTTAGAAAATATGGAGCTTCATATGAACAGTGAATGGGAACAATAGTAGGGTGGAAAGGTCGCATGTGAATCATATGATGTTTGATTACACATGTTGATGGTACTTTTAATTGAGATTGGTGGTTGAATGTGAAAGTGGATATAAGGTTTGGACGGTTGTGAAGATGGGTTTAAAAATACAATTGGAACTTTTGCAGCCAAACAGGAGGTATAGTTCTTTATTTGATGGTTTGTAATTGACTGGTTTGAAGATTGGAGGGTAATTACATGTTAGAGGCGAATGTAATATGTCACAATATAAATATACGTGATTTTTTGCAGTGTCTGTTTCGATAGCATACAATGGTAGTGGATGTGCGCCAGAGCACTTAGAAATTTCCATTGAAATGAAGTGTTCGTCAAACTGTGGAAATCCAGGTCCCGAAATCTTTGAAGGATCTTGACTCGGGGAGCTTGAAATTTGAATATTCTATGAAAGTAAAGGAGAGGTATGGGTGTTAGGGAATGGTGTGAATCTATTCAACCAAGTTCAAATATACAGGTAAATGTATCCAGGACTTTTAAAAACCCTTCACCTTTATTTTCTTAGTTAGAATCTAAATGATTACCAAACCTTAAAATTCGTCTTTGATCTTCAAGCGATTGATAGTTCTAGTAAATTTCAAAACCCGTCTACATACTTCCCCAATTTTTTTTTTCATTTTTCTTATCTACCCAAATTTCAAACCGTCTGTCCATCCCATTAATTTAAACATAATGAAATACTCCGATATAGTGTAACGGCTAGCACGGTTCGCTTTCACCGAGCAGACCCGGGTTCGACTCCCGGTATCGGAATTCTTTTTTCTCCACTTTATGGGGAAGTTGCGATGAGCACCAAATTGACGACCCACATATATTAGGTCACTTCTCTCGTTTTTTCGTTCATTGGTGTACCCACTATTTTTCCTTACACAAGATCAATTTGCCACGTGCACAAGTCATCGAAAACGTATAACGCCCTTCTAGAAGAATTTAACGATTTTAAATTACTAAGAATGATGGCAGTATGAAGTTCGCCAAAGTACTAGAGCAGACATTAGTAGAGGAAGACATCCCAGAGGAGTGGCTTTCTGCCGCCATCCAGTACAAAGCACTCAAGAAATGCATCTCAAAGGTCGTTAACGAGCTTGAATTCTTGGGCTTGGAACACAACACCCTCAAACTCTTATTGCAGGATTCCAAGTCAAAAGTGATCGAACTTCCCGAGGGTGAGGCTGTACCAACGAACCCCATAATCGCCGAGTACACGTTGACCAAAAACAATGAGAAGGATGACGTGTTAAAACCGATGTTAAAAATCACGCTAGATTACTCTAATAAGGACTACACCGACGATCACATTTACGAGTTGGGGTTGCAGTTGAAGAAGAGGATCGAGGGGCTTTTGAACGAAGATGACAGCCCATCATCGGAAGAGGAAAAAATCATCGAAATCCAGGAAGAGGGCGATGAGTTGAAGGTTATTTCGCCCACCACGTCGCACGAAGTGAAAACTTCCTCGACCCACAACGAGGACGGAACGAGGAAGAACGAGATCCTCATCACACTCAACTCGGATTTAAAGTTTTTCAAGATGTTGGACAAGGAGTTAGAGAACTTGGACTCCTTGAAGAAGGCGGAGGAAACAAAGTTGATAAAAGAAGTGGAAATCATAGGGGAGGCCATCAGCAAATTGACCAGCAACAAGTTCAAGCTCAAGAACTCTGATTTGTACAAGTGGAGGGAGTTGTTCAAGATATACCTTGACACAGAAGTGTATTTCAAGTACAACGAGACCAACCTCTTGTCGAGCGAAAGAAACAGCGACCAGATCAAGGCGAACTTGGCCTTGTTCATGACCAATGTTGAAAAGTCCGGCATCCTCACCCAATTCAAGTCCAAGAACTCTATTGCCATATTTAACAACTTCCTTGCGTTGAACACCCACTTGTTGAAGATATGCCAGTTCCAGCAGATCAACTCGGAGGCGTTCCGCAAGATATTGAAGAAGTTTGACAAGCAGACGGCGCTTGGTGTGAGTTCGAGGTTCCCCCAAATCATGTCTCCGCACCATGTTTTCATCTCCACGGGCACATCCATGGCGCAGAAAATCTGTTTTGTTATCCAGTCGTCCATTCTCACTCTTGTTCCGCAGTTGGACGACTACATGTGTCCAATCTGCATGTCCATTGCGTTCAAACCTATTAGATTGAACTGCAACCATGTTTTCTGCGTGAGATGTCTTGTTAAGTTGAAGCAGGAGGATAAGACCGATTGTCCAATGTGCAGAAACAAAGATGCCATAGCGCTTGCCGATGGAAGGAATTTGGACTTGGAGACAATGGAGATGATGAAGATTTACTTTCCTCGTGAGGTTAAAGAAAAGTTGAAGGATAGAGATAAGGAAAAGTTTGATAGGTTGAAGGGGAATACCGAGGGTGAGAAATGTTTGGTTACTTGAGAGTGGAGATTGAATGATAGAATGTTTAATAATTAATGTTTAGTGATTTAGAATTAATGTTTGTGTTAAATTGAGTATAAACCTTAAAGTGACCTTGAGACCTTAAAGGAAGAGTGAATTATCTCTTTACACTGTGATTTCAAAATGGTGAGGATAATGTGCTGAAGTAAGTGCTGAAGTGAGCCAAGCTCTTTCCTATCCAAATTAGGTAATTTAGCTGCAAAATTTAACTGTTCACTGAAAAGTGAAGGGAAGTATGAGTAGAGGGTGAATTGATTCTAAAAGTTGTTTAACCTGATACTCATTTATTAGAAAAGGTTGCGTTAACAAATATTCAAATCTTCTGAAACCAAATTTGCCTTGTTGCTGACTGGCACTAAATTAGACTTTTAGACTTGCTTAGTTCTATTTCCATCGTTTTAAACTTCCGTTGTTAGTCTTGCATCCTTTGATTTGCATCGTATGAGACTACCATCCTATTAGACTTCATATTAGACTTCCACCCTTTCTAGCGGATATCCGATCTCAGCAGCCCTCATCGCGCCGATTAAGAGTCAAACAATTTGCAGCTTCTCCGCAGTTCACTCTTAAAGTTAAAACAAACTCACAACAACCTCATTCGACTCGAGAGTGAAACAGACCAACAATCGCATCTCGCCTCCAACAATAATCAAATAAGCTTTTTTGATAAACGTTACTATTATTGAATTCGTTATATGTACAAACTTTAAAACCCAGTCTATCAGAACAGAACCTTGTCATCGTTTAACTTTTTAACCGATTCTTCTACGTTGCGGTCCTCTACTTTAATTTTGGAAGCGTCCTTGAGTCCCTTGGGGTCTGTTCCCTTTTCTGCCTTGTAGCCCTTTACCTCTGTTGCTTTCGACTGGACCGACTTGGCCACCCCACTCTGCGTAGCCTGCTTTAATGTCTTGGATTTGCTCTTCGGGTTCTTCCCCGTGCCAATAAGTTTGTCTTCGTCGCTTCCAACGATTGGCGCTTCGTTTGCTATGCCGCCCTTGGGTGCCTCCAACATGCCGATTCCCTTTTCTCCCTTGGACCCCTCTGCCAAGTTGCCTGCAAGGTCTGCGTTGTCAATCTCCTTATCAGCAGATTCCACCGCCTTCACAAAGTTGTCTAGGTTCGCCTTCTTGCCCGCGTCCTTGTTCAGGAGTTGCGCCTGGTTCGCAGGAACGTTCGGTGTGTTGGCATTGGCGTTTGTTATGATCTCAAACTCAGTGGCGGGGTTGGGCCTCAACTCCTGCGACACCCAGTACATACATGTTCCAAATAGCACCAACATTGCGATGTACCCAAACACCTTGCGCCTGGGCGTATTGAAGAAGTTGACCGATCCGTTGAGGTTGTCGTACGGCGACATGCCCTTTTTCTTTCCCGCTGGCTTCATATAGTAGGGCCGTGGCAACCCATTGTTGCCGTAGGTTCCTTGCATTATTGATCAATTTTAAAATCTTTGAGTTTGAACCCGCGAATACCAATAAAAAAATTGAACAAGTCACACACTTTGTATGCGAAAAAAGAGCCACCCGGACGCGTAATTTGGCGGGTCTAGACTTTGTGTGGGGCCAGGCAAACGGTTGTGTCGTGGTTTTGCCTGGAGGGTTCAGGCTGTTTATGTGCAGAGACGTGTTGTCGCATGTGCTGGTGTTGCGCTGGTTACGTCAGTTACAACGTGCCAATTTGTTGGTGATGGAAAATACATAAATTTGCAGCTAAACACAAATAAAAATTGTTGCGTTACAAGATGTTGCGGTTATTGGTTTTCAGTGTTTTTTTGGTTGTTACTGCGGCGACTCCGCCGGCGTGTTTCCTCAGCTGTGTTAATGAAGTGGCACGGCAGTGTGGGCGAGGTCAGGTTGATGTTGGCTGCTTGTGTTTGAAGGAGAACGAGATAATTGCGTGTTTGGTAGATATTTGTCCGTACGGGACGTTTATGAGTGCGCGCGATCATTTTTTGGGAACGTGTATGGAGCATGGGAAGGCGAGTGTTAGCAATCCCAATCCACCTGAGTCGATAGTTGTTCAGTTTCCAAAGGTACAGATTCCCAAAAATGACATTATTGTCATGAGTCCTGAGAGTGGGCAGCCGTTAGTGGGTCATGGGCAGAATTCGTTTAAGGAAGAAAAAGTTACCAAGCATGATGATCATGTTGCGCAACGGAAGGAACTGGAAAATGAGAAGTATGCTGAATTGGAAGATGCGGACCAATTGGAGAGAATAGCCAGTGAGCTGAAGCATTCTCATTTGAAGAATCAGGAACAAGGACCTCATCATACATTACAAGAAAAGGGTACACACAGATTTCAACTGACCCAGGAAAATGGTGGTGAGTTTTCAGAGGTTGGTGAATCAACCGTTCCTGTGACTGAAGTAAAGATTAAGCACCACAAATTGCCTTTCATTTAGTATTAAATAAATTAGCAAATATCAATACAGAGTAAATTTTAGTTTCATAGAATTTTGGTGGCTGCAAAAATTTGTATTTTTCAGATGCATATCACTTTTCTACACCTAAAGTGAAAACCAGTTTATTTTAAGCTTCAGTCTGTTTACTACCAATGCGTTCATGTCACCATTTCAATTCACAATATGTTCGCCAGTGACCTCGTTAGTGATACAAATTGTCATTGCATGTGAGATTACCCTTTAGTTCCGGTTACTAGCTAGTAACTCTAGGACATTCAATTTGGTGATTCACACTTATTCTTAAGCACAACCAACATAGTGAACCCTTTTTCCATTGGTAGCATTTTAGTAAAAACCTTAACCTTTCAAACACTTTCATGACACCCTTACCTTTGCAAGTACAGTGCCTCTTCACTAACAAAGGTGAGACCCTTTGTCTCTATATTTGTTCCCTATTCCTCTAAATCTAAATTCAATCAAAATAATTCAGCTTTCAAACCAGTCCAACCATAATTCATTTTAAAACTTAATTCCTTCACCACTCAACCCACAACTGCTTCATAATTCTTCTTATCTATCGAAACACTCTCAACACTCCCCCGAGGTACACTAACCAACCCTAGCGACCGCTTATTCCACCCATCCCCAAACTTCCCAAAAGTATACTCAAACCCATTTGAAATTAATATGTTCCCAAAAGGATCTATGACGGTCAAGATCCCGTCCAAGACTCTCGAGTCCTTGAGCCTGATGCGCAAATTGGACCCGATGTACTTCTCAGTGGGCACGCTCATTGACGATTCAAACCAAACTCCCAAACTGAAAAAGTCCAATTTTTCACGTTTACCCGGACGTCCCACAATATAAAAAGGCCCCAAGATCCACCCGTTATCAATTTTCTCCTTACAGTATCGCAGATTCACTCTCTACGACAGTTGGGCAGCCTACTCTCTCAATGTGCAGGCTGTCCGTTGAGTTCAATGGTGAATGTAAGCGTATATCAACCCCTTGTGGAGCACGTTTCTGGGCGCCTGGTGTTGACACCTATGTGGAACATTGGGAATCAGTTGTGACTAAATCTTTTTTTGTAGAGTAAAGTTTGTAAAAATGGACGAGAAGCTAGTGAGGCAAGAGTTGGAGACTGTTTTGCGTGAATACCGTGAGTTCTTTAGGAGCTGTGAGGTTGTGGATGGGAGCAACGGACAGCCTGATTTACTCATAGTGGAGACTGAGGATCGCAAAATGAGAATCTCGGTTGGTTTGAGTGGATGGTGGGTGTTGCCAAGCTCGTTAGAAGTGCCCACTTATTACGAGACATTTGAGGCATTAATGATGACTGTGGATGGCACGTTTCAGAGGAGTTTTAATATTAAGTTGTGTGAACAATTGGGTAAGTTGTTAGGGTAGAGGTGGATTCTAGTGGTTAATTAATAATTGACGAAGTATCGGAGATGCCAACACAATTCTTAGATGAATGTCATACCTACATTGTGCTTATCGACAATGTTCATTTCTACATTGTACTTATGAACAATGTTCGTTTCAACAATGTTCACTTCAACTATCCAGTAAATACAGACACTGTCTGAATCTTGAAAAGTACTCTGATAGTGTAACACTTTAGAATACCCAAAAATACTATGAATACTCATTAAACACTAAAGTATCCCAATAATTCAGTAGTTCTCTCACACCTACATCTCTAAATGCTATCCTTTATTATATACAAGTCTAAATTTGCTTCTTCTTATTTTGACGGTTGGCAAATGCTTCAATATCATCAGTCACATCAAGCTTGGTGTTTCTAATATAATACTGCTTAGATCTTGCCAAGTACTTCTCTGGAGAATAAAGCACCTCAATGTTCCTAAGCTTAGGGCTGAAGACAGGGATTCTTATTTCACATCCCACTCTGCTGATTTTGTTTCTGATCAATATGTTGGTGCCCACACTATTCACGCTTCTTTTCACACCGAGGACTCTACCAACAACATCGGTTCTGTCGAGGTAAGTCACCTTGATGATGTCGCCCGCACGCAATCCTTTCTTAGAGTCCACCAATGCACGTCTCTTCCCTGTAGGGTCAAACTTGTTCAAGAGCTGCTTGTGGAGGTGAGGCAACACCTTTTCACCGTTTCTCTTTCTTGGAAGTGGTTCGAAGACTGGAGCGACTGTCGCGAGAGTTCTCTGTGCGAGGTTTCTGAGGGGTGCTATTGAGCTCAAGGAGCTGCCCAAGCCTTGACGAATGAGCCCCAACATGGTGAATGGTCTTTCAAAAAAATTTCATTGAAATTTTGGAAATACACGACTGGAAATAGCTGCAAATTTCTGTGAGAGTTTACAGCGAGACAAAGGTGGATTGGAGGGTGGATACTAGGGTTTAGTATTCCATATAATTTGAGATGCGCAGATTCACTGAGTATACGTGGTAGGGTGTTTTTGTTGACATTATTTTACGTTCAACAATCTTCTCAATCTTAATGCCAATTAATTTCAACCACACACTTTACACACATTTACATACTCACTTTACCAAGAGAGTCAAATCATCTACTGTAAATCTGCCAAATATTGTAAAAATTTCCAAAACTATTAACCTTAAAACCTTGGACGTCTCTTTCTAGCAGTAAACTTCGAATCAAGTGCAACAGTCTTACCCCTTCTTCTCATAGTCTCCTTCTTCCTATTAATATAATCCTTTCTACTCTCCATCTTCTTGAGAAGCTTACTATTCATCTTCTTGGTCTTCTCTGGTGCGTCCATGGTAACACCAGCTAAATTCACACCTCTGTCCGCAGAACCGGCAATGAGCACCAAATAGTACTTCTTATGCCTTTTAGATTCTGGGTCGTCAATGACCAAGCCACCACCAAAGCCGGCTACCTTGGCTGCCAGCAAAATCGAGTCTCTCTGTGTATCGTTCATGGGGTAAAACTGTCCTACAAACTTCCCTCCTCTCCTCAAGGATGCATATAATGTGTTGAAAAACCTTAAAAGTCTCTTCTTTGGGTCTGCGTTTGCCGAGTCAGCATTACACAACCATTGGATTGCAGAAATCGATATGGCTGCGTCAAAAGTGCCTGCTCTGAATGGCACTCCATTACCCAAGTCAGCCAAAAATAAGTCCCCTTCGACTTCACGGTCTAACCCAGTTGCAAGCATGCTTGGTGAGATATCCATACCCACCCAATTATATCCTTCTTCGGTTAAGATTTCTCCACTCAAACCTGAACCACATCCTAAATCAAGAAGGAAGTGAGGTTGTTCGGCCTCCAAGTTCAAGAGTTCCAAGGCTCGCAAGGTCATTTTTGCTTGAATATGCTGAACACGTGTAGACGAGGTATATTTGTATGATTCGGTGTCATTGTAGAACACCTCTGGAGGTGCGATTTCTTCAGGTCTGGACATATGCTTGTTCTGATTTTATCTCATCTCTGATTTTGAAAATTGATTAGGTGAGAGGTCATGTGATTTCGTGTATTTTAGAGAGGACAACTTTAGTGGGAAGGATGTGTGAGACAACTGACAATCTGTAGCATATAACCATGGTAGGTTCAGAAAAATCTAAGTTTGTACATTTTTGTTGATTTTGGAGTGTAGTTTGAATATTCTGTTTCGAGTTTGTAGTTGAGTTGTTTTTTTGCTAGGAACTTTGGATGCTTTTGGATCCAACTCAAACAGTTGGGACATGTAATTTTAAATAATCTAGACTTACGAGAGAACTCTTATACAACTTGTTTTAGAAAATTTAAACCTATTTGATGTACTTTCTTTGGTTTTGAACAATTTCAGCCATTAGATTAATGGCTGCAAATTTCACAAATACAAAAGAGTTCAAACTTACGAGATTTCACTGGATTGACAAAAAAAATTACAATCTAACCTTCTTATTAAGCTCACAAATTTTGACCCGTAAGTCTTCATCATTTATTTTATAAGTTCTCATAAATCTTTACTCTATCCTGTAAAATTTCTCATAAATCTTTACTCCATCCTGTAAAAGTTTTCATAAATCTTTACTCTATCCTGTAAAGGTTCTCATAAATCTTTACTCCATTCTGTAAAAGTTCTCATAAATCTTTACTCCATCCTGTAAAAGTTCTCATAAATCTATTCTATTAATCTCTTATATTACAGTCCCCTTGGGCTAAAACCTCTAGTAAAGCCTTTTGGTACTAAAAGTGAAACTCAGAATCATTATCTTCTTTCACAGGGTATGGAGGAATTACCTTTTCATCATGACTTTTCTGACTCGACTTTTCTGACCGAGCCTTGAGAAAGTTATAATCATCAGCTTCTTCAAACTTGTAATCTTCCTCATTACTGTAACCATCGTATGAGTTGCGAACAGACGGAGCGACGGAAGGTCTAGAAGTCTGGACTCCTGTTTGTTCTGCTGTGATGATAGATCTGACCTTGTGGGGCAATCTGTCAGGTCTGTAGAAACGCAAATCAACCCTTCCAATAATGTAGAGAATGTTGATGATCACTTCGAAAAGACCCCAGTTGATGTACATCACGACCGGATGCGCCACAACACCCTTTTCTCTACTTGGCACGGCCTGGAACACCACGATTGTTCTCAAGATGGTGCCAATGAAGATAAGAATGGTGGTGATACAGACAATAAGAATGGAGGTGTTGTGTTTCAAGTCTCCTCTCTCTGTGGTCAAACCTTCAACCATGTTGTAATGGTGGTGGGTGGCAGCAATGACTCTAACAGCGTAACGATGATTATGGTTTCTCTTCATAAAAGTTTCTTCAGCCTCTCTGATAGCATTCTTCTTGACAAAGTAAGTTGGTCTGAAGGATTCAACCCACCACGGCTGGTACGTATACAAGTTTTCGTCCTTGCTTGTTGGTTTGAACAAGAAAGCCAAACCGAGCAAGGCTATGGAGGTCAACGAGTATAGCAAAACAAAAATACACGAGGCCTTGACGGTACGAATGTAGTGCACGTAGACCTCCCTCGAAAGAAAGTAGATGTAGGGAACTCCCGATGCAACAATGGTCATGGCCACAAGCCCCGACACGATTATATACAAGGAGTTCATGAAGAACCAGAACAAACGGCGGGACCCTCCAACAGGGTGTCTCCAGGTGAAGATACGCTGAGCCAAAATCAAGTTGAAGGACACCAAGAACACGGTGGGCACAATGAGAAACACCTCATTGGCAATACCCATGGGAATGTTGCTCAACTGGCGGCCCCAGAATATCCTCAATATCCAGCCGACGATTCTCATAATGCAGTACGCGGCCCAGCCCAACGACAAGAAGAAGCGATGGCCTCTGGAGTAGTTGATTATGAAGATGGTCAAGTGTGCAAACATCAATACGCCAAACGCAACTGCAAAAATCACACACGGTGCCACATCCTTGCTGGTTGGATAGTCTCCAAATAACGAGATTTGGTACGATTGCGTGTAGTCCTGCAACGTTTGCGGGATCCCACCCAACAAGGCATTTGCCTGCGCGGAAAGGATTTTGGCACCAGTCCCCAACGCTGGGTAGTTGTTCTGGTACCGTAAAAGCTGCATCAACCCGTTGGTCGCTGTGTACTCTTGCTCGAGCATTCTGATTAAAGTATGTGGAATTTCAGCAACTTTATCACGGGCGCCTATAGCCTTTATATGTGATGCTAGAGTTGCAAATTTCCCAGGCCTAAATAGGAAACTGGGTGATGTTCATTACCCTTTTTGGTTACACGATTTTATTCCGTGTACTAATCGAGCCAGGAGGAGAACGTCAACGGTGCTCATCAGGGTGAGGTTGGTGCCGTGCTTGCCTCGAGTTTGGGTGAGGAAGGCTGTATTTAATCCGAACGAGGCTGTTGGTTCTAGGGAAGTGACGAAGAGGTGCTGGAGAATGGATTAGGTAATGTGATATGGAAATTGCCTTTTTAGGATGTAGTATGCCTCTGGTGTTACGGTTAGATGTCCGAGGGTTTAGCGACAATGAAATGAAGGAGGGAAGGGAGAAGAATGGGACAAGAAATGCAAATGAGGAAAGCAAAATGGTATAATGTACGATTTAGCGAAGGAAATTATGTTTTTACTGAGAAAGGAGTAAAAGTAAATAGGCTGCCTCCTTCTCGCTGGTTGATGTTCGGTTGTTTAAACATCAAACTGATGAGCTTTAAATCAGATTACTTCGTAAATGCATGGACCATTCCACGCCATGCACCGGGCGGACTTCACTGTTAATCACATGAAAGTGTGGAACCAAGAACCTTAATTCGTTTCCAATAAGCTTGGAATTCACACGAAGGGGTGCGGGAAGGTAAATTCAGCATCGTAATTTGGTATTACTTACCTCTGATATTTCCAGTTCAGGGCCGACCGTTTATTGCTTATTTTGTTTTTAATTTTCACTGATCCGAAATTCGATAAACATCTGAAATGCCCACTGTACGAGTAGACTACTCCTCAATCACGTCACAACAACCCTCGGATACTCCAGAAAACGTAATCTCAACTCCATTTGGTTTGACACTACTCGAAATACAAGGAGAATTGAATATTCCCACCTGTGCACCAGACCAAACCACTTCGAACAAGGAATATCTTTCACAGTTCATCAAGGTTGACAGCATTTACGATGCTGTTAAGTGTGGGAATCTCGAGTTTTCTGAGGCAGACCCTACTACGGTGACGCTATACATAGCGAAGTCGCAGAGACTTATAGGGAGTATAGTTAAGTTAGATCCGCCTTTGGGTATATTGAGGGTTCCAGTTGGAGGTGAAGAGACAGAGATGAAGATGGTGGATATAGTCAGCAAGAAGATGATATTCAACCAGAGGCCGTTGCCTATAATGTGATGAGGTGATTGTAAAGTAGTATTTTGATATAAGTTTTTAATAATAATGATTATTCAAAGTGGCTAAATAAAGATTCAAATATGATTGGAGGGTTAAACAATGTAACAACACAATATATGAAAGATGATTCAAAATGGGCTAATTCATGTTTCAGATTATTCAAGGAGGGTTAAATAATGATTGAGAGATGATTGTGATAAAGAAAGAATCAAGATCACTGATCAAGATGAAAATATGATAATGAATGGATCTGATTTCACAAGATGAAAGAAACGGCCAATAATCTTAGCTCAAACTGAACGGCTTCCAGTTACAAATTAAAATCAGACCAAATCACAAATTTCTAAAAGTCCAAGTCTCCCTTAAAATCATACTTAATCCATAAAACATTCTACTATACATCTCTATCCAACACTCAATCAAAACCTTGCCTTCACATTTCTATGATCCCACGAAAGCTTAGTCGTATGACTGAAATCATCACCCAAAACAACCAAATTCTTGTAAATCTTGAGAATTTCATCGTCCGAGTATCCCAACTGGTTCTTGAAATATGGTACCACCCCTCCATACTTCTCGTTGAAAAGCTCAATTGTAGCCAACATAGCCTCATAACGAGAACTAATCAAATTCTGGAATCCGTCCTCCTCAACATCGAAATTGGTACGGCCCTGGCGGATAAGCTTTTCGATTTGGTTGATCTGGTCGCCAGACTTCTGTCTCCACTTGTCGTACATCTCCACAAACTTCTGCTTGATGATAGGGTGCTCCTTCTTCAAGCCCACGGTGGTCAACTCGTACTCTTTGCCGATCAAACTCTTGTCGACACCAACCAAAAGGAGAAGCAACATCGAAACCATGCCCGTTCTGTCCTTTCCAGCGGTGCAGTGGAACACAAACGGCGAGCCGTCGTCGCGGACGTGGTCAAAAATGGTTCTGAACGCATCGACACCGTTCTCCAACATGTCCTCGTACACATGCACGTAGGTGGACCAGCTGGTCAACAAGTTGGAGTAGCGCACGGCGATGGACTGCGGCGAGTAGTCGTCCTGCTTGAACACCGGCGCGTGCACCCTCGTCACACCAAAAGTCGAGAGGTTCTCGGCGACACCGTCCTGGCGGCACTCACCGTCGGACCGCAAGTCGAACACCGTGGTGATCCCCAAGTTGGTCAACTCCTTGGCACCGGCAGCAGTGATTTCCGACATGTTTGCGCACCGGAAGATGGTGTTGGGCTTGACGTAGTACTGTGCGGAGCTGGAGTCCAACTCGAACCGGGGCAGAGTCACATGCCAGCCGCCTGCGTCTCTGAAGTTGTTGACTCCCTCGACGTCCTTCCATCTGGGCAATCTTCCGACCTGCGTGGACAGCGCAATGAACCTGTTCAACTCCTTTTCTGGCGACAAGTAGTCGATTATGATGTCCACCACCTCATAGTTGTAGTTGACCTTGCTTTTCGAGGTGAAGGGCAAGCCAAGGGGATTAGCGTCTTCCGAGTCGTCCGGGTCGACGGTTTCCACGCCGTAAAAGTTGTGGTCCGCATCGGGAAGTACTTTCAAGTGGTGGGATTCCGGCCCTCTGTTGAGGTAGTTGGCAAAAAAGGTAAAATCGTCTGGTGGTATAATTGTATCCCTCAATCCATAGATACTAAGAACAGACCAGTCAAGTGAAAGGTCGGCCACTTTGGAAAGATCAGGTGTACTAAGTGAAATCACTTCCTCTCTTGGAACCTTTATAGGTTGGAATTCTCCATGCCTCAAACTGTTCAAGTAGATGTTATCCAAAGTCTCGTCGTCGATGTATCTTCCAAGAACCGTTGGAGAATTGAACCTAGTTGAGCAGTTGATCAAATTGGGGACGATGATGGCATCTTTACCGGCATTTCCGCCTTTTTTGCCGAGAGCCTCCTGCTCCAAGGCCCACAAGAACATGGCCACGCCGCCTCTGGAGTGCGAGATGATGGACGACAACGTGAAGGCCATGCCCAACGGGTTTTTGCCCGCGTCGGCGACAAACTCGGCGCACGCTTGGATGTCCTCGATGTCCTGTGACAATACCCTGCCAGCCGCGGGATTGGCGTTCTCCAGCGACAGCCCGGCGCCGCGGAAGTCGATCCGCAACGAATACACACCCAAGTCGGCCGCCAACCGGTGCGCCAAGTGCTTCTGGTAGCAGTAGTCGCGGTGGCCGCCCTGCCCGTGCAAGATTAACGCCATCTTGTGCGTGCTGGGCGCGAACTCGTCGCTGAAAGGCGTCGCCGAGTCCACGCTGTGCGGAACGGCAATGGTGCCCTTGACCCCGTTGGCCAACGTAACTTCAACCTCTCTCGGCGTCTTCACACTGTACTTGGACATTGTGGTTGGGGAAAAGCCAAACAGTTGGGAACTTGCATCGCTTTATATAGTGGGGAGCCGGCTCCAAAGAAAAACCAATTTATACCGAGCTTCAAAATTGTCACACGTGAAGCAATAGACATGGACAACAGAGATGCGTACACGCAGTTGGGCAAATTACTAGACCAGAAGCACTCCGACCAGCTTTCCACACAGCTCTCTGTGTTCCAGTCGGTGCTCATAAACTACGCGAACAAGTATGAGGCGGAGATCAAGCTGAATACAGAGTTCAGGGACAAGTTCACCAAGATGTGCCAGCTGATAGGAATCGATTCCTTGGAGTTGTTGCTCTTGAATTCGAAATCCGCAAAGAGCAAGGAAAACTATTATATAGGGTTGTCTGTGCGGATTGTTGAGATTTGCCACGAGACCAGGGACTTGAACGGTGGGTTTATATCTTACAAGGAGTTGATATCGATATTGCAGAGCAACTCCAACATTGAGTTGGTGATCACTGACGAGGATATTGACAACTCGCTAAAGTCTCTAGGAACCTTGGGGGCTAACGGGTACTCCACGCTAAATATCAGCAACAAGAAGTGGTTGAAGTTTGCGTCGCCGGTGAACTCCATCTCGAACGACCAGAGAAAGGTGTACGATCTTTGTGAGTTCATGGGGGGGTACATTACGTCGCGGTTGCTCAAGGATAACTTTGAGTGGGACAAGATGAGGTGCAAGAGTGTGATTGATGAGATGGTGCTGAATGGCCAATTGTGGGTGGATATGCAGGGTGATCGGGGAGAGTGGTTATATTGGGAGCCGACATGGATATCTAGCTAGGGGTGACTTTGTGGATATCTAGTGGGGGTGGTGGTGAAGTATAATTGAGTGGTTAGAGGGATTTCTCAACAGAATGGAATCTTATTATCAAGTGTGAGGTTATTGTGATCCATTCAGTTTCTCTAGCAATTGGTTCATTCTAACCATTGGTACGCCTCCTGGCATACCTCTACTGTTTACGTACTGTTTACGTACATTCTAATTCTGGTATGTTTGACGTGGTTGTCCAAACGGTCTACTGTTCACCCCTTTTTACGCCGTACAGTTATCCGTCTTGTTACTTTGCAACGTAATTAATCTTATTAATCCACGTTTCTTAGAAGCTTTAAGGTCTACACATTCCTTATCACTCGAACTAATTTCAAATGGGGGTCTCTAACCTCCGGACTTTTTGCATAATTACAATCTCAAATAATGATATGTTTAAATTAATTACAATCAAATAATGAAATGTTTGAATTAATTACATTCTCAAATACTGAATTAGTAATAAATTTTGGGTGCAAAATTTAAAAGTTGCCCAAATTTTCACCAACTCTCTATACATTCTTTTCCTCCTCAAGTCTAAGTTTTTCTCTCTCCTCCTCCTTTCTACGCGCCTTCTTCTGCTTGTGGCGCTCGTTTATCACCTGGAATGTTTCATGCTTCTCACGAGTCATCAACGGCATGTACTTGGTAAAGTTTCTTCCCGCACCATTGCCCACATTCATGGTCCCACAGCCCGGAAGAAACTCCACCTTGTGGGCATCCTTCAAGAAGAAAGACTCCATCATTTCAGACACCTCGCACCTGACTTGGTGTTTGTAAAGCAACTCCTTGAACGCTGCAAACCCCTTAGTGATCTTGGTTTGGGTGCTCTTGAAGTCAAACGCTGTTTTCCACTCCATTGGTGGGTAGACACAGTCATACAAAACCAAGGGAATGTCGTACGCCATTTCAAAAGTTGGTTTCCTGGGGTTCTTTTCAACGTCCAACATCTTGAGAATGACGTCTGGCAGTTCGAGCTTCTGCCCCACCAACAACATCACTGCGACCATGCACCTCACCTGGTGCCAGAGGAACGCGCTTCCCTTCAAGTCAAACACGTAAAAGTCGTCCTTGTGATGCAAGATCTGCGCACTGTGCACCTGTCTCCTGTAGTTTGTGATTTGCTTGGAGCCGTCAATCTTGCAAAAGTTGCGGAAATCGTGCGACCCTTCGTAGTTTTTGGCTGCCTGCCTCAAGAGATCAAGGTCCATGTCTCCTTTTCTGAAGAGGTACTTGTAGTGTCTGTAGTCGCAGCTGAATCTTGCGTCGAATTTAGGCGGAGGTCTCAAGCAGATGCTATGTATTTTTATGTCTGCAGGCAACAACGAGTTCAATATGGTTATGTATGGGAGCTCTTTGTCGTCGTTTTCCTGTAATGCTTGGTCTTCTGCACTTAGCGCAGACCTCACGTTAAGAGCAATGACTTGATTCATCGCACTGACTCCACGATCGGTTCTGCCGCACCTGCTAAAGTTGCACACGTCTGGCACTGGACTCTCGATTAACTTTGCAAGATGCAAGGCCTTGAGGATTTCCTCTTCTATAGTGGGCAATGGCGTGGGTTCCTGTTGGTGTACTAACCCAGAGTATTTCCAGCCCAAGTAGGAAAACCGAAGTGCTATGTATCTTTGTGGGTACTTGGTAAAGTCAAAAACCCTCTGTTTCTTCTTCTTCCTCACATCCACGAGAGTGGTTTCGCTTGAGGATGCTGATAACGGATGTGTAGATTCCTTTTTGGACTCCAAAGTTTTGGAAATCAGCGCTTTTATGTTTGAAGTCTCGGAAACCAGTGCTTTAATGTTGTTCGTTTGCAGTGGAGTCTTCATAGGTGTCAGGTCTTTATTCAATCCCAGCTCCAATTGAGCAATCTTCTCTAGAAGCTGATCCCTTGTCCAGCTCGAATACTTGCTCATCTCTGTGTTAATCGTCCTTTTCGATATAGTTCCAAAACTCTTCACTATTCTTTGGAACATTGATCAAAAAAATTGCGATGAGCCTTTGTTGCAAAAAAATTCAAGACAACTTAAATGACCATGGAAACTAAAACAAGGTCGCTTGATTGGGATAACTTGAAGTTTGAGTTGCACCCGTGGATCAAAGAGGCCATTACTTCCTTGGGCTTTCCTACTATGACTCCAGTTCAAGCATCCACCATCCCACTTCTTAGTGGAAACAAAGATGTAGTGGTTGAAGCTGTGACTGGATCGGGGAAAACATTAGCATTCACCTTACCAGTGTTACAAAAGGTATCTACAAAGCTCCACGAAGACGGCCCGGTCAAAAAAGGACACATGCTTTCGATAGTCTTGTCTCCTACGAGAGAGTTGGCAAATCAAATATACTCTGTGTTTAACAAAGTGTTGGAATATTTACCAGAAGACGAAGCACAGATCAGAACACAGCTTCTTGTAGGTGGGAGCAACAACGTGCGTGACGACTTGGAACGGTATTTGGAAAACAAGCCTCATATATTGATAGGTACACCTGGTAGGTTACTTGATTTCATCTCATCTTCACAGTACATCAAGACAAATTCATTGGAGATTGCCATTTTAGATGAGGCAGATAAGCTCTTGGACGATTCTTTCAAGTACGATGTGATTAGCATATTGAAAAGATTACCCAAGCAACGACGTACTGGGTTGTTCTCTGCCACTATCTCGTCCGCTGGAGATGCGATCTTTACTACCGGTATGAACAATCCGGTAAAAGTTACGGTGAAATCAAGAAACACTGGCGGAGTGATGGCTGCTGCCCCTACCTCTCTCCAGATCTCATACATGCTTATCAAGCCGGAGTTCAAGATCTCTTCCTTGGTGGAGATCTTCGAAAAGTACCACTTCAAAAAGTGCATAGTGTACTTTCCTACATGCCAGTCAGTCAAGTACTTTTACCAAGTCTTCCAAAAGTTGGTATCACAGGAGGAACTCAAAATCAATTCTTTGCATGGACAGCTTTCTACAAATTCGAGAATGAAAACTTTGAACAGTTTCACCGACGGTGATGCCATGTTGAACAAGTACGTTCTAATGACGACCGATGTTGCTGCGCGAGGTATCGATATTCCCGACGTTGATCTCGTGATACAATTGGACCCACCCACTGATCCGGACGTGTTTTTGCATAGATGTGGCAGAACAGGAAGAGCCAACAAGGTTGGTAAAGCCATTGTCATGCTTAACGCAGGCAGCAAGGAGGAAGACTACATTGACTTTATGGATGTGAAGGGAGTTCAGATGAGTGAGGTAGCGGCAACACCAGTGCCGAAACACAAGGAGTTCCAAGATAAGTTCAGAGAGTACCAACTTTCAGACCGAGCACGCCATGAGCTGGGGGTCAAGTCCTATGTCGGATTTGTAAGATACTATTCCAAGCATATGGCGTCCTCGATATTCAGAATGAAGACTTTAGATTATTTGGGGGTGGCCAGAGCATATGGTCTTTTGCGACTTCCTAAAATGCCTGAACTGAAGTATGTTGAGGATATGCCTGAGGACGGATGGTTAGGAGAGCCAATAGATATGGATAAGTATTCATATGAGGACGAAGTGAGAGAAAAGTTGCGTTTGGAAACTTTGGAGGAGGTCAAAGCACAAAAAATCAAAGATTCCAAGCGCAGAAAGGAATTGAAGGTTAAGAACGAAGCGTGGTCTACAAAGTCTGAAACCAAGGAGTCAAGACAGGAAAGACGAGAAAAGATGAAGCGGAAACGAGAAGCCATAGAAAAGCAAATCATGGAGGAATCCTCTGATGATGAGACGCAACAGACTGACTGGAAGGATTTGGTTAAACAGAAAAAGAAGAAGGGTAATTCGGAAGTGCAAGGATCTTTTGATGATTTATAGTTAATTGATTTGTACATTTGTGTGGATTAGTGTATTCTCATTCTCTGATTCATTTCGAGAAAACGTGAACTTGAGTGTCGGTAAAGCTTTTATTTATTGTTTGGGTTCAATATTACTTTATTAGTTCTCGAGAGTCAATCTTGCATTCATTGTCATGGGTTCAATATTACTTACATTTTGGAGATCCAATCTTGCTCTTATTCATTGTTGGGTTTAATGTACTTTTTCATTCTCGAGAGTTCAATATTATATTCATTCTCGAGAGTTCAATATTATGTTCATTCTCGAGAGTTCAATATTACTTTATTCATTCTCGAGAATCAATCTTGCATTTATCATTGTTTCGACCTCAATACTATTCATTCTTGAGAATCTTATTTTATTCATACTCTCATGCATATTCACTCTCTCTCATACATAAATCTTATTCATCTCTCACCATTATGCTTAATTCATACATTTAATTTAATCTAACTATTTTAAATTTTCCACCTATGACTATCAGAACGTATTCCGTCAAAAACAAAAACATTGTCCAACGGGGTATACTGGCCTGTGGTCAACTTTAACACCTCCTGACTCGCTATGCCCCCCATTAAACTGTTGAGGTTGTGGTATGATGACGTGGTGTGGATGAGAAGCTCTCTGCTTACGGTTATGAAGTCGTTGGGGACAGCCGCGACCGAGAATAACTCCTGGAACAAGCGAGTGAATTTAGATATGTCGTCGATGGTGGGCTGCGCATCATACTTGTCAATGTAGTTGTTGAATGTGAGAATTGAATAATAGATGGGCAAAAGGTCGTACTTTTCGCCTCCGTACATGTGAGTAACTAACTTCTCTGAAGATAAACTCTTTGTGCCTTGGGTGACAAATAAAGACTGTGCGTTTTTGCAGAATGTGGCGATGGAGTCGCCGTTGATCTCGGAGTCTGGCCTTCCCAAGGACGCCAAGATGTTGGCAACCTCTTTGGTGAACAACAGCCTGTCTTTCTTTGATTTGTCAAGGTAGATGTTTTGCAATTTCAAGTAGTTTTCCGTGTGTGAGGACATATCCGGCAAAGTGCCAGGCAACGGCAACTGGCCGTCGTTTTTATCTATAAAGTTGCGCAAGGCCTTCAAGTAGACCCAGAAGATGTTTGAGCCGTCGGGGTGCTCTATTTTCGGGTTTTCAAACAACTGAATGATTGTGTTGGGCAACTGTGTCTTTTGGAATGCTCTATGTGACGAGGTTTTGGCCTCGAGGAAGTTTGCTTCCAAGTTTATATCTCTCAGCATCGACTCGATCAACTTTTTAAACGTTTCCTTTTCCTTGTAGTTGGAGGGGGCCTCGGAGCCGTACTTTTGTTTCCAGAGTCCCAATGCTTTGATGAAGATGACGATATATGGTACATGCGAGTGCTCGAAGCTGTCTAACAGCAGCAAGTCTATCAGGTCGACGTAGTCCTGCAACTCCTTCCAGGGTTTGTCGATTCTTAAGTCGTACAACCGCAGGGGGTCGTGGGTCTCGACGACGGTGATTTCGTGCGAGATCAAGTTGATGGACCCGTAAAAGCCAATGGTGTTGACCACCAACACGGGGATCTGCTTCTGCCACAACACGTCAATGAGGTCCGTCAAGCCGGGCACGTAGTCGGAGACGATCACCACGTTGAAGTCGTCCCAGAAGGAGCTCGGCAACTCGGCTACGGAGTCGCTCACCGCGTAGCCCTGGACGTCGGGGTTCAACTCGGCCAAGTTTCTGGTGACGGCGCGGGCCAAGCCCGTGTTCAAGTCCGTCGCCTTCAAGAAAAAGTTGCTGGCCAAGTCGTCGTCGGTAACAAATGAGTCGTCAACCACCGTGAACTTCCCGATCCCGGGTAAAATCAAATTCTTCAATATCTCGCAGCCGGTGGTGGTCGCGTTCACCACCGCGATGTGCGACTGCTCCAAACTCGACTGCCCCGTGGACGCCCACAACCTCAACTGTCTGTCGTACTTGGTTTCTTTATCAATCATTGGATGGATGTGCTGGAGAGGAGTTGCCTATTGGCTTATCAATTATAATTGAAAAAGACGAGAAAACGATTTTCGTATGTCGCGTGATACTGGTGGTGTGACCGAATGTGTGACCTGGAGCATGTGATTCTGTTGTCCGGGTAACGCGCACGTCCTTGTTGTTCCTGTTTCAACATTTCAGCGTGCTGGTTTTTACTCGCGCGCAGTACTTTGCGGCACAGCCATGTGTTTGATGGCAAAACGATACGAAATCAGCAGAAGGCTCAATTGAGCTGCGAATTGTTTACGCATTTCGAGCAAAATGAGTGGAATTGAGAGAAAAGAAGTCAGTGGGCAGTCTACACCACGTAGGGGTCCCACCACCTTTCCACCTCCCCTCAAATCACGTCCACTATCAATCCCTTTAAATAAGCTGACGTAAACGCGCATTTCTTTTTTGCAAAATTTTATCTCATCGAGAAAAATTTTAGCATATATATAAAGTTCCCTGCTGTTCAAATCCTGTTTTAATTCTTTACACAACATTGGAAAATGTCTGCTGCCAGAGAATCCAAATACTCAACTGAAGTACTTTCCGAGTTATTGAGCGCCTTGAAGGTTGCCGACAACAAGGACGAAGCTGCCGCTAATGTTTCGTCTTTCTTGAACTCTTCTATTGTTGAGCATGACGTTCCAGTCGAGTTCTTCCAGGACTTGAAGAAGCAGTTGAACAACAAGAAGGACGCCGACGCCGTTCTCGCTGCCTTGAACGCGTACATCCACATTTCGTCCGCCAACGACTTGACTGCCTCTGTCGAGCCATACATTGTTGAGTTGGTGCAGGATGTCGCTGTCACTTCTGGTGACAAGAACAAGGACGTCGCCGCTGCCGGTGCCAAGGCTTTGTTGGCCATCTCCTCCGCCATCACCCCAACCTCCGTCAAGGCCATCTTGCCTGCTTTGGTTGACTCGTTGAAGACCACCAACAAGTGGACCGAGAAGGTTGCCGTCTTGGCCGCCATCTCGCAGTTGGTTGACACCGCCAAGGCCCAGATCGCCTTGAGAATGCCGGAGTTGATCCCAGTCTTGTCCGAGGCCATGTGGGACACCAAGAAGGACGTCAAGGACGCCGCCTTGGCCACCATGACCAAGTCCACCGAGACTATCGACAACAAGGATATCGAAAAGTTTATTCCAAAGTTGATTGAGTGTATTGCCAGACCAACCGAGGTCCCAGAGACTGTCCACCTTTTGGGTGCCACCACCTTTGTCTCCGAGGTCACCATGGCCACCTTGTCCATCATGGCCCCATTGTTGTCCAGAGGTTTGGTTGAGCGTGACACCGCCATCAAGAGAAAGGCTGCCGTCATTGTCGACAACATGTGTAAGTTGGTTGACGATCCACAGGTTGTTGCTCCTTTCTTGGACAAGTTGTTACCAGCTTTGAAGGCCAACTTTGCCACCATTGCCGACCCAGAGGCCAGAGAGGTTACCAACAGAGCCTTGAACACCTTGAAGAGAGTTGGTGCCGTTGGTGCTGACGACGTCATCCCAGAGGTTTCCACTGCCGGAGACATCCCAGTCACCTTGAACGAGTTCAAGAAGTTGGTTGTCGACAAGAAGATCCCAGCCAGATTCGACGTTGCCTTGAACTACATTGCCGCCATTGCCGGTGACTTGATTGACGAGAGAGACATCCAGCCAGAGTCGTGGCTCAAGAACATCTTGCCTTTTGCTACTATTTTCTTGCACGAAGCCGAGGCTAAGGAGATTATCGAGGAGTTCAGAAAGAGAGCCCTCGACAACATCCCAGAACCTCCTTCGTTCGAGGACGAGGAAGACGAAGGTGAGGACTTGTGTAACTGTGAGTTCTCCTTGGCTTACGGTGCTAAGATCTTGTTGAACAAGACCCAATTCAGATTGAAGAGAAACAGAAGATATGGTTTGTGTGGTCCTAACGGTGCCGGTAAGTCCACCTTGATGAGAGCCATTGCCAACGGCCAGGTTGAGGGTTTCCCATCGCAGGCTGAATGTAAGACTGTCTACGTCGAGCACGACATTGACGGTACCCACGCCGACACCACCGTCCTCGAGTTTGTCATTGAGGATGGTGAGGTTGGTTTGACCTCCGAGGTTGTCGAGAACAAGTTGAGAGAGTTCAACTTCTCGGAAGAGATGATCTCCATGCCAATCCAGTCGCTTTCCGGTGGTTGGAAGATGAAGTTGGCCTTGGCCAGAGCCGTCTTGAAGAACGCCGACATTTTGTTGTTGGACGAGCCAACTAACCATTTGGACACTGTCAACGTCGCTTGGTTGGTCAACTACTTGCAAACCTGTGGTATCACCTCCATCATTGTCTCCCACGACTCTGGTTTCTTGGACAATGTCTGTCAGTACATTATCCACTACGAAGGTTTCAAGTTGAGAAAGTACAAGGGTAACTTGTCTGAGTTTGTCAAGAAGTGCCCATCTGCCCAGTCCTACTACGAGTTGGGTGCCTCCGACTTGGAGTTCAAGTTCCCAGAGCCAGGTTTCTTGGAGGGTGTCAAGACCAAGCAAAAGGCCATCGTCAAGGTCTCCAACATGACCTTCCAATACCCAGGTACCTCCAAGCCACAAATCAGAGACATCAACTTCCAGTGTTCGTTGTCTTCGAGAATTGCTGTCATTGGTCCAAACGGTGCCGGTAAGTCCACCTTGATTAACGTCTTGACTGGTGAGTTGTTGCCAACCGAGGGTGAGGTCTACGTGCACGAAAACTGTCGTATTGCTTACATCAAGCAGCACGCTTTTGCGCACATTGATAACCACTTGGACAAGACCCCATCCGAGTACATCCAATGGAGATTCCAGACTGGTGAAGATAGAGAAACCATGGACAGAGCCTCCAGACAGATCAACGAAGAGGATGAGCAGAACATGAACAAGATCTTCAAGATTGAAGGTACCCCAAGAAGAGTTGCTGGTATCCACGCCAGAAGAAAGTTCAAGAACTCTTACGAATACGAAATCTCGTGGCAATTGGGTGAAAACATTGGCATGAAGAACGAAAGATGGGTCAACATGATGTCTGTCGACAACACCTGGTTGCCAAGAGGTGAATTGATGGAGACCCACGCCAAGATGGTTGCCGAGGTTGACATGAAGGAGGCTTTGGCTTCCGGTCAGTTCAGACCTTTGACCAGAAAGGAGATTGAAGAGCACTGTGCCATGTTGGGTTTGGAGGCCGAATTGGTTTCCCACTCGAGAATCAGAGGTTTGTCTGGTGGTCAGAAGGTCAAGTTGGTCTTGGCTGCTTGTACCTGGCAAAGACCTCACTTGATTGTCTTGGATGAGCCAACCAACTATTTGGACAGAGACTCCTTGGGAGCTTTGTCCAAGGCTTTGAAGGCTTTCGAGGGTGGTATTGTTATCATTACCCACTCGGCTGAATTCACCAAGGACATCACTGAGGAAGTCTGGGCCGTTTTGGACGGTAGAATGACTCCATCCGGTCACAACTGGGTCCAGGGTCAAGGTGCCGGTCCAAGATTGGAGAAGAAGGATGACGAAGAAGACAAGTTCGATGCTATGGGTAACAAGATTGCCGCTGCTAAGAAAAAGAAGAAGTTGTCTTCTGCTGAATTGAGAAAGAAGAAAAAGGAAAGAATGAAGAAGAAGAAGGACTTGGGAGACGCTTACGTCTCCTCTGACGACGATGACTTTTAAGTCTTGTCATGTTGATTTTTTTGAAAAAGATTGACCCTTCCTCTATATTTATATATTTATATTCTCATACAGCCGTTAAAGTATATATATAAACTTGTTCCAATACTAATCTAATTTTTATAAGTTTGTAGAAACTTTGTAAGGCGAAGTTTTCAGCGCTAAATGTTTCATTCTCAATTTTTTGCACCCAAATGTAGAACATTCAAATTTTATTTACACCCAAATGTTTGAACGTTTATTAATCTTAGCGTTGTTCCAGTTGGCTTTCGGGGTAAGAGTACAAAACTTGACCTCGAAAAGCTATATTGACAGTTCTATTTTGTTCACATCCAATTTGAGCTACGTCTCGAATTTTCGGAATTCGTTAGGGTCATCGTACGCGCCATTCAATGTGTTTTGTCCTTCTGAGAGTTTGGTCAGAAGGGCTGATGGAAAATTGTGCCAGGAAGAGACAGATTACATCCTGAATAGGAGCGTTCTCACAGAGAAAGCTTTAGTTGGTTTGTTTCAGAGGAACAAGATTCCAGGGTTCGATTATGGAGTCTTCAAAAAGTCAAAACCTACAAACATTGCAATTGCTGTGAGTGGGGGAGGATACAGAGCGATGCTTTTGAGTGCTGGAATAGTGAATGCCTTTGATGCTAGAAACACAGAGGCGGTACTCTTGGGAGGATTGTTGCAATCTACTTCGTATATCGGAGGGATCTCTGGTGGTTCTTGGTTTGTCATGAGCAGTTTTGTTAACGACTTCATTCAGGTTGATTCTATGAAGGAGAAGTATTGGATTTTAGACAAACAGTTGTTGGAGGGCGTACCTAGTTTTGATCCGACTTCAGTTCAAGAAAGTATAAGTGGAGTTAAAGCAGAAGAAGCGCCAGATGAAGGAATATTCTCGAGTATTCGAAAGTTCTTCGGTCTAGCTAAGATCACCCAAGACTCGTTATTCTCGTCTGTTCTAAAACCATTCTTTATCAAGACGAAAAACACAACCTCTTTGAAAGACATCTTCACATACTATAAAGAGCTACAGATCGAGGTGCGGGCAAAGAAAATAGCTGGATTCCATTTGTCATTCACAGATTACTGGGGACGAGCATTGGCTAGGAGGATATTCAGCAATATGGCGCGCTCTCCTGGGGTTACAGTCACAATGAGCACACAGTTGGACTCGTTCAAAAACTTTTCGCAGCCATTTCCCATTATAGGAACCATTGAAAGGCATCCCGACTACGCAGAAACCAGCAAAGAATCACATCTCCTCGAGTTCACACCGTTCGAGTTCGGGTCTTGGGACGCATACTTGAATGCCTTTGTGCCTGTCAAGTATTTGGGCACATCGTTGAAAGCAGGCAAATCGATGCACCGCACGCACTTCACCAATATTTCATACTGTGTTTCTGGGTTTGACAACGTTGGGTTTATCACCGGAACACTGTCGTCGCTCTTCAATCACGTATTCATCTACGTGTACAAGTTTTTGAGTAACGTGAAGCTGGACACATCGAATGCACTTCTCACAATTCTCGGAGCGTTTGGACTCAGCAATGAAAACAAGTCGTTGGACGTGCCCCAAATGCATCCTGATTACGCATTGTACTCACCGAGCCCGTTCTACCAGTTTGACGGAGCAAACCTCGCCAAGAGCAGCAATAGTTCCCGGTTGGTTGCAAGAAACCAGCACATGTATCTTGTGGATGGAGGAGACGATGGCCAAAATATACCGATCCAGCCGTTTTTGGTGAAGGAAAGGGCCGTCGACGTGATATTGACATACGACTTGACAGCAGACCTTGCAAATTTCCCCAATGGCACCACTCTAAACCACATTGCAAGCAGATATCATAATCCAGAAGCAACATTCGAGTTGCCGTCCTTTCATATGAGGACCCCATCAGGATTTGCAAACTTTACAAACAGCACCAGGCGTTCCAGTTTCCCCAAGGTCCCCTCAAAAGAACAATACATGAGGGACAATCTCAACCAGAGAAGTGTATTCTTTGGGTGTGATCCCATTAATGATTACCCTGGGCTCCCAGAACTGAACCCCAGTCATTTGCAGCCAAAGACAGGGGAGATCACGAACCAATACCTCCCACCACTTATTGTACACAGTGCCAACTCTTATCTTGGATTCAGTTCAAACACCTCCACCTTTCAGATGAGTTACACCAATGAAGAAGTAGAAGGAATGTTGACAAATGGGTATAATGTAGCAACTTCCCTGAATTCTTCACTTTATCTGGTATGTTTGAATTGTGCTATAATGAAGCGAGAGTTTGATAGACAGGAGCTTTTTCTCAATAGCACCTTTAAGGTTCCTAATGTTTGTACCAAGTGTTATGAGGTGTATTGTTATAAGGCATAGTTATTCTTTGATTTTATTCTTTTGCTTAATTCAATAATCTTTCACATTTTAATTCATCCCTCACATTTAAAACACCTCCAATCAACTTTTCCTCTAACATAAACGTATACAAACCATCCCTAATCTTCTTCAACTCAGATCATTTACTCCCACCTAAAACCATTTTATCTCCTGCATACTCAAACCGTTGAACCAAAAAATCTTATCAGCCTTTCTAATTCATGAATCACTCCACAAGCATCTACTAGAATGTCTACAGAACTAGCGCAGTTGGATATCGTGACCAGCGTTAACTCGCTCTACATGATATTCTGTACTGCGTTGCTACCACCGGTTGTCATAGGTATAGCACTCTTCTACTCAGGGTTGACACAGAGAAGATCATCGCTAACCATGCTTGCCGTTCCCATCTTGTTGACGCCGCTTCTTTTTATTGACTGGTTCTTGTGGGGATACTCCTTATGTTATTCGCCCTCGTCCAACGGGTTCTTGGGGAACTTGGACTTTGCGGTCTTGAGACACTTGAGGGACCCAAACAACTTGCTCTTTGCAAACACCAGAGGAGAGATCTTGAGCGTCAACCATTTTTTGTTCAACGGTTTGTTCAAGGTGATCTGTGCTGCGCTCACGTTCCCAGGGTGTATTGCCGAGAGAGGCCGGATCTTCCCCATGTTGGTGTTCCTCTTCTTCTGGTCTTTGATCATCTACAACCCAGTGACGTACTGGTTCTGGAGCAGCAACGGGTGGCTTTCTTTGGATAGAAATGAGCTTCCAGTGCTCGATTTTGCAGGCGGCACCTGCATACATATAGTGAGTGGAGCTACTGCTTTGGCGTACTCGTACATCTTGGGTCCCAGAAACCCAAAAATATTGTACAACTACCGCAACTCGAACACGGGTTACATTATTATAGGCACCAGCTTGATTTTGTTTGGCTGGGTTGGGTTTATTGGGGGGTGCGACTTTAAGTTCTCGACCTCGTCCTTGTCGCTTTTCACAAACACCTTGCTTACTTCGTTTGTGAGTGGCGTGGTTTGGTCGCTGATTGACTACTTTTTCTCCTCGATTCCTTTGGAGGACCAGTCAGCAGTGACTACAACGAGGTCCGCAAGCAGCAACGACCAGGATAACTTTGTCGTGCCTGTCATCTCGGAAACTGGTGTTTTACTCAACCAGCATTTGCACGAATCTAGTGCAAACTTTGTACAGAGACGTAAGCTTTCCATGATTTCGTTTTCGTCTGGCTTGATCACAGGCTTGGTTGTGATCACCCCGGCAGGTGGATATGTTTCGTCGCCCTCTGACTTTTGGAAATCCTTTGTGTTCGGGGTGTTGGGTGCCATAGTGTGCAACTTGTCCACCAGGCTCAAGTACTTTTTCCGGATTGACGATGCCTTGGACATATTTGCGATTCACGGAGTGGCAGGTATGGTTGGCTCTGTGCTCACTGGGATATTTGCCAAGCAGGGCGATTCAACTAAGGGAGGCTGGGTTTCTGGACACTGGGTTCAAATTGGGTATCAACTTTTGGGGAGTGTGGTAGCTTTTGCCTACTGTTTCATACTTACGTGTGTGTTTCTTTACTTGATAGACTTGATTCCAGGGTTACACTTGAGAGTGGACAAGGACTACAATAGAAGAGTGAGGGAACAAGCGAAGGAAAAGGACGCGGAATCTCAATCGTCACCGAGTCACCAGAAGATGAGCTTTTATGAAAAGGCTGAGTTGCTTGGGTCTGACAGTTATGAGTTCAATAGTGAGTTTTTGGTGGACTTTTACGAGTTTATTCGCTTGATACGACCGCAAGACTACCAAGATAACGAAATTTTCACTGAGGAGTACTGGGAATATAATTACAACCAGGGTAATAGTGGAGTTTTGCAGGCTGCAGATTTTGAGATGTTTTCTAAGGAAGCAAATCAGGTCCTGAAGAAGGAGAAGTAATATGTAATGAATAAATAGACAATTAATGGATTAGGAAAAGAAGAGGAATAGAGTATATTAGAATAATGTAAGAAGATGATGATGATGATGATGAATATAAGTAGAATACTATAAGAAGTATATGAGTAGAATATAAGAAGAATATGAGAATATAAGGACATATGATTATAAGAACATATCAATATAAGAAAAATATAAGAAGAATATAAAAAGAATATGATAATTTAAGAACATGTAATATAAGAACATATTAATATAAGAACATATTAATATAAGAACATATTAATACAAGAACATATTAATGTAAGAACATATTAATATAAGAACATATGAATATAAGAATATAAGAACATATCAATTTAAGAACAATATAAGAACAATATAAGAACAATTAATTTAAGAACAATGTAAGAACTCAGTAAGAAGTAGTGAGTAGTGAGATATACTAAATCAGAAAAATGATCATAAAACAACATATTACATTAATATACAATCTATATCTAACCCAATAATCTCATTGTCAACTCAAAAACAGCAAACGTAGCACCATTTGCAGGAGCAGCTCTCAAGATGGTTGGGAGGAAACCTCTATAAAATCCCTTAACACCATTCTTGGCCCAAATGTCTCTAATAACAGACAAACTGCTCTTGTACTTTGGCTTATCTAACGAGTCTGTTTGCAACTTCGACTTCACAACATCGACAGGGTAAATACCGAGCCATAAAGTGTAGCCAGATAAACCACCAAACACACACAATTTCCAGCCTGGGATGTCCTTTCTAACAAGGTCTCTCTGGTGCCTCAATTCTCTGGCAACGAGTGCCTCATATGTGGCAAAGTAAATACCCAAACCAATACTCTCTCTGACCAACGTGGGTGCAAGACCCTTATAAATACCACGAATACCAGCAGATTCGTTGATCTTCTTTGCACAGTCTATGGGGCCGTTGTACGCTTTGACGTCGCCAGTCTGTGTTTGCAACCTGATACGGATGTGCTCGATAGGGGAGGTCAAGAAACCGTTGGCGAAACCGGCCATGGCACCACACGTGAAGAACTGGCTCAATGATAACTGCGCACCGTTCAACTTCCTGTCGTAGTGCCTCTTCATGTACTCGTTAACGGAAAACTGAACCGATACACACGCACCAACACCCACCAAAGGAGTCAAAGTACCCTTGTAGAAGCCTTTTGGCCCTTCTTTGGCCAACAACTGCTTGATAACGTCCACGGCACCGTTGTAAGTGCCTTCTGGTGCAGACTGCAATCTAACTTTCACGGTATCGAAAGGTTGACCAACCAAAACCTGGGCAATACCTCCCATAGTACCACCCACCAAGTCCTTGATGACTTGGATGTTGTCTCCGTGAGGGATGTCTTCAAGTTCAATAGCCATTAAATTCTAGATTTTTTTTGTTCGGTGGTCAAAGTTTTTCATATTGTTAGAGAAGATAAGAAATGGGAGGAATTTTGGTTCATAAATAACTGGGAATAAGTTTGGTATTAAAAATAACTGGGAGTGCTTTTGGTATTAAAGTACTGTGGAGTGAGTTTGGCAGAAACAGATGAATATTATGAAGAATTTGAATAAGCTTGTTTGAATTCTTGATACTTTTCGTACCAAACATATTGTTAATTGTATCTCTTACAAATCTTCTCATGCTCTTTATTCTAATGATCTCTAGTATATAAATAAAAGAATTACAAGTTGAAACTTGCGTTGTGTTTCTCACCCTCCTCCTTATCTCTATTTGCAAGAATAAGACCGTCAAAAGGATTCATTCCATTCTTTGCAAAAAACTGGCCAGTCGATTGGGCTGGAGCAGTTACAGGTGCTGGGGTTGAGGTGCCTGGGACACCGGGGCTTCCTGCTGGACTGACAAAGGTGTTGATATTTGAGGAGACAGGCGCAGGCAACGCCGACGCAGGACCCGCCTCGTGCTTGCCATTGTCTGTGTTTATGGCAGCTAGTGTCGGCTGCGTCGAGTTGCCAAGGGCACTCACCATCGCAGTTCTCCCCATCTGGGGCACGTTGGTTGCGCTTTGCGACCAGTTGAAGCTGGACAAGGAGTTCTGCAATGGCGGTGGGTGTGCTGACGCCAGCGTGAACAAGTTGGAGACGCTCGGGATGGTGGGCAACGACGGCGGAATGCTTGCTACAGCCGAGTTTGGTGCATTCTGGGTCGTGAGTCCCAGGGCATGCTCCACAGACATCGACTTGTACGACGAAATCTCCAACAAGATGGTCACGTCTTTGGTGGTTTTCGTCAAGTTGGCCATTGAGGATCTGATGTCGTTCAAAATAGGCAAATCCTTCATAATGCCCTTGACGGAGGAGAAGGTTTGGATGATGGCCTTCAAAAACAAATTGATATCGTCCCAAAACATGCGTCTAGTCGATTGGGATGGGTTATTTCTAATTGTGATCAACTTTGTTTTCAATCGCTTGGTGATGTCCATCGAAGTCATGCATACGTTGGTTAATTCCTTCACCTTGGTGGCAACGGAGTGGCTGATGGACCCCTCTCCGGTGCTGGCACTGGAGTCTCCCGTCGAGTTGGCGATTGCGCTGTCTATGGCACTCTTGCTTATTGCCTTTGTCAACACGCTGAACACCACCTGTGCATTTGAAGTGGAGATTTCGATCGCTCTGTACAACTTCTCGTCCACGTCGTCGGTGTCGTAGGATATGCTTGTGTTGATGCCCAACTTTTGCGGCTTGCCGTCTGTGGGTGGACCAACATTTGCCGATGATTGGGCCGTCGGAGGCCCTGCGGGCCCGCTGATGCTGCCGCCGTTAGAGTGGGTGCCATTGCCAACACTTAGGTTGAACACTGGCACCTTTGCGTTGGGAAGCAAAATCTTGTATGCGTTCATCAACTCGTTGAACGAGCCGTAGAGCGTCAAATAGAGCATTCTGATGAAGCACACATCAATCTTCGCAACAAACGAAACAAAGTTTTCGCTCAACAAGTTCATAATAGACTTGAAGGACGTGATACACGAATGCAAAGCCACAATGATGCTGTTTGAAATGGAAGCCGATGTGTTGTCGTTGCTTTCTTCTATTAACTCCAAGTTTTCCACCAACGAATCCACACTTGATTTTGTAGAGTACAAGAAGGAAACCATTTTGATTGTGATCTTTTTGTCTACGCAGAAGCCAGTGAACCTTCTTACAGAAGAGTGGAGTTCACTAAACGCAAACAAAATCTTTCTCGAGACCTTGACCAAAGTGTTCGCACTGTACTTTCTCGAAGTGTTCAATACTTTGGAAGGGGAAACTTCTTGGTTTCTGTTTGGCAACGACTTGATAATCGCCCCGGATTCTTCCTTGGGATGGAGTCTCTGGTCTTGCGGTTGGTGGGAGGAGTGGTTTGCATGTGCGTTTCTATGCAAAGGGTTGTGCACATGCAGGCTCTTGTTGATATTTAAATACTGACCGCTGGAGGTGTCGTTGTTTGGGGGTGATTCCACAGGATTCTCCTGGAGTGTTGACAATCGTCTAAAGTAGGCGCCCGATTTATGTTCCGTATCTACAATATCGTTCTTCTCCAAGATTTTGTCAATCTCTCTTAGAGTGTTTGATCTAGATCTTGAGCTTGATTTAGCGTCGTTCGCCACCAAGATTGGAGATGAATAGTTTGAAGGTGCAATGCCACTTTTGGCAGATATAGGAGTTGCCTGCGGGGAGTTCGACAAGGAGTTTGGTACTGTTGATGCTGTAACTGTAGACATGGTGGTTGTTCCGTTGCCACCAGCGATGGAAGGAGGCGGTGGAGTTCGCACATTAAACGAGGTGTCTGCGGAGGACGCCGAGTTGGGGATGGTCAACGAGTAGTCGACGTCGCCCTGGTCGTTGATTTCAGCTATGGTGAATGCGTTCGGTGTGCTTGAGGAATCGTTGGAGATAGTAGCAAAAGAAGAACCGCTTTTGGGCGTTGGCGACGCACTGTCATCGTCGTTTGGTTTTTTGATGATGAGTCCCATTCTTCTTGCAGCCTTGGAGGCCTTCGACTTCGTTTCCGAGATGCTTTTTGACCTAGTGATGGCGCTCGCAGTGGAGGTTGGAGCAGGGCCCAAGGGTATGGGCAACTGCGAGAGGTTTTGCGTCGACGCCGCGGGAAGCGACGGCGGAGGGGCGGGCGGTGGCTGCGAGGGCAGATGGTGGTTGCTGGTGGCCTTTTGGATCTGCTCAGAGATCTTGTATTCTAATAGTGCCTTGTTGTTGTTGAGGTAGTTTCTCAACTCTGTAATCCAGTCGTGGTCTGCTCTCTGCTGAAAGGCCTTGATCAAGTCTAAAGATGGCATGATCAACGGGTTGTTGTTGATCTCTATCAAGTCCAAGTTGTTCAACTCTCCCAACACCGGTGGTAGGTACTTGAAGTAGTTGTCCTTCAAGCTGACCACCTTCAAATTGTGTATGCATTTAAGCGACAGGGGTAAGGAGGCCAAATTGTTAGACGACAAGTCCAAGATCTCTAGGCTGTTAAAGTCCTTTAGGTTGAATATCGAGTCCGGTATGCTGCTCAAGTAGTTGTTGTGCAAATCCAAGAACTTGATTGATCTTGAAATCAGTGAGAGGTTGGTGGGGAACTCACTGATCTGGTTGTTTTGGAGCGAGAACCTTACCACTTCCAACGGAGGGTTATACGAATAGAGGTATTCGTGTATGTATGCAATCACGTCGTTGAAGTTCATGTTAGTGTTGCTTCCCGCAATATTATTCAACTTCAAGGTCTTTTTGAATCTGATCTGATCAGCCTGATCGTGCAACAACTGGTAGATCAACGACTTGAGGCTGGAGCCGGTGCTTACGACCGAGGTCGCCGCAGTCGATCCCGACAGAGCAGTTCCCGCCTGCGATGCCAACGACGTGGAAGACGCTGCGGCAGAGGTCCCTAGTCCGGGAGCTGCTGCAGTTGGTTTGGACATTATGTGGCCATAAAAGTGTGCGCCGTTCTAATCAATCGATCGAAACGATGGATTACGTGGTTTTACGACTGGATGCTAGTCTCTGTCTCTTTACCACTTGCTCACTCCCCTTGACAGTAAAAATTACTTTCGTATTAATCTAATTTTTTTGTTACTTGTGGAAGTTTGGATTTTTCATATGGTGATGTAGTAAATGTGGAGGTGTATTTAAGCTGGATGGGGAATGTGATGGAATGGAAGCGAAGAAGGCAAAACACCACGGATGTTTCGGCAGCGTGACTGGACGGAGAAACCTGTGGCCAGGCCTGCTGCCTGGACTGCTGGCACCGATGTGAAAACAGGATCACGTGAATGCTGCATGGACTTGTAGTCAAGAAGAGGAGGAGTTTGGAGTGTCAATTGCCTGGTTTGGTTGCCTGGTTAGGTTGCCTGTCATTGTTCTGGCAAAGGGGCACAAATCTGAGGTGAAAGATTTTAGCGAGACTAGGAAGGAGACATGTACAAGGAATTAAAGAGTGGGTTAAAGAGATCTGGTTGAAAACAAGCAAGAGATCCAGTTAAAAACTAGAGAGTAAAATAGGGAGTAAAAATAGGGAGTGAGATCCAGACCATACAAGGAAGTATGCGGACTCGGTAATACACTAGAATGTTTCAGCATCTTAATTTAGACGTTTGAAAGCTGTATGATTGAGTTGTCTGTCTGAATTATTTATCTCACGTAAGCGTGAACCATATTGAATTTGTCCGAATTAGGAATTGAATGTATTGATGGGCAGGTTGGAGTTTACGCTAGGATTCGTCTACTGTGAAGAGACGTCGCAGATCTTGTTGCTAAACAGGCAAAAGAAGCCCTGGATGGGGAGGTGGAATGGCGTGGGTGGGAAGTTAGACAAGGATGAGAGCTCGTTAGAGTGTATTGTCAGAGAAACCAAGGAAGAGACTGGGCTTGACTTGCCGCAGTTCAAGTCTAGAGGTGTACTCTTGTGGGACTTGGATCCGGGATGCAAGACCAACGGCACCTCGAGAAACGGCTCGGATACCGGGCGATTTGGAGGACTCTACTTGTTCACTGCCAGTGTGAGCAGAGATTTTGTGGAGGCGTACACTACGCCGGTGAACTCGACTTGTGGGGAGGGTATACTTGACTGGAAGAAAGAGGATTGGATAATGGATGAACATAATGTGGGAATCACGAGTAATTTGAAGTATATCTTTCCCACTTTGTTTGGAGGTGCTGAGGAGGATATTTATTTTACAGAGTACATCAAGCAAGAAGTGAATCGGTTTGTGTATGTTAAGGGGGAGAATGAAGATTACAGATTATCAGATGAGCTTCTTGAGAAAGGGTGGAGTGATAGGGTTAAGTGGTAGGTTAGTGGTTTTTTATTTCGTGGTTTAAAGTGCAGATTCTTCTAGCAGAGTGCACAATTGAGTGACTCTAGTTGTTGATTCATGATGTTAATAAATATTTGAAGTGATTGAAATGAAGTGTTCAGTAATGTTTGAAGTGGACAATGTTGGACTTTTAAAGTGATTGAAAATGTAGAGAATAATTGAAGTGTGAGAACAGTAAGCTTTATGGATTAGGAAATGTTGGATTGAGAATGGATGGGAATAATGGTGTGGGTGTTGTGGTGGTGGTATGACTGGAGAAAATGAGAGGTTAAGTGAAAATGTAGGTATATAACGGCTAAAGATTGTACATGAATTGTGAATGTAATGAATGGAAGTATAAGGTTTAAGTGAATGGTGAACATTAGTACATATATGGTTAAATGAGTGGAGAATTTCACATACATAATGAATAGTTAAATGAATGGTGAATTTCACATACATAATGAATGGTTAGTATTACAACATGTATGCTTCAAGAGTAACAATACAACACACCCAAAGAAATAAATATCAAAAACTCTACACTCATTAATATACATTCCATTACATCTATGTAGTCCAGAGACGTGCAGTTCCATCAGCTCCAGCACTAAACAACCAGGCTTCCTTAGGATGCCAAATCAAATCCAAAACACCAATACTATTCACAATCTTGTGCCCCATCAACTTCTTCAATGGAACCAACAACGGATTAGTCATGAAATCATCATACACAGTTCCGTGGAAAATATGAATGTTACCGTCATCAGACGCAGATGCAAACAATGGCAAGTTGGCCTTGTGGAACTTAGTTGTTCTGACAGCCTTTTCGTGGTACCTCAAGGTCTTGTATGGAGTAGAGGACAAGTCCAAGTCGTGCCACAACACTCTCTTGTCGTACGACGATGCTAACAAGTTGTCGCCTCTTGGGTGGATATCGATCGACGACAACATTCTTGCGCCAGGTAATAACTTCTTGATCAACAACTGCTGCGCCAAGTCGTAGATTCTGATGGTTCTCTGTGAGGCCACAAACAACTGTGGTTTGGAAGGATGGAACTTGGCGTCCATTATAATGCCCTTTGCCTTCTTGAACGGCGACTGCGACAAGTGCTTGGACAACTGGTGGACCAAGACCGCGGTGTTGTTGCTGTCGGGCGACACGGTCACAAAGTAGTCGCCCTTTCTGTGCCACGACACCTTTTTCACCGTCTTGCGGGTCTGCACAATCGCTGACACACCCATCTTGACCTGTGCCTCGTTTGGCGTGTACCACTTGGCCAGGTCCTTCTTGGTCTCCGCTGGCTTGCTTGCCTCCTCGTTGTCGCTGTCTCCTTCAGACTTTTCGCCCTCCGCTACATCAACACTGTGCGTGCTCTTGTTGCCAAACTTGCCGTATCCCCAACCTGCCTCGATTCTCAACTTGGAGATGTTTTCAATGTCAAACCCAAAGATCGGAGGAACAATCAAGTAGATGAACTCTCCCGCGGCAACAAGCAAAACCCCTATGTTGGATTCGGGGTTCCACTCCAAGGACTCGATCTTGTCGTCTTCGTTGTCTTCCTTGACAATCTGAGCCTTGTACACCTGCCTTCCGGTCAACACTTCCCAGATTCTGACCGTACCGTCGTCCGAACCAGTGGCAAGCCACAACCCATGTGGATCAATGGATATAGTACGTATTCTTCCAGTGTGTCCAGTGTAAGTAGTGGAGCACCGGATTGGGAATGGTCTCAAGTCCTTTGGAGATGGCAACTCAGGAATCAAGCTTTCTGGGTCAATATTCAACTTCTGATGTCTGACTCTTGGTGCCAAGTACAAGTCCAAGCATCTTTCGAACTTTTCTCTGACACTCTCCTTGTAGCCTGGAACCTTTCTCAAGGATCCGTACTTTTGAGGAATAAAGTTTCTTTCTCTGTCCACAGGCTCGGTCTTTTCCCACGCTTCCTTCTCCTCAGCAGTCATCAAGTACTCGTCTGGGGGGTTGTATGATTCTTCGTTGGTTGGAGGTGCTAATTTAGGTGCTCTCAAGGTCATCACATGGTCGGGCAACGGAACTTCGTCTTGCCACAAGTCAAAGTCGTATTGCTCTTCCTCCGCCTTTTCCTTCACCTTATCTGGAGGAATGATCTTGCCCTCTCTGATGGCTCTGACAATCTTCATCACTCTCTTAGCTTCGTGCTTGGATGGAACGAATCTTCTCTTGGGCTCTGGTGCAGCCGTCAAAGGCATAATTTCCTGCTTGGAAGTAAACCAGTCGATGTAAGGTTCGTATGGGTCAATATTGTCGGTTGTGCTCTCTTGTTCTTGGATCTTTCTGATCAACTCCAATTCTTCGTCGCTCAACTTCAAGCCTTCTCCGGTATTTTGGTCAAGCAATCCCGTCCATCCCTCTGGCAAATCAATAGACTCGAGCAATTGGTCCAACGCAGATCCCTTGGCGGGTCTCATGATTCTCTTACCATTGATGTCGTAACCAATGTGGGGCATCTCTTCGTACGCGGAAATTGGAATGTTACCAATCGTGTTGAAGTTCTCGGCGTCACTGTCGTCGCTGTCATAGACTGGTTCGATTTCGGGTTTGATGATTCTGGGCTTACCATCAGAGTACTTGGTGTGTACGTCCTTCTCGGCGTCGGTGCTTCCGCTCGATAATGTTCTTATTTTGACACCAGACAATCTGTCAGTAATGGACAAACTGTCCTCTTTTGGTTCATCTGAGAATTCGTCGGAGTCGACATCACTCACATCTTCTTCCTCGCCAATGAGCTCATTTAATTCTGCGTCTGAATCTTCATCTTCCTCTTGCTCTTCCTCATCTCCAGATTCATCTGAATCAGAGTCATCGTCAAGTAATCCTTCTATTTGAAATTCTTCGTCCGAAGATTCCTCGCTTTCAACTTCAGCCTCTGGTTTCCTCTTTCTCAGAGCGTTCTCTGCCTTCACGGCCTCGATCTTCGCTCCTTTAGCCATTGTCTTGGTAGGTAAAGTCTTTAGGAAAAAAAAATGTAACTCATCTCTTCTCAATATTTCAATCACGTGAATATGTCTTAACTGTTTTCAAGTTATTTAGCAGTAAATCAAGAGAGTTGAGTTGAGATTTGGTTTGAAAGTGAGGGTTTGGTATGCATTCGAGTATTAGAGTGATTGGTTCATGATTTTAGAGTTTATTTGGTTTATTTTGTACTTGCAATGAGAAAATGTATCAACACTTAGTTAACCACAAGTCTTCTGAACTGCTGCACCTTTTTATTACAAGGATAGTATGAAGTTTGTTTGAATTACCCATTTCCCTCCAGTAATAGCCAGGCTGAACAGTTAAATCTCATAGTCTAGCTCACCACTTCAATACTTTTGTTTTTCCACTTTTAATCTGTTCGTACCTCATCGAACAAATACGACAGATTGATTTTGTATACAAAGTAATGAATACAGTACGAAGAATCAACACAATCAACCAGAAGGAATTGGCTTCAAACACAAGTTACGAAGCTTCCTGGCATTACGACTACAGAGACACTTCATACATACACATTGGAGGACTACATTATGATCTACAGGAAGAAGATGTGGTAACAATATTCTCACAATACGGAGTACCAACGCATATCAAAATGTTGAAAGATCCCAATAATGCTGAGAAGAACAGGGGATTTTGCTTTTTAAAGTACAAAAACTTCAAGAGCTGCGTACTTGCTATCGATAACTTCAATGGTATTAAGGTGTTTGACAAGATATTGAAGGTTGATCATATGTACTTCAAATTGAGACACGACGAGAGGGAGGAATCCTATTTAATTGATTATGGGATCAAGGATAGCAAGAAACGTAAGGTTGAGATAGAAGGAGAGAAGCGTGGGATGATTACGGAGAAGGGAGAAGGAACAAAGGAAGAGTTTAGAGATCCAATGGAAGAATATACACTGAAAGGAAATGGAGAAGAGGATGATGAGTTTGAAGACCCAATGAAGAACTTCTTATCTAAAGATAGTGTGGTATCTGCAAATGACGAGGACGAATTTGAAGACCCAATGAAGGATTTCAAAACTCAGGAGGATAAATTTTCAAATGATGATGAATTTAAGGACCCTATGGCTGAATTTTTGAAGTGATAAAATCTTTGAATTACTTCGATGTTGCAAACTTCTTATTGTTTACCACCTACGTTTAAGATGGTTTAGGGGTTAGATTGAGGAATCTTTGGTTAATTAAATTAGGTAACCATCGTGGTAAAGAGGTAAGCAGATACAACAAGAGAAGCAAGAAGCTCCTTCAAAGATGCCAACCTTGGTATTCATCGGTTCTTGAAACATAAAAACGAATGTTAGCTTTGGGGTGGAGACTAGTTTGTAGTCCGAGTGGAAGGTTATCGTGCTTTCATTACCTTTTTAATCAAACTTCTCAAACCAAATCAGGACTTCGAACTCACAGCTACGTAAAGCGAGGAGGTTAAAAGCGGCTTCATTATAAATAGTATCACGGGCGTAAAAGACATGACGTGAACAGAACACCTTCCTCGCTAAAGAACATATAATCTGGTGATTGTTGAACAGAACACCTTCCTCGCTAAAGAACATATAATCTGGTGATTGTTGACTATATCTAATAAAAGACTTCAGAAGGTGAAGTGTTCATACTGTAAAGGAGAATATTAACAAGATTTCATTCTTCTTAGAACTATACGCTCTTTCTATCAACATAATACTTCCAAAACTTTTCCTTCTCACTCAAATTCAACCTGCTCTCCACAATACTCAACGAATTAAGCTCAAAAGTCTTTTTAATCTCTGCTTCAGAATAGTTTGAACCAAAATCATAGATCTTGAACTTGATAAAGTTCTTCTCGAGCTTCAACACACTAAGAAGTTCATGAAAGTAACAAAACTTTGACAAGTATGGAACTGGCAAGGAAAGGTAGGTTGGCGAATACTTTACAACCAATGCCTTGATTTGGAAGTGTGAAGGAACATTCACCTTCTGAAAAGGAAGTATAGCAGTTCCATTTGACGGAGTCCCTTCCACCAACAAGATACAAACTTTGCTCTTGAGCTGAGAGTCGCTCAATTCGACCTTAGGCCCAGTATGTGCTCCAGTGAAGGTAAAGCCAAACAATGACCAAATAGAATACTTATGAAGCAAACCCAGTGCATCTGGAATCAAAATGGCAATCTTACTCCAAGAAACCAGGGCAACCAATGCAACAAACAATCCATCAATTGGACTTGAATAGTTGGTGACTACTAAGTCGCCTTGCTTTGGCAAAAGCAGGTTGATTTTCAGCAAGTTCGAACGTTTGACTCCGTCCACCAAGATCTCTGACTCCTTAAACCCAAATATGACAAGGAGAACGAACTTGAGAATTGGTTTGAGTGACGTCAAATAGTAGAGGCCAAGCAACAAGACAACAAAAGGTAACTTCACGATGAAAATGAGTGACTGCGCAGTTGATAGCCAGTATTTTTGAGCCCCTGAGTACGAAGTGGAAGGGGGTTTTATGGGCATAAAGGGAGAAATCCCTGTGCCTTTGTCTCTCCAGTTGGTGAACTTCTCCATGAAAGATTTGATTAAAATTTCATTACGTTTCAAAAACTGATTAGTTCAAAATTCTTAGCTTCAAATGTGACAGAATAAGGAAGAGTGGTTAGTAGTTAGTTAGGCATATGATTAGAGATTAGGTTTACTTAGGAGATAAGAGTTCATGAATGTCTACTTTTACCATAATTTAAGTAATTTCTTCAAACTTTTACCAAAAATTAGAAATTTATTGAACAGATGTCAAGCATTTGGATAATTAAGTTTCGGAATAGGAGTAGAAATAACTCACATCTGCAACTTGACTCCTTATCACAACTGATGAGTCCAGGCGAAGAAACTGCTGCACATATTCCAAATCCGTCCAAACTAACTACAACACTCACTCCAAACGAAGTTCGCCACTCGCACATAATACACAGATATATTTGCAATACAAATTAAACCTCATAACTAATATACACTAGTTTGCTTAGCAAACAATCGTTACCCCAAGAAAGAGCCACCGCTCTATATGGACATTGAATTAAAATTAGTTGTAAACTTACAATTCTTGGGAAGCCTTGCCAGTCTTTGGCTTCTTTGGTGGCAACAATTGCAGGTGGATGTTTGGCAAAACACCACCCTGGGCAATAGTGACGTGACCCAACAACTTGTTCAATTCCTCATCGTTTCTGATGGCCAATTGCAAGTGTCTTGGGATGATTCTCGACTTCTTGTTGTCTCTGGCAGCGTTACCAGCCAATTCCAAGATTTCGGCGGCCAAGTACTCCAACACGGAGGTCAAGTAGACTGGAGCACCAGAACCAACTCTTTGAGCGTAGTTACCCTTTCTCAATAATCTGTGGACTCTACCGACTGGGAAAGTCAACCCAGCCTTGGAAGATCTCGAGCTTGAAGCTTTTTCGGACGAACCGGCTTTACCTTTACCACCAGACATTTTATAGTAGATTTAGTATTAACAAAAGTTATATGATGAGAAAAACAATTTGAAGGGGATTCGAATGTATTTATATTTGAGGGAGTGGTTCAGAGCTTTTTTTTTTTTGTGCACGGGGAGTGCGAGTCCCTTGCGGGTGCTCGAGCGAGCGTGGCGTAATGATTAGCGGAGTCGTGGTTTGTTTGTTTGGCAAGCCTGATTGTGGTATGGCACGGGGCCAGGTTTACGGTGTCATTCCCAAATGTACGCTTCATTTTAGGTGTGACCTTTTTTACGCGCGCGTATGTGTAAACGTGAGACCTACTCACGGTGTTGTTCTGGAGTCGCGGACTCCTGAGCAGCAACTAGTCGGGCAGCGTGAAAATCGGCGCAAGTGTCACACATTGCGCTCGTGCGCGAACCTGCTGTGTTTGGCCCACAAACAAATCCCTCTTTTTTTGGCCACCCTCAACTGCATGTGGTGGCACCGTATAAATATAATTGGTTTGCCCCAATTTTTCTGTTTGATCAAGTAAACTCTTTTTTATTAATCTACAAAATGGCTCCACCAACTAAGGCAGAAAAGAAACCAGCCTCGAAGGCTCCAGCTGAGAAGAAGCCAGCTGCTAAGAAGACCGCTTCCAGCTCCTCTGACTCTAAGAAGAGAACCAAGACCAGAAAGGAAACTTACTCTTCATACATCTACAAGGTGTTGAAGCAAACTCACCCAGACACTGGTATTTCGCAGAAGGCCATGTCCATCATGAACTCGTTCGTTAACGATATCTTTGAGAGAATTGCCGGTGAAGCTTCCAAGTTGGCTGCTTACAACAAGAAGTCCACCATCTCGGCCAGAGAAATCCAGACTGCTGTCAGATTGATCTTGCCAGGTGAATTGGCCAAGCACGCTGTTTCTGAAGGTACCAGAGCTGTTACCAAGTACTCGTCTGCTTCTTCTTAGGGGATTAATGAGGGTTTTTAGTTCTTTCCATTATTATTAATGTTTGTATGTGTATATTAGTTTAATGAATATTCGTATGATAGATGATGTAGGTGGGAGTATTGGATAGATGTGAGTGAATGGCAACTGTACTATTCATAAAAGCTTTATTCAGTTGTGAAATTTCAGTATCTTAAAATGCCCATGAATGATACCCATTCAGCTTAATATCCCAATATTACATCCCTTTAAAACACTCCATGACTAACCCTACATTAAATCAATCAATTTCTTCAATGTCAGTCTATTTTTCATAATAACATCCCCACTCCACTTTCGTCCTTTCAATTATAGCAACTCAGATTCTTCCCATAGTCCCAAAATTATCAAACTGCTCAAAACATTGAACAAATGATGTATCCAGAAGGTATGGCGTATGCCAAACATTATACAATACCCAATAAAGTAATAAATGAACCACTGTAACATCCAAAGGTACCTGAACTTAAACTTGTTGTTTAATCTACCATTCACCTGCACCAACACCAAGATTGGCAAGATAGACAAGATATTATGGTGGGAGGAGAATGGTGTGGTCCAGCTCACAGTCAAGTTGTGCACGAAAACAACCAATATTGGAACGTTCACAGGTAATACCCACACCATCAACATCAAGATCGATAGTTGGTAGTTGAGAAGGTTGTAGTCGTTCGAGTTCAGGTTCAACACCTTTAAAACATTAACTATCTGAATAAGAAGTGCAATAATGTAGACAAATTGATATGGTAAGTACCATGAAATCATTGCCATTAAGAATACGGTTGCTATTATTTTGCGGTTCAAGGAAGGATTTACCTTCACCTCTTTCTTTTCCACTTCTGTCTCCTTCTTCTCTTCTTTCTTAACTGTAAGTCTCAAGGAACGTCTGGTTAACTTAACAAGTTGGGTGATCAAGTATCCACCACCAACTATCACGTAGTAGGTGCTGAAAACTATCGCTGTTCCCATAAAGTAGAATATAATACCCATGATCCATAACTCGCCTTCTTGTAACCCTAAGTAATATGCGTTTATCTTGTACACTGAATTTGCAGCCAATGTATTAACCTTGTGTGTATCTTGGACTCCAACGGGATCTAAGAAACCAATAAACTGTTGCAATGTTTCGTTTCTAGTGGCAATGCTCAACAAAATGGCGACTGCAAAATAAACGGCCAAACGACCTGGAGTGTTCAATCTCGCCAAAGAGGCAATAAAGTTAGGGTACTTTGTGGTTACTTCATATTCTTTGACTTGAATCAAGAGCACCAGAAGTACTATCAAGGTGCATACAGACACAATAACAAGCCTGTACCTCAAAACGATCAACTTGAAACTTGCTGCAAAATCAATGCTGATCGACAAATTCACGGTAGATTTGTTGAGCACCGGCGAGCTCCAAAGCTCGAGGTTGAGGCCGTGTGAGGCATCTCTTTTAAAGGGCACGAATGGCGCAACACTATGCATTGTCAAACCTAAGGTCTCCTCGTCGTACTTGTCAAGATCAATATACCATTTGCTCTCAAACGGATCGTCAACCCACTGACGAATAAATGAAGAGTATAATGCTTGTTCGTTCAGTTTACTTCTCTTGATTTGAAGTTTATAAGCCAAGACGCTACTCCAGGCTCCTGGTACGTGTATGTTGACAGACAATGGTCTGTCTGCCCGGATGGAGATTTCTGCACCGCTTATCAATGAACTTAAATCCCTCCCTAATTCGTATCTAACTGAGCTTTTCTCAGAGATCTCAACAGTCAAAAACTCTTCCTGGCCATCTTCAATTTTTGGACTTTTGATAAATACAAAATCAAAATCTTTCAAATAGTCGTTTTCATACTGCAAAGCATAATATGGGGAAGTATCGCCGCCAAACGAAGAATCAGCTAAAGAGCTGGCTTTTGATCTTGGAACTGCTTTGAGATTGTCGGTTATATCCAAACAATTCAATCCAATGTTGTCTGAAGTATGTTCGTTGGTAAAGTCATGTACCTCACCTTCTAATTTCAGTCTTTTGCATAAGAAAGCTGAAAGTTTGTCCGAATTCAAGTCACCTTGGTCCTTCAAAGAAGTGAGCAATGAAAATCTAAACTCTCCAGTCTCTGGTATTTCAAATAAATTGAACAGTTTTGAGTTTCCGTTTACCTTCAAAGCTTTTTCTTTGCCCAACGAATAAACGTCCGTTAAACTGGTATCCAACTTAATTTGAGTAGATGGAATTCCAGCATCTTGTGAATAGCTCTCAAACCCTGTTAAAAAGATTTTTTTGAAAACTGACATTCTACTTTCCAAACCAAAAGTCTTTTCAGGTAAACTTGCGTCAGTGATCTCAAGGAGAGCCCTAGAAATCGAGTTTCTCAATTGGGAGCACCATACAATAGCCAAATGGTCGATGGTAGTCCATACATTTGGAATACCAGATGTAAAGACAGTGAACCCGTTTGTAGGAGGTACCAAGTAACCTAAAGTAGTGTAATCCGCAGGTAAGGTCAGGTCGGAAACACCTCCTGTAATCGAAACAATCGAGACGTTCGACAATCTCGCGGACGCTAATTCGGCCAACGATTGGTCTTCATTCTGGAAACCCAGAGTGTTGCTCAGCAAGAAGCCATTGACCCAAAACTTATCGACTGCAGAGTATATCTTTAACAAGTCGCCATCAAATGTAAGTGGCGACGCTGAGTGTGGCGACGCCAACGTTATAATAGTATTAATGGAGCCATTCTGGTAGTTTGGCAAAGTCATCATCGCTCTTGCAACTATCCCACCCATCGAGTGTGCTATTATTATCACCGACTTGGGAGGATGTTCATTGTTTGTATACAAGCTTAAAATAAACCTTATTCCCTCGTTCAAATACTCCGCTTGGTCGAGCATTGTCCTTCCGTGAAAAGCTGTAAAGTCCTCATTGAAATCTGCCGTGAAGAAGTCGAAGTTCTTGCTCTTTTGATTGAGATTGGGGTTATTCGAGGTTTTGTACTCATTGTAGTACAAGTTCGACGTCTCCGACGCTATTGATCTGGCCTGGCGATAGCTTCCAGCATTTCCAGGAATGAAAAGCACTGGTATACCGTCTAAAATCGAAAACCCCTGGTCGTTTTCATTCGGCACCTCGTCTTGTTCCTGTTCTCTATAAAGGTACAAGGAGTATTTGGAAGCGAATTTTGTGTGAGACTCATCAAAGGACTTGATTCTGGCGTATGAAGGCCACATCCACACCATTCTGCAACTCTTTTCATCTGGTCCTGCTAGTTCTTTGGAGTATTGAAACCCAGTAAGGGCAAGTAGGAGCGTTCCTAGAACGACAACCAAATGCAAAAGATGTCTTGATGTCCATTTTGAATTTGGACTTTTGACAGTGCTCATTATTTAATACATCAAAGTTGTGGTTTATGCAATTGAGCTTTTCAGATTGAATCAATCTGTTTTTCGTTTCAAGTGGTTTTTTTTTCTACATAATGGTTTAATGGCTGTGAAAATGTTAGAGAAAGTCTAAATTTAAGAGGTTGTTAAAGTATGTGAGGAATGTTGTCTAGTTTTAGAATCAGCAGACTTTTTGGAATTCCTATTCACTGACTGTTTGCTGTTCTGGACTATTTCATTGCTTCTCCTCGGCCTTTTCCTCATTCTCTTCATTCTTTTAATTCTTTTGACTAGGTACTTCATTCTTCTCATTGTTGCCAGCCTCCTCTTTAGGTTTCTTATCAGATATCTCAATCTTATTGCCAAACTTATTCTCTTGAATAAGCTTCACATCTATTTCTTCAGATATAATCCCTTCTTCCTTAGCCACTTCCACCAAATCTTTGACCTCATTAGCGGAGAAATGACCATCTAACGGGATCTTACCCTGTGGAATCTCAAACCCATCTTCATCGTACTCAGTTTCTCTCTTACCTGAGTCTTGCTGATTTTCTCCTTCCTCGGTCTCTTCGCTGGGGTTTTCAGCAACCAATTCTTGCAATTTCTTTATAGCATGTTCTTTAGAGTTTTCCGACTCCTGGGTACCGTTTGCTTCCTCTTCAAGCTGTGTTATCAATTCTATTTTACTCATTGTGGTGGATATGTTTATTCTATTTGTCAAATGAGTGACATTATTTAGGTTGGTTGTGAGCCTTCTTGAATCTTAGAACTTGCTATGACCTCATTAAAATGAATATGTTGAGATCACTGACATCAGTTAAATAAGTTACACTAATACATCATTCAACTACACCAGTACATCATTCACTCCAGTTACGTTAACTACACCAGTACATCAGTTATTCAGTAAGTTATTCTCAGGATTATTCTCCATTAGGTTTCTTCAGCTCCTCTTCCTCTTTTTTTGAAGCTTCTCTAATTCCCTCCAAAAACGACACCACACCCTCTCCCTTGTAATCGTACTTCAAACTTTGCGCTAACAAATACCCAGCACCATTGCCTCTGCTCAATTGCTCACTCAACCTTTGCTCAGATTGTTGAAAAAAGCCACTGCGAATGGTGTCCAATATATCCTTCTTGGTTGCGTTTTTTGCAACTGATTCAGGCAAATGCTCAGAATACCTCTCTCTCAATTCTTCTACACTCAAGGAATCCAAGTGACTCTCGACCAAATCCAAAGTCAAAAAGTCCAGAATGGAGTCAATCCGTAAATTCGCTAAAAGCTTCAGCGCTTGAAACTGTCTTGTTTGTTAATTCATGCGTTTTTATTATCTAAACATCATACTTACTCTTGAGGTTCCTCCTTTGGTTTCTCTTCCTCCTCCTCTTCCTCCTCTTCGTCGTCCTTGATTGTTATCAACTCGTTTATTTGTTTCACTATTCCCAAGTCCTTTTCTGTGAGCAAATCGGGCTGGTCCAAGTCGCCCACGTCCTGCAACCAGTACAAGTGCTTTGCGCCCGAACTCAAGAAGGTCAAGGCAAACACTCGTCCCGTCTGGCACGACTTGATATGCTTGAAACTGACGTCGCCCGGGATCAACAACAACTCGTCCCTGTCGATTGCAGAGTTGCCTGCAGAAAAGTCAGCCTTGGGCTTCCAGTTGAACGCAAGAAAGTCCGGTTCCTCGGTGCTGGGCTTGATGGTGACGGTGCCCTTGTAGCGCAACGGCGTGCAGCGCTTGGTGGCCTCGTCGTACTGCACCTTACCGGCATTGAACTTTAACACTTTGGACGCTGACATTTGCTTGGATAAAGAAAGTTGCCACTATTGGATTTGGAAAAAATGCACGACTAAATCTTGCAAGCTATGGAGTTCCCACCAGACAATGTGCGAGTATTGGTGAGCGAGATAGCGGCGATATTGCGGGAGCGCGGCCAGACCGTGGCGGTGTCGGAAGCGGCGTGCGGCGGGTTGTTGTCTGCGTACTTGGTGACGGTTCCTGGCGCGTCCGACTTCTACATTGGAGGAAAGTTGGTGTACTCGTTGAGACAAAGACTAAAGTTGTCGGGCTACACTGACGAGGAGATTGCGAATTATGTGGGGCCCCTGGAGCAGGTGGCGCTCAAGTTGGCCAGGACGACCAAGTACGAGCTTGGGTCGACGTACGTGTTGAGTGAAACCGGGTTTGCAGGGCCCACGTCTGATTTGCATTTGAAGGAGGTGGAAACCGGTGGCACCGACAAAGTGGGGACGGTGTATCTTGGATTGAGTGGGCCGCAGGGCGATGTTTCGAGGAGGAGAAGTACGGATAATAAGCGCAGGGCTGAAAATATGAGTGAGTTTGCTAGGATGGGTTTGGAGTTTTTGTTAGAGGAGTTGAGGTCGTTTAAGTAGGGATGTTACTTTTTAAATGTTCACTAGTGTAGAATAATGAATTTGATGAGAATTTGCAAGTTTCTTGTGAAAAGTGTAAGGTTTGAGGTTGTAGTGGAAATGGGTGTGAGGGATGTAGAAAAGATAAAGGTTGAGATTGTTGAGTGACGTTCGGTAGAAATTTTGGTTGTTATGAAGTGAATAGGTTGGTTGTTATTGAAGTGGACAAGTTAGTTGGAGGGATAGTGTAAGTTATGCTAGCAATTTCCGATTAAGAGACAACAGCATTGAAGATACCTTTACCGGTTGGAGTTGCATCGTAAAGACTCAGAGAATTAAGTCCAAGCTCTACTTTTAACCCTTAAATCGACAAACTCGAGAATGGAGTAACAATTGTGCTTATTGTGGAAACAGGACCACCAAAACCTACCCCAAATCAAAGTCTATGCTTGGGTCAAACAAACATAGGCAAATATTCACATAATTTGCCATAGTAATTAACTTCGTGAAACAAAACTCGACTAATTTCGACACCAACTAAGTGTGCCGCAATCTGGCGTTGACAACTTGATGTTGCCAATCTAAGGTAGATTTAACGTTTTCGCAGCAATTTGGTGTCTTCTATTTTACAAATTCAACCATTTCATTTTAACTTGGCAATCTCTTAAAGATGAGTTTTGTACAGTGCTCATCTTGAAATACAGAGTTAGATTGTTCTTCAGAACAATACATTTCGTTTGTTAACTTATGTTAACATTTCACTTGTCAATTTTTCACTTAAATTTTCACTTGTTAGCTTTTCATCGTTAACTTTTCACCGTTAACTTTTCACTTTTCATTTTTCGTTAACTTTCACTGTAATCTTTCATAAACTTCACCGTTTTCGTCAACTTTCACTGTTATCTTTCATTAACACTTCACCCTAACTCTACTCAACACGCACGAAACCTTCACTCAAACCAATCTACTCCCAAAACACTCTCTATACGCACCTCTTCACCTCACACCAAATCTAGACCACACGTGCCACATCACACGCCAACACGTCTCAAAAACACGAAGCAGAACAATAGACGTAAACAAAAACCATAAACGAGCTCGAGACGGATGAAACAAACTTTGTCGGCAAATTCATTACGCCAGGTGTCAAATCCCCTGGGTATTCCCAGTGCAGTAAGGCCGAGCATCCTCACCCACGCCAAACCTAAAGCGCTCGCCAGGCTACCCCAGCAGGACGGAAATAAATTAGCCTACGTAACCCCTACGTGCTCCGCACTATAGTCACCCTCTCTCCTTCACATTCCATAGCTAAAGTGCGTTTGTAAACAGCCTACGCAGAAAATCTAAAAAACCTGAAAACCTTTTTTTTTGCGATCTGTGATTTCCACTTTTCGATAAATCAAACAAGCACATTACCTTTTCACACAAGTGTTACTAAATGACTGGTATGTACCATGCAATGCGAATACTTGCCCTGCCGCGACCCCTGTATGCTGGCCACGAGCATGCAGAGGTGCTAGTGGCGCTGATTGTCCTGAAGTCGACACGTATTTTCAGCATTGTGTCGAGTTGAGATTCAAAACATGGAGACAGGAGGCCACGCCATCTTTGAATTTAGTTTCACACCAGTTTCACCAGCGACACCAGGATGGCGAAGCACGACGAGGCAGCAGCGGTCGAGGGCATTTCGCCCGAAGAATGGGAAAACTCGAATACTAACACGTATCTAGCTGAAGTAGAAGCGCCTGCCGCGATCCCCATCAGGGATCCCATCCAACACGAGGTCAAGATCATCAAGAGAAAGTTGAACGGGTACGTTGGCTTTGCCAACTTGCCCAAGCAGTGGCACAGAAAGTCGATCAGAAGAGGGTTCAGCCTCAACATCATGGCTGTGGGCGAGAGCGGCTTGGGTAAGGCCACCTTGATCAACACGCTTTTCAACCGCCAGATTTTGAGCAAAGACAACAGCGGGCTTGAAACCAAGGCCGCTGCTGCTGCCGCCGCTGTCGAGGAGACCAGCGAGGACGACATCAGCGTGAAGATCAGGTCGCACAATGCCGAGATTGAAGAAGACGGTGTCAAGTTGAAGTTGAATGTTATCACTGCGCCCGGGTTTGGCGAAGCCGTTAACAACGTCAACTCGTGGAAGCCTATCGTCGACGAGATCAACAGCAGGTTCGACCTGTACTTGGAGGCCGAGAGCAGGGTCAACCGTTCGGCCATCAACGACGAGAGAGTCCACGCGTTCCTCTACTTTATCGAGCCAACTGGCCACTCGTTGAGATCCTTGGACATCACCTTGATGAAGCAGGTCCACGAGAAGGTCAACTTGATCCCCGTCATTGCCAAGTCGGACACGTTGACGAGCGACGAAATTGACTTGTTCAAGCAGAGAATCTTGGACGACATCAAGTACCAGGGCATCAAGATCTTCACGCCACAGGACTTTGAGAACGACGAGGAGGAGACCGTCTTGAACACCAAGCTGATCTTGAGCAAGTTGCCGTTTGCCGTTGTCGGTTCGACCAAGGAGGTCGAGACGCCAGACGGAAGACTTGTCAGAGGCAGAAGATACCCGTGGGGTGTGATCGAGGTGGACAACGAGGACCACAACGACTTTATAAAATTGCGCCAGTTGTTGGTGAGAAACTTCTTGGAGGAGTTGAAGGAGAGCACCTCCAACATCTTGTACGAGAACTACAGAACTGAAAAGTTGACCAAGATGGGCATTGTCCAGGACAGCACTGTGTTCAGGGAGTTTGACCCGTTGGCGAAGCAGGAGGAGGAGAGAGCCTTGCACGAGGCCAAGCTTGCCAAGATGGAGGCCGAAATGAAGGCCGTGTTCCAGCAAAAGGTCTCTGAGAAGGAGAAGAAGTTGCAGAGATCCGAGGCTGACTTGTTCTCCAGGCACAAGGAGATGAAGGACAAGTTGAGCAAGCAGATCAAGTTGTTGGAGGACAAGAAGGTCCAATTGGAAAAGCAAAAGACCTTGCCACAAGAACCAGCTTCGAGTGCGCAGGCTCCATCCAAGGCTCGTAAGGGTTTCTTACGTTAGGTTTCTTCATACTATGTTTAGTTATGAAGATGATATTGCTTTCTTTTCATATTAATATATGATTTTGTGATTACGTTTGTAGTGGTTTATTTAGTTATAGTTACTTATTAATGATTGAGTGTAGGGTTGTTAATGATTGAGTGGGATTATTTAGTTAATGATTGAGTGTAGAGTTGTTGGTGATTGAGTGGGATTATTTAGTTAGTGATTGAGTGTAGAGTTGTTGATGATTGAGTGTATAGTTATTTAGTTGATGGAGTTATTTACATAATGTTTAAAGGGAGTTATTACTTAATAATTGAATATAAATGTTTATTGGTTAACGTAAAAATTTATTTGTATACTCTCACTCTCGTCTAAACTCCACAAATTCAAGTCTGACGATTCTTTTCATTCCTACATAAATTAGAGATTATTCATATTCATATAAAATTATACAAGACTTCAAGCCCGTAAAAAAAAGTCGTGTGCGCCAAATGGCTGCAAATTCTAAAGTGCTCCCATTCTCAACTACCTCCACAACCGCCTCCACAACCGCCCCCACCACCATCAGCGCCACATGCACCACCCCCACAGCCTCCAGCGACACAAGCCAGTGTGTACAACCCGGCAGGAGTGCTTCCACAGGCCCCTGTAGCCAAACAAAGACCATTCCCATAGAGATCACAGTGCTGACTGTCAACAGGGGCATCTGGAGGGATCACATACACAGGAAGATACATGGGATACACCCAGGGCATCTCATTTTCGTTATATTTCCTTTCTAGCTTACGTGACTTGTCGGCGGCCTTCTTCGTCGGCATCTGGATTGCATTGTGCGAACTAATGTGGGTGATTCCTGAAGTGTCTGAATTGAACCAAAGGTTGGATGGCTTCGCTGTGTCGTCAGGGGACTTCATTCTAAACAATTTCACTAGTTTAGACGTTGAGTTGGATCTAACAAGAACACAGTACCAGCAAAAGCATATCAGATAATCCTCCCCATACTTGCTTTTGTAAAGACGTGCGGTAGTTTTGAAGGAGTCATCCAAGATAACCTGGTCAACCTTGTCGTTGTGGTCTACTACGCCTCCCTTTTTTGACTGGAAGCAGTCTTCAAAGTAGTAGTAGGTGGAAAGCTGGTGTGTGTGCCACACCAAATCAATGTCCAAGGTGGGCACAAGCATCTTCCTGTGGATGTAACGCGTCAACAACTCAAAGAAACGGGAGTACCTCACTATACTTTCCTGTAAACCCTCGACAATAGCTGGAGAGTGTAGCCAGTCTATAGAATTCATCTTCTCGACAAATCTTTCTTGTCTGAGAACACACCCCACCAAATCTTCTGGGATTTCAAAGTAGCCCAACACACCTCCCTTACTGCGTACCGTCAAATGGATCAAGTTCATGTTGAGGTAGTTTCTGAAAATCAACTGGCCAATTCTAGTGCGTCTTCGTTTCTCAGCACAATTGCGCACGGTTGTTGCCAAAGACCTGGAAGTGAGTGTGGTGGCACACGACGCTTTGAAGTCTTCTGAAATCAACTCGTTGATGCTTTCGACGCTTCTCTTTGAAAAGCGCGACTCAGACATCACGCTAGAGAAGTACTTGTAGACACCAGGGAGAGGGCAGTAGTGTTGGATGGAAAATGGGCTGGTGTAGATAGTATCGTAAGGAGGGTTAATGTCAGCCCAAAGTTGTCTCTTTCTTAGCTCTTCATGGGTGATTGTTTCGGAGAACTTACACGTACAATTGCGGTCAGTAACATACTTGAACCCTACATCAGCAAAGCCAGTTTTAGAATCGTTTGTGTAGGGGATATTCTCCAATATATCCTTTTCGCACGCAGGGCATTTAATGTTAATCAAGTACTTGTACATGGAAAAGTTGTTAGAAACATCAAAGGTGTGCAAGTCGGATATTTGCTGTACAGGCTGTCCTGCCGTGAAGAGTTTAATAAGAACGTGGTAAGCATTTTGCACCTTTTCATGGGGTTTGTACTCAAATGTCGTGTTGTCTATGGCATTACTGAGTCCTTGCAAGGGTAAAGGAAACATTGCAAACTTGAGGAATCCCATACGCATGAATGTATCGTAGTATGACTTTGGGTTAAGCAAAAAGGCGTGCCAGACCATCACAACGTCTAGTGGAGGGAGCAAGCTGCCAAGAAGTTTCTTTGTCTCTGACATACAGGCCTTGACCACGTCGTAGGTTTGCTTTTCAGTGGACCACCTTTCTGGGTCTTCATAGGGTCTCAAGAAGTAACGGGCACACATGACAAAGACGGTGAATCTCCGCACAGCGTTGGTGATGAACACTTGCCATGTTTTTTGGTTGTAGAGTTCATCTTTCGAGTCGCCCAACACCTTTTTCTTCATTACCAGGAAGGCGCGAAGTAATTTCAAGTGAGCAATCGTCTCCGGAACCAGTGGAATGTTTGGGGATTTGGCTTTTTGCAGCCAGTGGGAAATAATGAAGCGATAAGAGGCGAACAGGGTGAAAGAAGCATCTTTAAGGGTTTTAATGAATTCTGGTTCGGTGGGCTTTTCTTCAACAGGTGACTTTTCATTCCATTCTTTCTCAGATTGGGTTTTCTCATCAGATTGGGTTTTCTCATCAGATTGAGTGTTCTCATCAGATTGAGTGTTCTCATCAGATTGAACCTGAGTAGATTGGACATTCACACCAGATTGAGATTTCTCAGAGGATTGAACTTTCACATTAGGTTCATCAGATTTAGCTTTCTCCTCAGATCTAACATTTCCCTCAGATTTAACTTTCTCCTCAGATTTAACGTTTTCATTTGGTTGTATATTTTCCTCAGGGTGAACCGTTTTACAAGATGGTTCGTCAGATTGAGCTTTCCCATTAGCTTGACCATCACTCAATTGTAACTTGTCATCAGAATTAACCTCATCCAATTGAACCTTGTCATCAGAATTAACCTCATCCAATTGCACCTTGTCGTTAGATTTACCCAATTCAACCTTGTCGTTCGTTTTACCCAATTCATCCTTATCATCAGAATTAACCTTATCCAATTGAACTTTGTTTCCAGTCTGAACCTTGTTTTCAGTCTGGTCCTCATGAGACTCATTCTCCTTCTTTATCTCACAGGGTCCTTCTGACTCAAAGGGTCCCATTGACTCACTCTCAGAATTTTCTTCACCTCTCTCGCATAGGTGTGGAGTTTCCTCCATTGGCTTCTCGTTTGTTGGCTCCATATTTCATTACAGTGAAGTCAATAATTTAAACATATCAGTGGTTCTAAAGGAGTCTATTTATGTTTCAGACTAATAATGCCGTTCACATGTTGATAAGCATCCAGTCACCTAGTCACCAAAGTTTATTGTTGGAACAATGTATTATTACTCAGCGAAACGGAAAAGGTGAGTATCGGAGAGACCGTGGAGAAGCTCCAGTCATTCAGCAATTACACCGCTAACGTCAAGAGTAAACGAGGCCGGCACAGGCCCGGTACCACGAACGGCGCAGATAACGATAACCTCCACTATCTGACAAACCAACGATTGTGTAACTGGAATGACATGACCTTGCACCGTTGGACTGCAGTGCTAACGTGGGGAAACGTAAGTACAGAAGTTCGTAAGTGATTCTCGTAAATTTGGGAGGGCTACGTTAAAGGTGGTTGAGAGCGAGCAACACAGCCCAATTACAATTATGATGTAAGTGGGTGTGTTCAATTGGGCTGGAAATAGGTTTAGATAAGAAGAATGTCACCCCAAGCGGTACGGAATGGGCAAAGTGAGGCGGTCATGGTCTTAAAAATAGGCTAGAAAAGAGTTGAGAGATTGTTACTGCAGTACAAACTCAAAAACGACAGGATCAATATCCTATGCAACCTGAAACCATTTTTTACTGCCAAACTACCGAACATCAGTCTAACTGTGTAACCATTTAACCAGCGCACAGAACAAGGTTCCACAATACACTAGACTATTGTGCCAAATTCTTTTATCTCCGCAATAAATCTAGGGCCGCAAGATGTCAAACAAAAGAATACCAGAAGCACGACAACCATCGCGGTTTGGACCCTGAAGACAGATCTCTAACATTGTTCAATGATCTGCGATAGCATTTACGAAACTTGAAACGGATGTCTTGTCCTCAGTCGCGTACTGCGACCCCTTAAAATCCTGTGACTGAAAATGACACTCTTACAACTTTTTTCCCTGCCTTGCTATTTTAATCATTCCTTTAGTTTTTCAATTGCCACTCAGTCTTCTTTATTATGTCTGTGAACGCTGACCTCAACAATTCTTCCAAGATTCCGGAGCAACAGGTATCTGCTGAGACTGCCGCTGCTGGGCACTCTACCGAGCGCTCCAGCGTGTACTCTGACGAGCTTCCTGCCGAGCACAGCGCACAACACGCCGCAGAGCTGGAGCTCCCGGCTCTCGACCACATCGCTCCCTCCGAGACAAGAGCACCAGAAGGCCACAAGGCTGTCCCTCTGGCCAAGTTCAACCTGGAGCAATTGATTCAGACCGTCAAGTCCTTGCAGTTTGCGTGGTTTACCGGCCACTTGCTCACATTGATCAACATATTCTTGTACACCTTGACCTACATCAGAATTGGAACCAGAGCGTACAAGTTCTGGTACTTTTGGGCGTTGGTTGGAGTCATCGAGAGTTTTGGCATTTTGGTGTTCCAGTTGATCCAGAGAGAGTCGTTCAACCTTAACCTTATCCGCAAAGATGACAACACCCACTACTTTTTATTGGGCGTTTTCTTGTTGATTTTGAGACCATATGTCTGGATCACGTTGATCCCATTCACCTTGTTCTCGTTGTTCCACGTTTTGGTCTACATCAACACCTACTTGTTGCCTCTCCACAACTTGCAGCAGAGCAACGTCTCGAAGAGAATTGCCGACTTTGTCACAAACAACAAGACCAAGTCGATCCAATTGGCCAGCGTCGTTGAGATCTACGCCTACTTTTGGTTGATTCTCAGGTTGCTCACCTTCAGATTGAGATCTTTCTTCCCATTCATTGTGTACACTGTGTTCATCAAAGCCAGATACGAGAGCTCCATCTTCACCAGAAACTACTTGAAGTCGATTGAGATTTCCGTCGAGAGTTTGATCAACAAGAATGCTGCCAATGTTCCTGCCGTCAAGCAGGCGTGGGTCACCTTTAAGAATGTAGTTAGAGGTGTTGGTAGTTTCTACCTTGTGAACAACTACACCAAGGAGAAGTCGACCTAGGTGATGAAAAGAGTTTGAGGTTGAGGTTTGGTTTTTGACTCTAATCTTATGTACTATTATGTATTCAATCAATCTATTCATTTTATAGTTTCGACTGTTGAGTAATAAATCTATTCATATTCTCATACTTTAGGTTGATATAGTAGTATGTATTCATCTATCGTCTCGTTTAGATTGATCTATTATGTATTCAACAATCTATTCATTTTCATAGTTTAGACTTTTGAGTATTCAGTAATCTATTCATATTCTTAGTTTAGACTATTCAGTATTAACCATTTCACATTCATAGTTTAGACTATTCAGTATACAACCTACTCATATTCTCATACTTTTGATTGATCTACTATTATATATTCATCTACGTCTCGTTTAGTTTGATCTACTATTATGTATCCAACCAATTTAATATAGCCTCATAGTTTAGATTGATCTTGTATAGTGCACTAAGGTACGTCATTGATATGCACAGAAGGCCAGATGGATCACACGTGACCGGTTCTAGAAGAACGGTACGTCAAAAAATTCCACAACGTTCCATTAAATTCCATTGGGAGATATTTCCTAAATGACGAAATAGTGCAAGTAAAACCTGCACACAGCCCCCACGACCACACTCACTTTTGCAGCAACTTGTCGAAGCTCTTAGAACTTTGAAGAAGAATTTTGGTGGAAAAATTTCATCGACAACATTTCCAGGACTTAGTATATAATAAATGTAGAGGATCCACTTTTTTCAAATCCAAACTATTAACTATATTAGAAAAAATGCCAGCTGTCGGTATTGATTTAGGTACTACTTACTCGTGTGTCGCCCACTTTGCCAACGATCGTGTTGAGATCATTGCCAACGATCAGGGTAACAGAACCACTCCATCTTTTGTCGGTTTCACCGACACCGAGAGATTGATTGGTGATGCTGCCAAGAACCAGGCCGCCATGAACCCAGCAAACACTGTCTTCGACGCCAAGCGTTTGATTGGTAGAAAGTTCTCTGACGAGGAGGTCCAGGGTGACATGGCCCACTTCCCTTTCAAGGTTGTCGACAAGGGTGGTAAGCCAAACATCCAGGTTGAGTACAAGGGCGAGACCAAGGTTTTCACCCCAGAAGAAATCTCCTCCATGATCTTGGGTAAGATGAAGGAGACCGCCGAGGGTTTCTTGGGTGGTAAGGTTAACGACGCCGTTGTCACCGTCCCAGCCTACTTTAACGACTCCCAGAGACAGGCCACCAAGGACGCTGGTTTGATTGCCGGTTTGAACGTTATGAGAATCATCAACGAGCCAACCGCCGCTGCCATTGCCTACGGTTTGGACAAGAAGGACGACAAGGAAAAGAATGTCTTGATTTTCGACTTGGGTGGAGGTACCTTTGATGTCTCCCTCTTGTCCATCGAGGACGGTATCTTCGAAGTCAAGTCCACCGCCGGTGACACCCACTTGGGTGGTGAGGATTTCGACAACAGATTGGTCAACCACTTTGTCCAAGAATTCAAGAGAAAGAACAAGAAGGACTTGTCCACCAACCAGAGAGCCTTGAGAAGATTGAGAACTGCATGTGAAAGAGCCAAGAGAACCTTGTCTTCTTCTGCCCAGACCTCGATCGAAATCGACTCCTTGTACGAGGGTGTTGACTTCTACACCGCCATCACCAGAGCCAGATTCGAGGAGTTGTGTGCTGACTTGTTCAGATCCACCTTGGAGCCAGTCGAGAAGGTGTTGAAGGACGCCAAGATTGACAAGTCCCTGGTTGACGAGATTGTCCTCGTTGGTGGTTCCACCAGAATTCCAAAGGTCCAGAAGTTGGTTTCCGACTTCTTCAACGGTAAGGAGCCAAACAGATCCATCAACCCAGATGAGGCTGTTGCCTACGGTGCCGCTGTCCAGGCTGCTATCTTGTCTGGTGACACCTCGTCCAAGACCCAGGACTTGTTATTGTTGGATGTCGCCCCATTGTCTTTGGGTATTGAGACTGCCGGTGGTATCATGACCAAGTTGATTCCAAGAAACTCCACCATCCCAACCAAGAAGTCCGAGACTTTCTCCACCTACGCCGACAACCAGCCAGGTGTGTTGATCCAGGTGTTTGAGGGTGAGAGAGCCAAGACTAAGGACAACAACTTGTTGGGTAAGTTCGAGTTGTCTGGTATCCCACCAGCACCAAGAGGTGTTCCACAAATCGAGGTTACCTTTGACATTGATGCCAACGGTATCTTGAACGTTTCCGCCTTGGAGAAGGGTACCGGTAAGACTCAGAAGATTACCATCACCAACGACAAGGGCAGATTGTCCAAGGAAGAGATCGAGAAGATGGTTTCGGAAGCCGAGAAGTTCAAGGAGGAGGATGAGAAGGAAGCCAACAGAGTCCAGGCCAAGAACGGTTTGGAGTCTTATGCTTACTCTTTGAAGTCCACCTTGGGTGAGGAGCAGTTCAAGGAGAAGTTGGAGGCCTCTGAGATTGAGGAAGTTACCAAGGCTGCTGACGAGACCATTGCTTGGTTGGACGCCAACCAGACCGCAACGCAGGAGGAGTTTGCCGACCAGCAAAAGGAGTTGGAAGGCAAGGCCAACCCAATCATGGCCAAGGCTTACCAGGCTGGTGCTGCTCCAGGCGGTGCTGCCGGTGCTGCTCCAGGCGGCTTCCCAGGTGGTGCTGCCCCAGGTGCTTCCGCCGACGGTCCAACTGTTGAGGAAGTTGATTAGTGAATTTGTACAGATAGCAGGTCGTGGACTTGTTTGGTTTAGATATATTGATTTGTATTTAATTAATGGGTTATTGATAAGAGAAGAGAGTAGAATGTAGAGATTTGTGTTATTGATTGACTTGTTGGTTTAATTAACGGATTATTGATATGGGAGAGAGTAGAATTGTCGAGATTTGTGGATGGTGTTGTTGATTGAAAACTGTTTGAGAATTGAAATGTTTTTTCGGTTACTCTTAATGATAATTTGTGATGGCTATCAGTACACACATGAGCATGGTAACTTGCAAAGTTTACTTGTATACTTAGGTATTGATAAATTGTGAGAAGTAATCTTGATTTTAAGTTTAATTCTATTGTCTCAGATTCTAGCATTTTAGTTCTGTAAAAGAGGTAAATTAAACTCTCAGTAGGACAAGAAAAGTCGGTTATCTTCGTCCGATTAAGAGTCACCCTTGTTGAAAGACTATTTGTTGACCTAATCTTAACATACCAGGGCTCAAGCTAATCAGTTGGAGCGCATTTCATTAGAGATTTCGGTGCGACCTTTGCAATCACACTCGTTTTTTATAACCACTGCTTTCCCCTTTACCTACACTCCTGGTAATCTGAAGTCTTACACATGCTTTAAAGTATAGAATTCAAGGCAACCATTGCATATTCAAAAGACTCTCTGCTACAGAACATTACAACAGAATATGAGCTTATAATTCTGAGTCAACAAATCCTTAAATGGCCAATTTAAGAGCTTTCTTGTCATCCTTTCGACCATTATCCACGCATCATTATTGATCCAAGCTAGTTTCCCTAAAGACTCCGCTTTCCCGGAACTCGTTTCCCATTCAACTGTCAATTTCCCAGTCAATTTCCCAGTCAACTTCCCTGTTACACACCACGACACCCCTATCAAACCGCACAGTCAAAATTAGCCAACCGCGTCTATCCAATTTTCCTCTTCCACTTCCCTCCCACTTCCCTTCCGCTCGCTCCCCTTCGTTCGCTCGATCTCCCCTTTAATTTCACTAATGGGGTTAGCAACAAATTGTTGAGAATCGAACCTGCACACTGCGTCGTTCTAGTGAAAAATTCACAACAGATTTTGTCGTATAACGCGGTAATTCAACGAAGAGGGGATTACGTAACGCATATAAAGGCCAATAAAATTGTTGGACTCGAAGGTGATCCAACAAATATAAATACTCCGTACGCTTCGGGAGAAAGTTTAGGATTATAATTGTATATACACAGCCGTCTGAAGATTCGTTGATTTTTCCAATTGACTCAACAATGTGAGTATAGATCAGCGTGTTGGGATGTGACGATGTGGGACGATCACTGGTGTTGATTTACGAGTCTTGCGTTGCACTCACACTACATTATCCAACATGTTTATCCAATATGTTAATCTAACATGATGTTATCCAATAAGATGTTATCCAATAATAATGGACAACATATCCATTATGGTATCTTATGGACACTCATTCCAGATGATACCCAACATTTTACTAACCTCCAGATGTCTCACCAAGTGGTCCACGAAGCTAATAATATCACCTCCCGCCCAACACCGGAGGAGTTCTTCCAAAGGCAGCCCAGAAAGGGCTACTTCTCGTCGTTGGAAGAGTACCAGAAGTTGTACAACCAGTCCATCAGCGACCCCGAGGCGTTTTTCGGTCCCAAGGCAAAGGAATTGTTGCACTGGGACAGAGACTTCCACCAGGTCAAGTCAGGTTCGTTGCTTGAGGGCGACTCCGCGTGGTTCATCGGCGGTGAGTTGAACGCCTCGTACAACTGTGTCGACAGACACGCGTTTGCGACGCCAAACAAGCCTGCGGTCATCTACGAGGCCGACGACGAAAAAGACTCCAAGATCTTGACCTACGCCGAGTTGTTGCGCGAAGTGTCCAAGGTGGCGGGCGTGTTGAAGTCGTGGGGCATCCTGAAGGGAGACACTGTTGCCATCTACATGCCCATGAACGCACAGGCCATCGTGGCCATGTTGGCTGTGGCCAGATTGGGTGCCATCCACTCGGTCATTTTCGCCGGGTTCTCGTCCGGTTCCATCAAGGACCGTGTCAACGACGCCTCGTGCAAGGCCTTGATCACCTGTGACGAGGGCCGCCGTGGTGGCAGAACCGTCAACATCAAGAAGTTGTGTGACGATGCCCTTGTCGACTGTCCTACCGTCGAAAAGGTTCTTGTCTACAAGAGAACCGGCAACGCCGCCATTCCCTTGAAGGAGGGCAGAGACTACTACTGGGACGTGGAAACCGAAAAGTTTTCCGGCTACTTGCCTCCTGTGCCAGTCAACTCCGAAGACCCACTCTTTTTGTTGTACACTTCAGGTTCTACCGGCACTCCAAAGGGTGTTGTGCACACCACTGCTGGCTACCTTTTGGGTGCTGCGTTGACCACCAAGTATGTGTTTGACATCCACCCCGAAGACGTTTTGTTCACTGCTGGTGATGTTGGCTGGATTACCGGCCACACCTACGCGTTATACGGACCTTTGGCCTTGGGTGTCCCCACCATCGTTTTCGAGGGCACCCCAGCGTACCCAGATTTCGGTAGATTATGGCAGATTGTGCAGAAGCACAAGGCCACCCACTTCTACATTGCCCCAACTGCCTTGAGATTGTTGAGAAAGAGCGGTGAGGCTGAAATTGAAAAGTACGACTTGTCCTCGTTGAGAACTTTGGGTTCTGTTGGTGAACCTATTTCCCCAGACATCTGGGAGTGGTACAACGAAAAGGTTGGTAAGGGCCAGTGCCACATCTCCGATACCTACTGGCAAACCGAGTCTGGATCGCACTTTATCGCTCCAATTGCCGGTGTCACTCCAAACAAGCCTGGTTCCGCCTCGTTGCCCTTCTTTGGCATCCAGACCTGTATCATTGACCCTGTTTCCGGTCACGAAATCCAGGGCAACGACGTGGAGGGTGTTTTGGCTGTCAAGGACACCTGGCCCTCGATGGCCAGATCCGTCTGGAAGAACCACACCAAGTACATGGACACATACTTGAAACCATACCCAGGCTACTACTTCACCGGTGACGGTGCTGCTAGAGACCACGACGGCTACTACTGGATCAGAGGCAGAGTTGACGACGTCGTCAACGTTTCTGGACACAGATTGTCCACCTCTGAGATCGAAGCCGCGTTGATTGAGCACCACGGTGTTTCTGAGGCTGCGGTTGTTGGTATCAACGACGACTTGACTGGCCAGGCTGTTGTTGCCTACGTTGCCTTGAAGGACGAAGCCGCCACTAGAATCAGCGGTGACGAAGTGAGCGAGGAGGCCTTTGCTTTGAGAAAGGAGTTGGTTTTGCAGGTGAGAACCGTCATTGGTCCTTTTGCTGCTCCAAAGAGTGTGATTATTGTTGCCGACTTGCCAAAGACTAGATCGGGTAAGATTATGAGAAGAATCTTGAGAAAGATTTCGGCCAATGAAGCTGACCAATTGGGAGACATTTCTACCTTGGCCAACCCACAGTCTGTTGAGGGTATAATTGAGTCTTTTTCGAATCAATTTGGTAAGAAGTAGGATTGGTTGAGACTTTATGAAGTAAAATATTTATGTAATTAATTTGGTGTAGAACAATTTAAGTGGATTAATTGATTGAGTGTATGATTTAAGGTTGGATAGCGTAAATTTGTAAGTGGGTTCTGTTTTGAACTAGGTTTTGTCAAATTGTGTGCTTTCCGTTCTTGGTTGGTTGATTGTTTCTATTGAAGTGTTTTGTTAATCAAAGTTTTATTCTACATATTCTATTGTTTCCTTAATCAAAATAGTATGTTTTCTATTCTAATGTTTCATTAATCAAAATTGTATGTTTCCTATTCTAATGTTTCCTTGATCAAAATTGTACTTTACTACTTTAATGTTTTGTTAATCTAATTGTATGTTTTCCAAATGTTTTCTCATAACGAAAAGTGAAAAATCAAAAACTAAAATGCCTATTCCTTTGGCCAAAATAACCAAAGTCTTCGTCCTCATAAAAACGATACAATTGGTGGTCGTCTACTTCACACCAGTAAAGTTCGACACTTCCTCCAGCATTTTAGTTGAAAACTACAGCACATCAAACAAAGAGTTCCTAAACTCTATTCCCTTTGGCTCAATTGCATCTGAAATCTTAGACAAAGCAGTCGCATGGGACTTGGTTTACTTTTCAAATCTATTCATCGAAGATGCAAAGTACGAAAACCAGTTTGTATTCTGCCCAAATTGGTTGCGTCTCATCAAGAATATCCCACTATGGGCAAACAGCTTCTACGGTAAGCTCACGTTAAGTATCTTGGTTTCCAACTTGTGCCACTACTTAACAGCAGTAGTTGGGTGTTACTTGACGAGACTGTACTTTCTGCATAAAAAGTTGACTGACGATGCTAGCAATCTTATAGACAAGTACTGCGAGTACACAAGCTTGTTGATTGTCTTGTCTAGTGGTGGCATTTTCCAGACGGTTGGATATTCTGAAAATTTGAGCAACTTGTTGAGCTTTCTTACCATCTGGTTTCACGATTTGTCCATGAGTTACACTGATTTCAAACAAAAGAACCACCGGTCGGTAAGAAACTTGCCACTTTACGTTTTCTCCGGAGCACTTTTAGCTTACAATTTCACCATCAGATCCAACACCACGTTTTTGGGGGTAATATACTTGGTAGACTTGTACGAGTTTGCCATCTTGAACCAGAGCGTGAAGGACTCGGTTCTCAGCATCGTGAGCGGAGGGCAGCTCTTTGCAAGTATATGCTATGCCAACTACTCAAACTACATAAAGTTCTGTCCACAAAGGGGAGAATGGTGCCATAACAAGATTCCTTTGTTATTCCTGTATGCGCAGTCCAAGTACTGGAACGTAGGGTTCTTATCGTACTGGACTCCTAACAATATTCCCAACTTTCTCTTTGCACTCCCTGCAATAATTTTGCATTTGAATGCTGTCTACTACTACTACGTGGTTGAGTTGCCCAAGATCAAGAAACTCAAGTCGTTGATCATGGTCAACGTGCTCTTGCTAGTTGGCAACATATTTTTCTGGAACGTCCAGATCTTGACCAGGGTCGGCACCTTTTTGCCTCTAATCTACTGGTACGCTGCAGAATTGTTGATAGCAGACAACAAGTTCGGTAAGGTTGTGGTGTATTATCTGTTGATATGGACGATAACACAGACCAGTTTGTACGCCGCCTTCCTCCCTCCAGCTTAATGGAGAAGCTTATACCGCATAAAATTAGCTGCAAATTTTTTCCCAATTAGGTTGCGATTAACATGTCATGATAACTATTTAAAATGAGCAGCCTATCTATAATTTCAAGTGTAGACAAGATGAACGCGAGTGAGACCCAGGGGACGCTAGTTGGCTTGTACAGATCTCTGTACGGTCAATATCACAAGTTGACCAAACAGGATCCAATGTCTTTCAACATACTCCTTGGAGTGTGCTTGCTCTTGATGTCTTGTTTCTTTATTAAGAAACCAGTGAAGAAGAGTGTTTCTGTATCGAATAAGGATAGAAAGTATGGGCATTGGGTGCCTGAAAACTACCAGACTCCAATCCCACCTGAGTTTCCCAACTGGGATTACAAGCTTACCAGACCAAAACCATACAGAGCATTCAAACACAAGTATAATGTAACTATGGGCATTCGAAACATGAACTGGGACGAATGGATTGAGTTGGATAACGAATGGGAAACTTTCCATGCTGAGAAGATGAAGAGAATCGAGGAACGTGGAACTGAGTTGTATGAGACTAGCGAAAAAGCCATGGGTGCAGCTTATGAGTTATTGGACGAACTTAAAATATATTTACCAGTAAGGTACCCCAAGTTGTTCATAGCTACTGATATTGGATTGGACAACTTGGAAACGGGTGAGAAGTTTGACTTCAGGCCTGGTAAAGAGGATCCAATACTAACTGCGGCCAAATTGACGCAGGACGACTTGGCCATCATGATGGAAGATGAAAACGGGGACTACATTTTGGAGTCTGGAGCGATTATTTTGGCAGGTTTCTGGAGATTCAGAGATAAGTATAAGATGAAGTTGAAGACAATACACACGAGTGGAGATGTTCCCGAGTTTGAGACCAAGTTGAAGACTGGAATGGAAAAGTTCTTTCTTCGTTTGACATGCGATAAACCGGTTGTTCGCAACAACTACTTCATTCAGACCGATGATGCTTTGGGCTGGTCTCATTCGATAGGTTCTGAATCGGAGAAGGTGGTTGGATGGTACACTGCAAACGAGGCTACTGAGATCGATAAGTTGTACTTTAGGAGTGAGAGACAGAGTTTGAGGAGGTTACCTAAGAGTGGAGCTGTGGTTTTCACAATTAGAACCTATTTCTTACCTATTGTTGAGTTGTGTAAGGAGCCATACATTCCCAGGAGGTTATTGAATGGGATTAACACGTGGAATGCGGATGTTGAGGAGTATAAGGGGTATTCCAAGTATAAGGATGTGTTGTTGCCGTATCTTGAGAAGGTTGCTGAGGAACAGGAGCGTGGTGGGTTGAAGTTAGACGAGGAATCAAGTGTGTATCCTTTTTGATTGGATAATTCTTTTCTTAGGTAAATTTTCAGATTCTAATTTTTGTAGAAGTTTGCAACCAAGTTAGAAAAGTTTATAAGATATTTGAAGAATGGGTGAACAGTAAAAGGAGAAGGTGGGGAAGAAGAGAAATGGTTAGTGTAGAGAGATTAGGGAATATGGCTGGATGGGGTGGAGATTAAGAGTATGTACTTTGGGTTGGTGACGAGAGTTATGATAATAGGTGGCCAACTGGTGTAGTTAGAAGGTAACTTCATACTACTTGAACTACAAATACTTATGCAACTCCAATATAAAAGACACTCAAATCTACAAATGAAACTACTCACATTAAAACTAAAATTTATTTCCTATTAATACACTAATGAAATGAATGTTCCAAACCTAAGTTCTTTCACCTCTCAATCTTCTAGCCAATTGGATGTCCTTCTTTTGAATGGTAACTCTCTTGGCGTGAATGGCACACAAGTTGGTGTCTTCGAACAAAGAAACTAAGTAAGCTTCGACGGATTCCTGCAAAGCACCGATGGCAGAGGACTGGAATCTCAAGTCGGTCTTGAAGTCCTGGGCGATTTCTCTAACCAATCTCTGGAAAGGCAACTTTCTGATCAAAAGCTCAGTCGACTTTTGGAATCTTCTGATTTCTCTCAAGGCGACGGTACCTGGCTTATATCTGTGAGGCTTCTTGACACCACCTGTAGATGGAGCAGACTTTCTAGCAGCCTTGGAAGCTAATTGTTTTCTTGGAGCCTTACCACCGGTAGACTTTCTTGCTGTTTGTTTGGTTCTAGCCATGTTGTTTACTGATGAGAGACTTGAAATGGAGAGGTGGGATGGTGTTTATATATGAGGAAGGGCACCGGGAGCGTGATTGTTGCAAAATGACGGGGACGAGTGTTACGCACGCGAGCGGGTAGATTGTATACTTGCACAAACGCAGCAGACACAATCTCGTGCTTTTGAAGGGTCGTGAAGAGCCTAAATATAGCGAGAATGCGGGACGTAATGTACGCTTTCCCGGCGTAATCGACAGACCGCGAAAAAGAGCACTTTTCGTGCGACGGAAAGACAAACCGCAGGGGAAAAACGGTCTAATAACTGCGCACACATAATCATGGCCTAAAACTTGGCTTTTGTTTTCGCACATTTCGCAATCTCCAATTGCATCACACACTCGTGTCGCCCTCCGCAATAAAAAAATTGTTGACAATATTTAAGCAGCGCCATCCGCACTCCTTAATTTTGTTCAGTAATCTAGTCAGATTAATCTATTAGAATATCAATAATTAACAATGTCCGGTAGAGGTAAAGGTGGAAAAGGTCTTGGAAAGGGTGGTGCTAAGAGACACAGAAAGATCTTAAGAGATAACATTCAGGGTATTACAAAGCCTGCTATCAGAAGATTGGCGAGAAGAGGTGGTGTCAAGCGTATCTCTGCATTGATTTACGAAGAAGTCAGAGTCGTCCTTAAGTCGTTCTTGGAGAACGTCATCAGAGACGCTGTCACTTACACTGAGCACGCTAAGAGAAAGACCGTTACATCCTTGGATGTGGTTTACGCTTTGAAGAGACAAGGTAGAACCTTGTACGGTTTTGGAGGTTAGTTTATTTCTTGTATTTGTATTAATATATGTTTGATGATTGATTGATTGTAATGGGGATATGGTCTTTTGAGTGAGATGAGTGGTCACCCAAAGATTTTTGAAATGTGCTGACGAGGTTTTCGGGTGCGAAGTGCTCAGCGAGACGGTGAAATTGTGCAGATCTAATAGGAGTAAAAGAAGAGGCGGTAGAACAGAATAAATAGGTAACTGATAACAGATAGAACTATAAGTAACAGATATAATCAGAGTAACAGATAGAGCTATAAGTAACAGATAGAGCTATAAAGTAGCAACGGAACAAACACAACCTCTAGTCTTCACACTAAACAAAGAATAATCCGATTATTGCTCACAATTTGATCACTCCAAAAATCTCCTTAACCTGCTATTCCCTTCCGTTTTTTCCTAACATTTCAAATTCTAATCCCCACTCACTCTACACTTTAATCCCTTATTCTCTAATTTTATGCAATTTTCTATCTAATCTATCACTTTCTATTCAAATAATCAAACTCCTCCACAGTCAAAGGAACTCCAGCGGTTCCTATCACATCATGCTTCTCAGTGTCGAAATCTCTAATCAAAACATGAATATGTGAAATGTTCTTCACACTCTGCAACATCCCCCAGTTCTTGAACCAACAAATCTGCTCCGGCTGCAAATTGAATTTGCGCACAAAAGTCTTGTCAATGTATGCATCTATTACACTCTTGGTGGCAGGCAGGATGTCTCCCACCTCCGATTCCGGGTCGTTCGGAACAACTATGCTCGTCCACACACACAAGTGCACCACATTGTCAGGAAAGTAGTAGGGGAACTGGTTGTAGATGATTTTAATGGTGTTGGGGTCGACAAATATCCTGCCAGGGTGCTTGTTGTCTCTCTTCAACTTCAGAGTGGACCAGCCCAATTCCACCTCCAACACGTGGTGCATGATGTCCACATTCTGCACCTTTAACTGGTGCTTGAAACTGATATACCTGTTCGTTTCAAACTGGGAGCGTGCGAAAAGCTCCAACCTGTTTCTCGAGATGATATCCTTGGTTTTGTCCCACAGGAAGGGAGTCAGTTTGACCTTGCTGGGGTTGGGCATCATGGGCGACGATACAAACTTGATGTTGAGTGTTTTGTAAGCGTCCTCGAGCGTCAGGTGCGAAATGGGAGTGGTGGGTGGAGTATTTAAGTAGGACATTTCAACAAAAAAAAACCGGGGTGGTGAAAACACAACTGAAAATTCGAAAGGTGGGCGAATCTGCGCGAATATATATCTCGGGCCTCGTGTATTCGCTTAGGCTGGGACACCCCCGTCACGATGGATGCAATGCTCATGGAAAACGCATATAATGTTACATTATTTCAGGTTACATTTTCAAGATAAGGTTGCATTTGATTTTCTTTTGTCTTTTGTCTTTTCTAGCACCGGAATTTGGTCATCATATGTCATTTTTGCTCCGTCATTTGTCATAATATGTCATTTGTTCCGAGCAGTTTTCCATTTCAGATTGGCCACACGTGATGATTATAGATATCGGACTATCGTGAACCATCATTGAACCATTTTATTAAAACATTATGACACACAAGTTGATCGTACTCCGCCATGGAGAGTCCCAATGGAACAAGGAAAGCAAATTCTGCGGTTGGGTGGACATTCCCCTCTCCGACCAAGGAAAGAAAGAGGCCCACTACGTGAGTCACTTGCTCGAATCGAACAACCTCAAGCCCGACGCTTTGTACACGTCTAAGCTCGGCAGATCCATAGAAACAGGGATCATTGTGCTTGAGGACATGAACAGGCTATGGGTCAACCACCACAAGATCTGGCAGTTGAACGAGCGCCACTATGGCAAGTACCAGGGCGAGAGCAAGCACGATGTGTTCAAGTCTCTCAACGAGGATCTGGAAAAATTCAACTACATCAGGCGCAACTACCACGGGACCCCACCGCTCACTGACAGCGTCGAATTGGACCCGAGTATTGACGAAAGGTACGACGATTTACCTCCCAGGGTGATTCCAAGAGGTGAGTCGTTGGAGATGGTGATGGAAAGAGTGGTGCCATTTTTGAAAGATGTCATCAAGACATTAGTGAGCAGTAACAAGACGGTGGTGATTGTTACGCATGGCTCTGTTGTCAGGAGTATTGTGAAGTATTTGGCGAAGGTGAGTGATGATGATATTTCGAAGATAAATATTCCCACTGGAATTCCTATTGTGTTTGAGCTTGATGATGAGGGGGAGCTTGAGGGGGAGTATTACTATTTGGATAAAGAGAGGGCTGATAGGGGGATAGAGAAAGTGAAGAGGGAGGGATTGCAAGCGCATCCAGGTCATTAGTACGATTAGTGCTGTTAGTGAGTGGGTTGGTGAGTGATTGTGAGTAAGGAGAAGCTTAGAGATGTGAAGAGTTGAACGGAGAGCTTAGTGAATGTGAGAGTTTATAATGTGAGTAATGTGACTAGAGTGCGATGAGAGTAATGTGTTGACTAGTCTGAGAAAAGTGAGTAATGTGAGATATTATGAGATATTTGGTAACTTCAATCCAATGTGAAGTTAGATGAATGTCGTTCCATTAGAAATTTATTTAGAAATAGAATAGAAATTAGAATAGAATTTCGTTTAGAAACTAGAATCAAAGTATAAAAAACAGCTGACAGTACCCCTAAAGTGTTGTGGAGCAATACGATGGTGTTGGCATCTTTGCTCTTTACGTTTTTAGTATATTCTAGAAGACGGAAAAGAATTATATGCGTATTCCGATCCGTTGCCTAAAAGCCGCGAGGCTTAGACATGCACGTGAAACAGTTACACCAGATTTCTGGAGAAATGTTGGAGAAGCGTATCGACCTATCTGACGGACAGACTCGAATTAGGTAATTGGGTTCATATGCAACTCTGAATCATGGCTGTTGAGTCAAATCGATATCATTCCCTTGTGGCTGCAAATTCTTATATTTACTGCAAGGTACCCCGGTTGAATCAGTACTAAAATGGGAGACCGTTGGCAATTGAAGAGAATAAACCTACAGCCCACAGAATAATTATATAATCTCCTGAGTTACCTGCGCCTGTATCAAAACATTCCTACATAATCGAGAAGTTTTATCTTAAAGCTTCCAAAATCCAAAGACAATAGATCAAAGATCACTCCTTATTATGTAACAGAAGTGGTCATCGATAATAGGTCTTGGCTCAAAAAGTTAGGCTTTGTTCTTCTTGGGAAAGTGAACGCAGATCAAGTTACCAACACAATATTCACAAACAAGCGGTACACTTAACAGTGCCAATTCTTTAACTAAAGTCTCAACCGTAAGATAGAATGTAATCTCTAATTACTCGCAATTGGTAACTGACCAACAATCACTGATCAAATACACCCCAAATTCCCAATTTTAGAGACAAGGAAAGGCCAATTTTTTTTGGTAAACTCCAGTTACACGTTCCAACCAAGGTTCTCGATTCTAAAACGCTACAGAAAACCCACAGATACGTAAACAATACCTATCCAATCATAAGAATGCCTACATACGGCACCCAAATACGAAGTATCCTCACGCATTCTTAGGTCGATGGCGAAAAACACAAGGCAGATGGCAAAAATTGCAAACCATAATCATTCTTTGTGGTTGATGCTTTTTCCCTAAACAGCTAAACAGCGTTGTATGAAATTGCTTTTAGCCCTGATACAGGTGGAACTGCAGTTGAGGCGCACTTGGTTATGGAAGCGAAGTGGTAGCTGACAGGTTGAGCAGAGAGAATAGACTCATTAGAAGCAACCGGAATGAATAATATCATCATCCCCCTATCTTCCACATCTTCGGGCACCCAAAAATCTGCAATCCTGAGCATTTTGTTCCTCATCCGTCTCCACACCCTTGCGTATCTGATGTAGTCATTTTGGACCACACACGACAAAAACTGCTCCCCTTCGGTATATATATCAAAGATTTGCCACTCGAATTTTTTCTGTAATCCTTAGATTTAATGAGTAATCCAAATTTGAACGAAGTGACCTCGTTGGCTGTTTTCCCAACGAGCAAGGACATGATGGACGAGGAGTTGTACCAAGTCCCCAACAGTCCTATAGAAAACAACGGAGTTGCCGCCGCCACCGCCACCGCTTTGGCCGCAATGCAACACCAACACTTTTACCCTCAGGGTATGCCAACCTCTGCCGGCGAAACCGGTAAGTTGGAATCCCCTCGTTTAAGCTATAGAAATAACGGGCAGTTTTTCGCACACCCAAATAACAGCGACGGTTCGACCTTGTCCAACTTTTTGAATGTGCCGGATACGTTCTTGGACCAATATTCTGATAACACATACACCGCCTTTTTTGACGAAGCCATGGACGTCGATGTTGAGCAGGACGCATCCAGGTTGAACCCCTTTAATGAATACGGAAACCCTGACTTCTTGAACAGCAATAGGATACAGCAGTCGCTCTTCCAACAGCAGCAACAGCAAATACTAGCACAGCAGCAACAGCAACAGTTGATGCAAGCACAACAGTCATTCCAAAACACATTTGGCATTCCCCCATTACCACAACAGTTTCCTGCCAGACCCAACGGAAGGAGGAGGATAACGATATTGGATAACGAGGACTCGCAAGACAAGAAGAAGGACGACGAATTTATGTTGTTCAACACAGACATACAACCCTCGCATTTGATAAATAATGACGGCATACCCAATGAGCTCTGGAACCCCGCGGATGACTATCTCTTTGTTCCCCCCACACAGCCTGAAAAGGAGGAGACTGAGCCTGTTTTTGACGTGACCAACGCCATCATCCCAGGGTTCGAGAATGACTATTTATTAAACGAGTTTGAGGAAGACGTCGAGGAGGACTTGTCCGAAGACGAAGACGACGACAACTACTTTCACGTGGATGACGAATTTGACGAATTGATTATGAACAATATGGCTCAAGATAACTATGTGAATACGGATTACATGAACTCGAAGTCGAGTGTGAGCAGCGCTGGATCGCAAGAGGAACAGGAGCCTGTGGTTCAGTTGAGGAACCAGATGCAGGAGTTCCAGATTGGGGAGAACACCATGATACCACAGGACCCCGCGTCAGTGATGATGGGGCCCAACTACGACTCGAGCGTCAACGGCTCGATGTCGTCCTTTGGTGAGGAGGAGCCCCCAGAGGAGGAGGAAGCACCCAAGAAAGCTGCTATGACCGGCGTGGACATCACGAATGTGAACCCAAACCACCAGTGTGACTTGGTGAACCCAGTCACGGGGTTGCCCTGCAACAAGCAGTTCTCGAGACCTTACGACTTGATTAGACATCAAGAGACAATCCATGCCCTGAAGAAGAAGATATTCAGGTGTGTGATTTGTGAGGGCAGACTCGAGGGAGGTCCTGGTAACGGCAAGCTGAAGACCTTTTCGAGAGGCGACGCATTGTCAAGACATATCAAGGTAAAGCATGGCTTGGCTGGTAAAGAGGCCTTGGACCTTATAAATAAGGCCAAGGAGAATGTTGAGTATGTGTCGGTGTATTAGAGGTTTTTTTTTTTGATTTTTTTTTGATTTTTAGGTTTTGTTAATGTATGTTACAAGATTAGAGGAGTTGTAGAATTTGTTAAATATTTAATGTAGGTATTGAATCTCAAAAGTTTTCACGACAGCAGCACGACACTTGAAGGAGGAATACGAGAACCATTTTTAGAGCCAGCACATAAGGCTTCAAGAGTCATTCATCATTCTTTGAAGCTTTGAGAATAGATCTCCAACCAGTAAACAACAATTCATTGCTATATAAAGTCATTTCAGGCTGCGGCTATTTAAAGTTACTTTAGACTGGATATAAGATATAATATCCAACCTTCAGACTTCAAACCTGTTAAACCTGTTTGGTTGTTTTTGGTTGCAAATTAAAACGTTTAGTCAAAAGCCGTTGAAATCCAATTCTGATTTTATCATCAAAAAATTTTGCTTTTGGTTCCTAACCAATTAATCATCCATTTGTCGAAAACATGCCCACTCTTTCATACCTATTCCTACTATTGTCAGACTTACCAAAGTTACATTAATATTAAAATGGCGAAGAAAAAGAATGGCTGTACTTGATGCTCGCTTCACCTCTAATAATTACAATTAAACATCACCCGGAGGCTACGCCTCAATGCTCTAAACAACGTTTTTCATTTCTATGTCCAAGGACGAAGAGCTCAGCTCTAATTCTATAACACCAATCTCGGGACTCAGGTGTTTTCTGTAATACAAGTATTGCCATGCAATGATAATGTCCAAACTCATTTGGAACACTCCTGCTAGCAAAAAGATTATGGAAATGTTGTCTGTACCGTAGAGAAGGTAGCTCAACTTTGTCAAGTCACCTCCTAGCCACAGCAATAACAATATTATCTTGAAGTTTTCGACCGACTTCAATCTCTGAAGTAAGAGGATCTGGGGTAACGGCAACAACGACTCTATGAAGAGGCCGAGAATCCCAATAAAGTTACCATAGTGTGTGTTGTTGTTGAAGATCCAGGTGAGAGCCCCGAAAACAGTCATGAAAGTGGCCACAAACTTCCAGTAGGGATCCTCCTCTTTCCACTGCCAAAACTTGAAGGGTCTTTTGTAGTACACGTCAAAAAATTTGATCAGCTGTGTGAAGAGCGTCACCACGTACGATACGGTGTGCGTGGCCAAGTCCTCGAAAATGAAGGACCAGGTGGTGTCTCTGGTCTGGTACAACGATTCCGACAAGTCCGAGGAACTGTTTGCCCTCAAGCGCGAGCTGAGCTGGTGACTGAACTGCGGAATCGGGTTCAAGAGCTCGGGATCGTAGTTGGCCGGTCTGTACTGGAGTGAGACCTTCAATAGTATGCACTGGATGACTATCATGATGAGCGACTGGCGCAACAATGTTATTTCAAACGGCACAATGGTGTAGTAGAGTATTCTCAAGGACGCTGCCATTAACATCGTGGCGCAGATATCTATGGAAAAGCCCACGGAAGTCTGGCGTTTGTAAATACCAAGACACGTTGACCCATAAGATAATAGCGGCGTCAACGTCATGAAGATGTTGACACAGCGCTGAACATCTGGGAGGAAGTTGAAGTACGGGAGGTAGTCCTCTGGGATCAAGTTCATGGTGTACTGAAGATTTCGGATTTTTCTGGACACAAATCAATGTTTAAATGCAACGCTCGAAAAATGAAGGCGGACATGGACGGGGCTGAAGTGGGAAAGAAGAAGTGGAAGCGAAAAGCGGAGGCGGAGGCAGAGAATGTGCCTTAAGATGTTCTTTGGGTGGTGGATGTTGTTGTTGTTGTTGTTCTAGCGACGGACCTAACCGGACTATAAATGATGAGATGTGATGTCAAAGTGTCAGGTGATCGGATGGTGGTCTTGGCATGTTTTTAGCGTGTTTTCGCACGCGAGAGTAAGTTTGAATGGAATGGGGGTCGCTGGCCGAGGGGATGGGGAGGTGAAACAGTTCCTATTGTAGTGGACGGAAAAGGTGAAAATATGGTAGCAACTGAATTTAAGCCATTGTGTTTGTTAGGCTGATGCATTTGATAAGCCCTGAAGTTTAAAGTTGTGTTTTGACGAGGTGGGAGAAATGGCAGCTGAATGGGATGGTGAATGGGGGGTATTGTGTGGGAATTGTAGGAGAGAACTGAAACGGAGAACGGAGATTGTCGATATGGTCCGAGAGTTGAGATAAGTAGTGAAGGGTTGTAAGAAATTGTTATGCATACACAAGGCGTAAGAATCTTCAAAAGTTGAGGTGTTCGCAGGTGCAAGAATCAAGTACAATTATGTTTCATGTGTTTGTTTTCCTTTTGTTTGAGTTGCTAGACTTGGGTGCAAGATTGTGGCTGCAAATTGCCAGATCAGGTACTTTTGAAAGGGTCTTACAGTGAAGATTGAGATTGGAGCAGGTTTACAAGAAATTACTTTAGCTAGGAGGTTTGAGATTATTGAGACTGGAAACGGTTTGGTTGACTATTTTGCTGGCCTTGAATTGTCGGTTTCAGTTTGTACCTCGGTTGTTGGAATTTTTGTTGTTCAATGGTTTTGTTTTGTGAGCTTTATAGCATAATGCTTTTTTGTTTAGGTTCATCCGGCTTGTATGCAAGAAGCTGCGGGGCACCATATTGTTTGATTATGAATTGGATGAACTGTAACTTGTTCGTGTTGGTAGTTACCAAGATGTACTGGTTTTTCTCTAATATCGTATTTTTACAGGAGACTTTCTGATGAACTGTATTATCACTCACCCTGATGCTTGATCCTTTCATTCCCTCAACCTTCCTTACACCCCATATTGACAGTTCAAACTAACGTCAAAGTTTCATTAGGTTATCTCCAACAAACACAAGATCTTCCAACTTCATTCAGAGATTGTACCAGCGATGGTGAACTGCAGCATTGACCTTCAAAAATTGATATAGAATAGATTTTACGTCATTCTGGTGGGTTTGCTGAAACTTCGTTTTGGAGTCTTGGTTAGATCGTTAAAACTGTTATACTCCTGGCATTTGTTAGGTAAGGAGTGAGTAGTATTTGAGTAGCGGTATATCTTGTGTTGACTAACAAGTTAACTCACTTATTAGTGGCTCTTTTTACTCTTGCTTGCTTAACTCACTTATTAGTGGCTCTTTTTACTCTTGCTTGCTTCCTTTTCTCTTAACGTTGACCAGTTACTCCCTTCCGGGTCCGGAGATCATGGTCTCCATTGAATAGGATTCTCCTCGGTCTCGTGGCACCGAGGTATCTCATAAGAAAACAGCACAAATGAGTGCTTCTAGAGTACCACAACAACAACCTTGGGCCCTTGGCGCTCTCGCCTAAAGTGTGATTGACTATCTCAAACCAAGAAATTATATAGCTGAAGAGTAAATGAATGGAGGATACACATTTACAGCCCTTGATTCCTCAAACAAATTAACAGAGCTTTCTCCAGAGCTTTGTTTTGGTTGCAAATATGGCTGCAAAAAACTGTCAGAGATTGGCATACTTACGTAATTTAACATAATTGTGATGTTGAACACAACGAAGTGGAGTGAAGGAATGTGCCTCAATTTCCAAGACCTGGAACGGATATCTGAGACGGTTACCAATTGGGCAGTTCAACTCCGTTTTAATCAGAATTTTACATTAAACCCAAAATCAATTTTGATAACAGGGAACTGTAATTTTGTTGTTCTGGTAACCTGGAGAGTGCTTCTAAATGCACAAATAACAGACTGTATGGCATAGTACCTTCACAACGTGAACGATACGTGTATTTAACTGTCACAAAATGATTTATCACTATCTGTGAATAGGCTAGAGTATGCTAGAGTCAATGAAAGACGAGGACTTTGGAAGTCTAAGTCCCAAAGATATGTAGATTCATTATCTGATCACAAAGCATTGAAAAGGAGACAACCAACGTCAAGAAAATGTTTAGACCATGAGAAATGTGTATAAGAAGTAGACCTGACGGTGAAGGAAATTCTCTTTTTGTCAATATACAAAGCCAGTTAAATGTCCATACATTTTACAACAACTCAGTATTATTAATACATTCCAAGAATACCCAAGTGCGTTTCCTTCAATTTCATCTCTATTACTCACCATTAAACATTCACAAGATAACACAAGCGTGAATTATCAAACTGAACAAAATTGATCAAATCGGGAGATTCCACTTCTTGAGTACTAGGCTGGACTAGTGGAACTTAATTTTGTTCAAACTGAATCCAGAACATTGATAGACACTAGTATCAGAATACGATCACAAATAATTCAATATTCTCAAATATAAATATGTACATCATCATTCTTTTATCCACGTTTATTCATCCATCAACACCGCTTACAACTTACTCACCAATACTACCTTCCATTATTTACTTCAAATTTATTGTCTCCCAAAACACCCACTCACCACCACCACCACCACACTCCCTCAATATTTCACCCCATCACATTATTCATGACTCTTAAACAACCAACAATCATCATGACTCCTCAAACAATAATCAACTCCGCGTTCCGTTTCTGTACCACCCTCCTTTTAACACCAGGGCCCCACAAATTTTCAGTGCAGCTATGACTCAGACCAAAAATGTCAAGGCTCACCCAATCAGCCAACTTAGATAACCATGGACCAACGGAGCTCACACGACACATGATCCGCATCAGGTGCGGTAGTGAAGTGTGGAAATTATTGTGCTCTGGACTTTCGCTCACACCCTGATCCTCGGACCCAAAAAGCGAGTCTGAATGGGGAAACTGGATAAGCCGGAACCGAAGATCGGTTTTTCAGCTTCTAAACACCGTAAATTCATATGATCGAAAATTCAGGAAGGGCTGACAGGGGGAGGAGGATGTGGTGAAGGGTATGTTTAGTTGAATAGAGGTGGTGGAAAAGGTGGGGATGAGGGCGTGATTACATGTAGAAAACATACAGAGGAATATCTGTAGCTACGCTTTGATAACAACTCTCTTATGGAGACCAGTACACCACCGTTGAACTCCACGAAAAGAATATCCGATTATCCGAGGCCCGCAAAAATCGCACATGTGTGGGCCAACGGAAGCCCACCGAAAGAAATCTGGGGAAGTGGGTGTATAAAAGTGGGCAAATTTCCAGCAATTATCACTCCTCATCAACCAAAACATGCCCTACACAGCCATCGACATAAACGAAGAAGAAAAGTTCTTCCAGGAACAAGTAAAGGACATCCAGCAGTGGTGGTCGCAGCCTCGCTGGAACAAGACCAAACGTATCTACACCCCAGAAGACATTGCTAGAAAGAGAGGCACGCTCAAGATTGAGTATCCATCGAGCAACCAATCCAAGAAGTTGTTCAACTTGTTGACTGAGCACGACCAGAACAAGAGTGTTTCGTTCACTTTTGGTGCTTTGGACCCTATCCATGTTGCTCAGATGGCCAAGTACTTGGACTCCATTTACGTGAGTGGCTGGCAATGTTCGTCGACTGCGTCGACATCGAATGAACCTTCCCCAGATTTGGCCGACTACCCCATGGATACTGTTCCAAACAAGGTGGAGCACTTGTGGTTTGCACAGTTGTTCCACGACAGAAAGCAGAGAGAAGACAGATTGGGCTTGACCAAGGAGGAAAGAGCCAAAACCCCATACATTGACTTTTTGAGACCAATTATCGCCGATGCAGACACTGGTCACGGTGGTATCACTGCCATCATCAAGTTGACCAAGATGTTTGTCGAGAGAGGTGCGGCCGGTATCCACATCGAGGACCAGGCCCCAGGTACCAAGAAGTGTGGCCACATGGCTGGTAAGGTGTTGGTTCCAGTCCAGGAACACATTAACAGATTGGTTGCTATCAGAGCATCTGCTGACATTTTGGGATCGGATCTTTTGGCTGTTGCCAGAACCGATTCTGAGGCCGCCACTTTGATCACCTCCACGATCGACCACAGAGACCACTACTTCATTGTGGGCTCGACGAACCCGGACTCACCTGAACTTTCGCTGTTGTTGGCCGAGGCCGAATCCAAGGGCATCTACGGCCCTGGGTTGGCTGCCATCGAAGCCAAGTGGACCAAATCTGCTGGTTTGAAGTTGTTCCACGAGGCTGTCATTGACGAAATCAAGGCTGGAAACTACTCTAACAAAGAGGCCTTGATCAAGAAGTTCACCGACAAGGTCAACCCATTGTCGCACGCGTCCAACAAGGAGGCCAGACAGTTGGCCAGAAACATCTTGGGCAAGGACATCTACTTCAACTGGGAGGTTTCCAGGGCCAGAGAGGGCTACTACAGATACAGAGGCGGCACCCAGTGTGCGGTGATGAGAGGCAGAGCGTATGCTCCGTACGCCGACTTGATCTGGATGGAGTCGGCCTTGCCCGACTACAACCAGGCCAAGGAGTTTGCCGACGGTGTCAAGGCCCAGTACCCTAAGCAGTGGTTGGCGTACAACTTGTCGCCATCCTTCAACTGGAACAAGGCCATGCCTGAGCAGGAGCAGGAAACCTACATCAAGAGATTGGGCAAGTTGGGCTATGTCTGGCAGTTCATTACGTTGGCTGGTTTGCACACCACTGCGTTGGCTGTGGACGACTTCTCGCGCCAATATGCTGAGAAGGGTATGAGAGCGTACGGCACCAGTGTTCAAAAGCTCGAGATTGAGAAGGGTGTTGAGGTTGTCAAGCATCAAAAGTGGTCCGGTGCGGAGTACATTGATGGTTTGTTGAGGATGGTATCTGGTGGTGTTACATCTACTGCTGCGATGGGTGCTGGTGTTACTGAGGATCAATTTAAGGATCATTAGGTATTATTTATTGAATGATATGATTAAAATGTTAAGATTAGTTCGTAAAAGTATCGTAGATTATTACCTTTTGGAATGATGATGAAAGTCAAGGATTCTTAGTGTAATGAGTGACAGAAAAGGTGAAACTTTCACATGAATAATGACTCATTAATCATCTAATCAATTACCTCCAAAGTCACACTACCTTAAAATACCATAGTTTGTTCCTCGGTTTGAACCTGTATGTAGATGAAAATTTGCAACCAAGACTTTGTGGAGAGTTTGCTTGAGTTGTAGTGTTTGCTGGTTTCAGAGCAGTTGAGTAGCTTTCGTTGATTTTATTGGCTGGCATGGTTTGTACTCGGTAAAGAGAGTAAAATATGCAACTTTTTGATCAAAAACCGTTCACAATTATCCGAGAAGTCTTCCATATATTTCTATAGAACGTTTTACCATACAAGAGAAGCACTTCAACTCAAATTAAGAGAAACATTTCAACTCAAATCAAGAGAAACATTCTCATTCTATTACACTACTCCTCCAAGCACAAGAGGTCCTAACCATCGCAAACTTACCCTTTAGTAAACTAAATCACTCAAGAAAGAATGTAATTCAAAATTAGGCTAACAAATGGGGTGTAATTAACAATATGAGTATCGCTCATCAGTACATCAAACCCTTGAATTCGCACTACTGGACATCACTACATAAACAAGATAATCATACACTGGAATAAATCTCCGTAGCAACAAGATAACCCTACACAGAAATCAATCTCCGTAGCAACAAGCGAGAGACTTGTCTCATCGTTATTCCTATTCTTAAGTATTTATGCTTACAAATTCAAACACTAAGCATACCGCACATTCAAGAACAATAGCAAAACCCAAACAGAATTTAACCGAAACAACCTACGTTCAAATCAACCAGCATCCTTTACCTCCCTCTGTATAACAAATCGTGAATTGCAACCAAAATCACAAAAAAACAGCATCAAAAAAAACCATCTCTTATCGAACATGGGGTTCATTCGACCGGGTAAGTACACCAAGCGGCCGGCGACCACGAGGGGCTTCAAGAGAAGCGCCAGTTCTATAGACACAGAGGAAAATCAGCCGGCCAAACAGCACCAGTCTCGCGCCCCTCCCCACACACTCACCTTGGAAGACCTTCCTCTCGAAATACTCGTGAGGATATTCATAAGCGCAGGGCCTCACAACAACCTCTCGCTAGTCAATCGAAACCTAAACCAGCTCCTCAAGTACGACCACAGAAGAGGTTTCAACCAGTCCATAGTCATACAGATAATCAAGCACTACTATGTCCACAACTTGAACACCAGACTCGACTTTGAGGCCATCAAACTGAAGTTGCACCATTACAACACCAGACTAACGTCGATGGAAAGATCTCAGAGAGCAGATTATGACGAGCAGGACCAGCAGTTCACTGTGGAAAAGAGAATGTACAACAGGATAACGGAGGACATGCGCATAGTGTGGTATGCCTTGGAGTGGTTCCAGAAGGATTCGCTGTATTTGGTGATTTCCGACACTCTTCTCAACAGCATCTTTTGCAACGCGGCACTATTCACCAAGTTGAAGTACAACACGATATACGGGAACAGAAACTCGTCGCCGATGACCATTATGAGTGAAGAGGAAATCAACTTCCAGATTGTCACCAGGCTAAAGTTTTTCAAGTTCAAGTTCAAGGAGATCGCGATGAGTTTGGATAATTTGCAGAACTCAGTGTTGGACGAGAGGGAAATCAACGGGGAAATCGCCAGTGAAGAGGAGGTGGAAAGGTACGAAGAACAGAACAGCAACTTGCCGAGGTTTGAGGACGAGAGCAGTTTTTCCAACTTTATGGTCATGGAGGGAGGCGCGAGAACTTTCGATTTCGGAAGAACGCTCATGGATAGAGACTTACCTCCAATTTTCTACAAGACGGGTATTGATTCGAACAGGAAGTTGGAACTAGCCCTCCGTTTAGGTTTGTTCAATTATAAGGTTTTCGATATCAATCGAATCTTGAGAACAACATTTGCATTATTTGAACCAAGCTACATTAACAAGCTTAATTATAGTGAGTACTCACTTGACAGTGTAATTCAAGAGCTTTTGGCAACGTCTTTGGAGTCTGCAATCTCCGACACCACCGTGGTTGACATTTTCAGAATATACCACTATTATGAGTCGCAGAATTGTGAGCAGTATGGGTTGAATATGAAGAAGATCAGTTTGATTCAGGACATTTCCAAGTCTATTATCAGATTATTGGAGTGTTTTTACGGACAATTTGCGGCTCAGAGGGAGTCTGAAGTGATCAAAGACCAAGGTTTGTGGAGATGTGTTGTTGATATGAAGAACTTTACGTTGGCACAGTTGTTGATGAAGTTTAATGATAGTCCTAGCTATGATGTGATTCAGTTTTTGTCTATGTGAGGGTAGGTTTGGGCGGGGGGTACGGTTTGATGTATACTTGGGGATATTTCAAGGAGAGGACATAAAGAGGGGAGTACATAAAGGTTTTCGATGACATTAGGATGTTTAATGATATAAGGTTGATACAAGGTTATATGAAGGTTGTTTGATGCAATGAGTGGTTGACGATCATATAGCTACCTTGAAACATTTGATAGATTTGAGGTCATGAGTGGTTGATGATGAGTGATTGTTTAAGAGTAATGTGAAAGATATAAATTGTTTGCTGATGTTTGCACATGACTGTTTTAAGACAATGTTGTCTGATATCAAGTTGATTTGTTGAGTAATTGGTTATTAATATAGAAGTGGAAGATATAGTCGCATGTGTTTATTTAAAGAACGACATAATAATACATTAAACCTACTACTTTTAATGCAGCTGGTGGTGGTGATGCTGAGGGTGCTGCTGGTAAACATGTTGCTGCAGTTGCAGTTGCGGTTGTTGGTATGGGTCGGACAAGTGGTGCATCTGCGCCCCAGGGTTGGTTATCTCGTGAAACCATGGGTGCTGTAACGCTTGTCTGGCAGTAATTCTGGCCTCCGGCCTCATCTGTAATAAGCTCTGCAACAAGTTCAATCCCATGGAGTCCAAATTAGGAACAATCAACCGTAAGTCTTGTGGAATGTATATCTGCCAGTCTTTCTTGTAGTTTTCGTACTGTGAGATGTTTGGCCAGGTTCTTTCGTTTGGAGTGCCCATTAATCTAAAGATCTTGATCAACTGGTCGTCGTTGGCAGAACCTGGGAACAAAGGCTTGCCCGTGCACATCTCAGCGAAAATGCACCCGGCAGACCAGATATCAATCGACGTGGTGTACGCTCTGGAGCCCAACAACACGTCTGGGGCCCTGTACCACAATGTCACCACCTCGTTCGAAAACGTGTTGAAAGGAATTCCAAAGGCCCTCGCCAAACCGAAATCACCCAACTTCAACTCTCCCTTGTTATTTATCAACAAGTTTTGAGGCTTCAAGTCACGGTGGAGCACCCTGTTGTCGTGGCAAAACATTATGCCTTTCAACAATTGAAACATGAAGGACTTGACGAGTTTCAAGTCCAAGGCCCCTTGGTTTCCATGGACCTCCATGTACTTTTTCAAGTCCTTGTCCATGAACTCAAACACCAAGGTCAACTTGTTTTCTGTGTGGATTACATCGTAAAGAGTAACAATATTTTCATGGTCCAACTCCTTCATCAACGAGATCTCTCTGATTGCTGTGGACGGCGTTCCTTCTTCGGAATCTAGGTTGATCTCCTTCAAGGCGACGTAAGCACCTGTGTTGCGGTTCTTGCCTTTGTAGACGGTAGCGTAAGTTCCTTCACCTAATTTTTCGAGCTGCTGGAATCTGGCACGTTAGTAATATGATTGGTGGTGTGTACGTGTTGGTACTTACTGTGAGTTTGCACCAGTCATGATGAACGAGATTGTTGGATATTGCTGGTGATAATTAAAACTTTTTTGAAGTTTGGTGCAGGATGGATTTAAACGTGTTAAGGAGGTGGTGGAAGAGAAAGTGGTGTAGAGGTATTTTAGAGTGATGACGTGTAGTAGGCAGCGAGAGAGGGGAGTGAATGAAGGAAGTGAGTGAAGAGGAATGACTTCAGAGGAACAATAAAAGATGGAAGAAAGTAAAGAGTTGAACATATATGATGAAGGTGAAAATTTAGTGGGGCAGTCTCAAAATGAACAAAATAGGTAAAATAAAGGTAAAGTAATGTCAGAAAGACCCAAAATCAACTCGAATTCAAAAGTAATCCATTGTGTAAGAGTTTCATTATAAGTCTACAAGTCTCATCAAACCAAAATCATAGGAAGAATTATTTCATTATACACTACTATCCACACTTTATATCCTCTCTCCTGAGAATACCATATCTCACAAATCTATAAATTATCATGCTAATGATTCCTAGGTGCCTTTTTCCTAAGAGCCATTGAATTTTCAACCCATCCTTCAGCACCTCCCTCCAAGGCCAAAATATCAAACACTCTAGTTAGAGACGCCTCCTCAGTCTCATCTGTAGCAGACTTTGTAGTGCCTATAACAGCAGCATTCCTTGTGCTGGGAATACGCAACATTTCTCTCTTTGGTTCCCACCCCACTTGCCTGGCAAGGTCCTCGACATGGTCCACTAACGCACCGTACGCAGACCCACTTATGTTCTCCTCCGCCTTCTGGCCCTCCACTTTCTTCGACTTTCTAGGCGCATACCTCCGTCTGGCTCCGGAAAGTGCATGCGAACAACACGGAATCACCATGAATGGGTACCCCAACAACGGAATCCAGCACGTCAACTCATCCGAGTGATTCCCGATGATAAATGTGTTTTCAGGGAACTCTTCCATCGTGCACACCTGGTCAGACTTTAACAAACTCTTGGACGTGACAATCGAGGTTTCTTCCTTAAGCTGGAAAAGCCTTCCATTGTCTTCAATGTCCGGAACAATCTTGGAAAGTGCTGGATGTGGCTTTAGCAACACACTGGGTATCACAATCTGTTCAAGGAGATTGGATTGGACGAGTTCCGGGTACACAGACCACGACTTCCTACGTCTTGCGTCTATTCCCTTGCCCACATAACCTTCCATGTTCAAGATATACACAAGCAAGCCGTTGCCGCACCCCAAATCTCTGAACTCAAAGTTGTTCTTGTCCTTGAATTCGTCTTTCAGGTCCCAAAACTCTATTAAGAAGGCGGCAATAGCCAAGTCCTCAAACACATGTTTTTTGGGATCGGTACTCTCACACCATTCGCTCACAAGCTTGGAAGAATACTTCTTCTTCAAGCTTATGTATCTGTTTTGGAATGCTATTTTGGGAACAATCAAGTCGTGGTTGACTCTCTTTTCGTAGCCCACCTCGACTCCATGTGAGTGTTTGCTGGACGTTTGGAGCAACCGAAGGGCAATTCTGAACGACCGGTCCGACGAGTCAAGCGACTTGAGTGACTCGAGATCGTCTTTGAACGGCACATAATGGATCGAAAGTGTTTTCTGGTGGTACAATATCCCAATGGCGTACACTGGTGGAAGATAGAATGGGGTTTCTTCTGCCGCATCAATGTGCGGAATGTACGAAATCAACACATCCTCGTCTTCCTTGCCCTCTCCTGCCATAACAAGGCATGTCTGGTTGATGATATGGTCCTTGTATGGGTTCCTAGGTATTATTCGTCTCAAAATCTCGTACTTGGACTTAAGTTCTAACTCAGAATCTGCCAAAGAGATGTGCTTAAAGTCGGTGCTATCCAAGTTGCGCACCAAAATCTCATTATTCTCCGCATCACTTGAGGGAAACTCTGGAACTTTATTAATGTGCTTACTGACAAAGCTGGTGATGCCTTTCTCGGGGTCGTAAAAGTTTTCTTTCAAGATGTCTGCTCTCATGATGACGGTGGAGTTGATGTTAGGATTCTTTATTAAATTGAGCATGGCGTCTTCAAAGTGGCGGGCATTGAACAGAACCTTGGTCAGGTAAATTGGCACCCACAGCAGGCCCAAGACCGACGTTTCTTGGACCTCGAGCTTCAACTGGGGGACCTCTTTGGTTCTTTTGGATCTCATGATGAGTTTGAAAAAATGTTTGGTTAAAATTTGTACTTATTGTTAGAGTTGGAAATAGTGTTGAAGAAGAGAATTGTTCAATGCAGTGAGATTGTTGAGTGAAGTGAGTACAATGAATAGTGTAATATAGCGTTTGGTGTGAAGGATAGCAAAAGAATAGCACTATAGCCTGAATCTTAAATTCACCATATGAATTTGCACCCATTACCAGAGGAGTCATCTTGTTTTTATATTCTAATCTACACTTCAATTCTAAATTGTTGATGCCTATATCCTGTTTACCCTTTGTGAACCTGTTCACATTATTCTGTTTACTTCAAAACCAACCAACAAATCAAATCAACACAACACAAATTAAAGTCTTGAGCCAAATCAATCCAACTTCAACCAAACCAAAAATCAGTGAATACCTTCAATGAGAAGTGTCAACCAAAAATCAATGAATTCCAACAGTTTGATATACCAACCAAATATCAATGGATTTCTGCTCCATTGTGTCAGTGCCAACCAATAATCAATTCATTAAAAATCAATAAAATACCCATCACTAACATCAGTATACTTATGATTCTTATAACAATAATGACATTTAAATGTATCCATTCCCTTATTAGAAAGCTGCCATACACTTTCTCTCAAAGTAACATGCTGACATAAATTCAATACAACCAAAGGACTTTGGTTTGCTAAACCATCATTGGATTTCTTGCGCTTATGTCTAGGTTTAGGTATCATGAACTCCGCATTTTCAGTGATAGGTATTAACTGCTCCTTGGAAATAGGACAAATAAAGATAGAATGAAAGTTGAAAAGGAACCTGTTTGAGTCCAGCAATTGAAAAGGCAAGTCAAACTGGTATGGCGCACTCAACAAGCCTTCGCTCAGAAGCTTCGCAGGTGCTTCCTCGTTGGAAAATGAAAGTCTTTGCATTCTCGACTGGATCTTCTTGTACTTGTGGAAACTAGGCAAGTAGATGAACCCGGCAAGAAGACTCTGGAAGAGTGACGAGTCGTTGGAAAGTTTCATGTCTTTACAGTATTCAGATATGAATTCCGTAGCCAAATTCACAAACAAAGACTGGTTGTTGTTGATTTCCTTGAAGTTTTCCAAAAGCTCATACACATACTTCGACTCATTACTGTCTTTCTTTGTTTTGTGGAATTGAAAGTCTGCTTTTAACTTTCTGAAGAACTCGTTAATCATGCTATTCATGTGTTTTTTCGAGTACGAGTCGTCATCTGCCTCTGTATTGTCCATTTGCACCACCAACAAAGTGATGAGCGGCGCAATAACGTCTAAATAGTCTTGGAAGAATTTGGTGAAGTTGTCTTTCGAGTACAAGTATGCTTTTAAAGAGTTCTCCAACGAGAAAGTGCCATTGCCATTCAAAAGAAGAATAAACTGCAACAAGTGGAATTTGAACTCAATTTCATTATACTTTGGCTCAACAGGTTCAGGAGTAGGACTATCAATAGATTTGCTGCCGTTCACATCAAAATCTTTATCGACCCCGTTATTGTACTTGTCACGGAACCAATCTAAAGCAAGGCTGAGATCGTGTTCAGTGGTAACCTTATCAACTATTGTCTTCAACTGTTCGAATTTCTTGAGGAACGTTGCTTCTATGGAGTACTCTGTTGAAAGTTCTTTGGCTATTTCCGTAACAATGTCACACTGACCAATCTTGAGTAGATGCAATATTATCGACTTGATAAGCAAGTCACGGTTGCTGAACTTGGTGCGATACACTTCATTTGCCTTTTCTTCACCTTCTGGAATTTTGTCTATAGCAATAGGAAGACTATTCAAGTTCAAAGGGAACGTATAAGCTTCGTCCAAGTTGATATTAAAACTGGAGTGGTTAAGGAGATTCTTTTGGAACCTGTTGATGCCCGAGTTATAACCTTTGAGATGCGTGATTGAGCTCTTGTACCATGTGTTCGATAATTCGTCGAGCGCCACGAGGTCAGTGGTGGGTTTATCTTGTAGTTCGAGTTTCTCTAGTGGCTTGTCATTCTCTTGTGACTCTTCTAAGTCGAGTTCCGTTTGCAATGACGCATGGATGGACTTGAGTTCGCGAAGAAAGTCATTTGAGTCTTGGAGTAGTGCTTGGAGGCTGTTGTTTCCGATGCTTGTAAAGTCCTGAACCTCGGAACTTAGAGTATCGAGGAGGGACATGCTTTAATGATTTGAATTCAAAATCAAATCCCTTGACTCCATATTGTTAGGTAAGAAAAGTATTTTTATTAGGTAATTAAGTATGGAGTATTTTATTGGAATTAGATTGATGAAACCTCCTTCCGGTTTACAGAGTATCAGTTGACTCGGTAGTGTCTTCTCGATTGAGCACTTACAATATGAAGAAATTTGACATATCAACTTCACAATTAATTTATAACTATTCATCAATTTATGAATTTATGAGATTTCACTATGAAGTCTCTTATTGTAAGAGTTGAAACGAGATATTCACGTCCTCTGAATGAATTAATAAGATCAGCACTCAAGATGGGAAAGCTGAATTGTGATTTAGTATAATTTAATGGTATCAAAATGAAATAAACTCACCTTCTCCATCAAGAAATTATTCACCTTCAGCTTATTTGAGTCAACAGGTGGATAGACCCTTCAATTTGATTAAATTAAAGCCAGACACGTCCGTTTTAATTCATCCGAATATGACATTAGCACTTTCAATTTAATATGTATCCATCATCATCTAATTGAATAATATCATCCAGTGTGATCAAATGTCAATCCGACTAACTAATCAGTAGATCTAGTTCTAATCTATCAAACAATCACCTAAGGTTGATTTGGCTATCTCATATATCCAAATAATCAGCCTTCACCAACAACTCCAACGCCAAATGAGTCGGTATATTGAACTCAGGTATATTTCCACTCTCCACTTGATCCTTGTATTTATAATTATAATACAAATATTCAACTATGGTTTCCAATATATCACCCTCCATTTCCAAGTTGATTTTACCAGTCTTTCCCTCCTCAAACCCGTCAGTGCTTCGCAAAACTGATGATATCAGCGCGACATCCTTCAGTATAACAAACTTGTGGTTGTCTGAGGACACTAAAGTAACATTCTCGACCATATCGCCTGGGTGTATGAGGATCGGTTTAGTAAACTTTAGAGCTGCGAACTAGATCAGCAAGACTTTGTATGCTACCCTTGTAGTGGAAGCTATTCAGATTGAATATCAGTTGTAAAAAAACACGACCGAATTTTAAAAACGAATACCGAAAAGACAATGATAGCAAATCCCAACTTGGGATGGCAGCGTCTACAAGATGTTTACTATACCAACCGTACAATGTACGATAAGTTGAATTGGACAATTTCGAATCTCTTTGCTGAGTATAAAGTAAGGATTTCGTCTAGTGGCACATTAATAGGAGTAGTATCCAAAGCAGCAAAATACCCCAGCTTGATCGATATATTCTCAATAAGTGGCAGTCATTTATGGTCAATGAACTACAACAGCAGGCCTGACGATCATATAGTTGACTTCGACTTCAAAGGTGAAGATTTGTGTGTTGTTCTCAACAACTCAAGGTTCAGATACTTCTATGACTTCAAAGGAAACTTCAACGAGTACAACTATTTGGAGGATTCTGTTGTTTTGGAGAACACAGACGAAGAATTGAGCTCAAATGAAGAAGAACCAAAGAGAGAAGAGTACACGATTACCAACTTGGAGAACAACGAGATGGAAGAGATTGTGCGTGTGGAGCAGGTTTCAGTTTTTGCCCACTTTTTGGTGTTGAGATTGACAAACAAGTTTGTAGTTGTCGACTTGGATACTTTTACCAACTATCAGTTGCCGACGCCGAAGTTTGACTCACTGAAAGTGCACCACTTTGCCTTGTTCTCGCCAAAGGAGAGCGAGTTAATTATATTAGTTGGCTACAAAACTACAATATTGTCTTTTAAAATAGACACAGCTTTTACCTCTTTTGAAATTACTGATCAGTCTTTGACAGACGGACCGTTCACGAACATATCGATATCACCAAATGGACAACTTGTTTCCATATTTAACGAGTCAACGTCAATAATTTACATCATCAACAAAACGTTTGACCGAATTCTATTGGAGTACAGTACCAGCTCCGTTCTCAGCAAGCCATACCAGATCGAATGGTGCTCAAATGATGCCATCGTGTTGTCGTTGAAGGACGAAATTAAGTTAATTGGCCCTTCCCAGCAAAGCATTTCATTCTTCTATGACTTGGAAGACGAAGAATTGGACATTGATTTAAATTCCAGACTAACTAGTGTTACCTTTACCATTCCAATTCTTAAAACACGACCTGATGGTTTACTTGTTTTAAGTTCTACAGCAACCAGTTTTATCAGTAAAGTTCCCGAACTGGCCAGACAGTTATTTGAAACTGGTTCGTCTCACCCGGGAAGCATATTATTGGATTGCATAGACAAGTTGTCCACGAACTCCTCAAAAGCAGATACAAATATATCTTTACTCAACTCAGACAAAACCTTGGAGTATGCCATTGATTCTTGTTTGAATGTGGCCTTGTATGAGTTTAACCACTACTGGCAAAAGAAAGCATTAAAAGCTGTTTCCTTTGGAAAAGCTTACTGTGATAGTTATAATGCTGAAAAGTATCTTCAAACAGTCAACACGGTAAAAGTGTTGAATCAGTTGAGGTCCCTGGAGATTGGACTCTTTTTAACCTATGACCAGTTGGATGACCTTGAATGGGAAACCTTCATTCAGATGTTGTTGAGGCGAGACTTGCACTTCTTAGCGTTGAAAATTATCGATATCTTGTCCATTGCTCACTACAAGAATCTAATATATATTCATTGGTGTTGTTATAAGATTCAAAAGGAGTCAAAATTGACTGACATCGAGTTGTTTAAAATAGTTTCAAACAAGTTATTGCAATTGAAACAGACTTCTGCCAACCAAAAGACCTTGAACAAACCACAAGCTTCTTCTATGGATAAGATTTTCGAAACTGCTTACGAAGAGGGTAGGGTAAACCTTTGCAAATTGCTAATCAACTTAGAACCTTCGATTGGCAAAAAGATTAACCAGTTCATAAAGTTCAAGGAATTCGAATTATCTTTGTTAAAAACGTTCCAATATGGTGATGATGATCTTTCAAGATTAATTTTACTTCATTTGCAGGATACATTACCTATATCAAAATTCTTTAAACTTTTGAATCAAAATGAGTCTAAGATTGTTGATACTTCAATTTCTGAGTTGAACAAGCTTGGACTAGACTATTGGGCTTCAAGTCTGGAAATCTTACCTGTGGATGGAGACTTGATAAGTCAATTCTGGGTCAACTCGATTGGGAAATACAGTTCTAAGTTATTGGAGACTTTTTACAAACAAGAGGATAAGATTCATGAATTGAACATTTCAAGATTAGACCAGTTTTTGAACAAAAGCGGAGAAGTAAAGACTGAAACTTTTTATGTGGACTACAAATCAAGATTGTTGAAGTCGATTAATAGCGCAACAAATTCGAGATTTAGGAAACTCTTTCAGAAAGAACTTGATGTGTTAGAATTACAGAAAACATTGGGTGATACTTTTATGGAGGACTTTTACAAGGAAAAGTCTTTGAATGGGATTTTGGTAAAGCTAATTAAACTCAACCAGTTTAAATCTTGCTCTACAATCGTGAAGGATTTCAAACTTTCGGAAGAAAACTACTGGCGTTTAGTTTTGTCGACTTTAGTTGGATCCAAAGACTTCGATAGCTTATACCGATTTGTCAACGGTACCAGAGCAGGCACCAGCCGCAACCAGACAGGTGAGCACATCCACTCTCCAATAGGACTTCAGCCAATCGTCGAGCAGTGCATCAAACTGCATGCTCCAAAGGAACACATATCCTTCTACATCAAAAATTGCGTGGAATTGAAGTACACTGAACGTATCGACTACTACATGAAGATAAACGATATATCTCTGGCGTCACAAGAAGCCTTTAAGTTCAAGGATTTGAATGCATTGAAGAAGTTGTTAAGCGTTAGTGACGAGGGCACCAAAAGCAAGATTAATGGATACATAGCAAAGCTAGGGTATTAATTATATTTGGTAAAACGTGAATTTTCAACAGTCCCGCAACTTCCACCTTCTTCACCAGTCAAATAGCCTGGGATCTTAGAAGGGTTGATGACCATCTCATGTTCGTTTGATGTCAAAACAGAAAGTTCGTGCAAACCAGCAAATACATCTGAGCCTGTGAGCTTTAACTTTATTGAAGATTTTTCCTCGGAGTCTCCAATGGTGTCCTTGATCAAAAACTCAGAATACTGGATTGGAGTTATGGAAGCGTATTCACTGACAGTTTCTACATCGTCATCATCAAGTTCAGGTGCCCGCAGTTTTCGTTTCAGGACCTTTGTATCGTCAAACAACTTTTCTGACTTGAGTTGGCCATCAATTGACCCTTTGAACCTTAAGTTAGCTACATTTTTGAGCCTTTCTATAGCTGAAAGGTCCGACGTTTCGCGTTTTCGAATAGTTTGATGGTCCTCAAATGTACTCAAGGGAAGTGTTTCAATAGTAGCATCAGCATAGGGTGTCCATATCCCCAAACTATTTCCAAATCTAGAATTACCATTTAAAATATGCATTGATTGTAACAGACTCACTGGTTTCTGATTTTTAACAGTGACGAGTTTGAGTAAATTATCTGCGTTCTGAGGAAGCGATCTCTCGACCACCTGTAGAATCAAGTTTGTCACCATATCATCACCTGTAGAGTGGATCAAGTTTGGTGAGTTTAACGGAATTGCTAGAAAGTACGCCTTTCTTGAGGCGATATGGGGCCTTGACGAGTTTCTTGAGGCCGAAACTGTTTGTAAGTCAAACACCTGGATTCTAGTGAGCATTAAAGGAAGTTTGGGGTGTTTGCAGACGTATACATACGTCAAGTATAGTTTGCTGAGTTCCGCTATCAAGTTGTCCAAGAACTTGTGTGGTGATATCAGAATAGAAACCTCTTTATCGTGAGTATCCAAAACTGTTGACTTAATCCAGTGATAACTGTTTGGTCTGTCAATGATCAACTGGCAATCGATTTGGGAGAGTTGTAGCAAGTTCAAGCCTTGTATCCAATAGCGGTAAACCACCAAGTCTATAAGTTTTCTTTTTGAAAGAGAGGACCCGAATGATCTTAGGGTGTCTATTATCTTCTCGTTGAATTCATTCTGTGAGGAAGCGGAATCATTTGTGCTGTCAAAGTGAGGTTGGGTGTTTGCTGATTTGGGCCAAACTGAGGTGAGTTCTATGATTGATTTCTTGGGTAGTCGCGATAGTATACTAACTGTAACTTTGCTTGAAAGCACAGGTATGTATGTGTTTGGGAGGACATTTAACCTGCGATTTCGTTTTTTCATTTTGGGTGTATTTGTTTACATTTGTTTGAATAAAGAGTTTTGATAATTTGTTTTGATGTTTTGTTTGGTGAGAGGTGAACGAGATTGATGATGTTTTGGAATGTAATTGATGTATGTAGTTGAAGAAGATGAGAGTGACGGTTTGTGAGGTTCAACATGATGATACCTACTTTTGCAGAATTATGAAGGTTCACTAGAAAGATAATCTTATCAATCTTTGGGTATCAAGAGAATACAGATAGTTTTAACATTCTAGCCTATTTTTACTATAATTTTTGGTGAAGTTGACCAAGCTTTCATATTAATCAGTCAAGTTAAACAGAAGTTTGTGAAGATAATTGGTGAAAATATATCAAAAATCAACATTTCTTCAGCTTTCCTTTGACAAACCTTAAACCTCAAATAACATTCAAACAGTCCTCAGGCTTTAAATACCACCCAAATAATACCTAAAGCAGAGATTAGAGAAACTACTACCAGAGAACTCAATTTTATAAACCATTTCAACAGTTTAGCTTTAATTGGGTGCAAAAATGTTGCAACTTTTGATTTTCAATGGCTGCAACTCGCCAAAGAAGAATCAAAAGAGACTAATTTGGAAGTGATATTGACAGGCGAATCGAAGAAGAATGCAGTGTGACTTTCTGGATTCCAATACTACTGTTAGCTGTTCCCTTGTACTTCTCTCCTCTCTACGCTCTTTACGAGAGAGATGAGCTCATTTCGATATTATCGGTTAGGGAAGCTTCTGAGACTCAGTAGTCCCTACACTCCACACGATCCTTATTCACACTCTCTTCACTAGGTATCTTAAAACTCAGCATCTTTAACATTCCTATCCGTCTTCACTCCTTCACACATCTTTTATTCCCATCTTCAGTCTTTCACTACTGAAAAAATGCGATGCATTAGATTTTTTTAATCTCATCTCACAATTAAAGATCCAATTCTTGATGTCAGAAGAAACTAAGACAGCCGAATTCGGCCAAGATGAGAACTTAGATAGAAGAACCTTGTTTGTTCGTTCGCTCCCCTTTGAGGCCACGTCCGAACAGCTTTCTGAGTACTTTTCGCAGTTTGTACCAGTCAAGCATGCGGTTGTGGTTAACGATGAGAACCAAAAATCAAGAGGATTCGGGTTTGTTTCGTTCACCATGGATGAGGACACATTGACGGCGTTGGTGGAGGCGAAAAAGAACAAGTTCCAGAACAGGTACTTGAGAGTCGACATTGCTAAAAGAAGAGAGCGCAAGGAGAGAGACGGTAAGGATAAGGACTCCAGGCCCAAGAAGCAGGAGTTTGCGCCTGTTGAAAAGAGAAGAGCAAGACTTATTATCAGAAACATCCCATGGACGTGTAAAGATCCAGAGACATTGAAGAAGATATTCTCGAGATATGGAGCTGTTTTCGATGCGTACATTCCAAAGAAGACTGGAGGACAGATGCGTGGGTTTGCATTTGTCACCATGAAGAAGCAAGCAGCTGCAGAAAAGGCAGTCAAGGAATGTAAGGGACTTAAGATTGACGGCAGAGAGGTTGCTGTTGATTTGGCTTTGGAAAAGTCCAAGTGGGAGTTAGTTAAGGATGATAAGGAGGAGGATGATGAAGAGGAGGAGGAAAAAGAAGAAGATGTTGATGATGAAGAAGAAGACGAAGAAAAGCAAAATGATGAGAATGAAAATGAAGACAACTCAGACTCAGATGACGAAGAATTTGACAAATTAAACAACCCAGATGAAGAAATGGAGGATGAAGAAGAAGAAGAAGAAACACCCAAAGCTAACAAACAAGAAGCCTACTCGGTGTTTGTTCGTAACATACCGTATGACGCTGATGAAGATACCTTGAAGGAACATTTCAGCAAGTTTGGTGCAGTCAAATACGCCTTGCCTGTGAGAGACAGAGAAACGGGATTGGCGAAGGGTACTGCATTTGTTGCATTTTACAACGAAGACTCGTACAATGACTGTTTAGACAACGCACCAACCACAGCGTCGACGTCTGTTTTGATTGCGGACGACGTGTCGCCTGCGTATGTGTACCAAGGTAGAATATTGTCGGTCAGTGCTACAGTCGACAGACAATCGGCCGGGAAATTGGCAGAAAGAAACTCGGAAAAGAGAAAGGAGGCCTTGGGTAAGGGCGTCGGCGACAAAGATAAGCGTAGTTTGTTCTTGTTGAACGAAGGTAGAGTCACCTCCAACTCTAAGTTGGCACAGTTCTTGACCCCAACCGATATCGAAATGAGAGAAAAGTCGTACAAGTTAAGAGTCCAGCAATTGAACAAGAACCCTACTTTGCACTTGTCGTTGACGAGATTGGCTATTAGAAACTTGCCCAGAGCCATGAACGCCAAGGCGTTGAAAGCTTTAGGACGTAAGGCCGTTGTTCAGTTTGCAACCGAAGTTAAGGAGGAAAAGAGACAGCCGTTGTCGAAGGAAGAAGTCAACCGTTCGATCAAGTTGAAGCATGAGTTGAACGAGTTTGAAGCCAAGGAGGGAGTTGAGGAGAGCGAAAGCAAGAAAAAGAAGGCCAAGCACAAGGGTGTTGTCAGGCAAGCCAAGGTTGTCCAGGAAGTGAAGGGCTCGGGAGAAACTGGACGTAGTAGGGGTTATGGGTTTATTGAGTTCAGGGACCACAAGGCTGCATTAATGGGGTTGAGATGGTTGAATGCGCATGAGGTGAGTATTCCAGAGATTGTGGAAGGTTTAACGGAGGAGGAGAAGCAAGTTGCGGAATTGGAAGGATTATCCAAGAGAAGATTGATTGTGGAATTTGCAATTGAGAATGCTCAGGTTGTGAAGAGAAGAAGAGAGAGGGTATTCCACTCACGTCTTAGAGATACTGAGAAGACCGATGATGGAAAGAAGGATAGAAAGAGAAGAAGAGAGGATGATGATGAGGGGCCTAAGAAGTCAAAGAAGAAGGGTCCTCAAAGGAAAGGAAATATGAACAAAGGTCCAAAGGAGAAGAAGGAGGATTCTGGACTTTCCAGTGAGGTGAAGCAAATTATTGGATTGAAGAGAAAGAGAAGAAAGGGTAAGAATTAAAAAAGATTGAAAATGTTGGGGATAGTAAGGAGAGGTAAATAATAGTAAGGTAGATATCTTATAAGATTGATAAAATTGTTCATACAGTAGAGTTTATATGATTTTAAACATATAAGATCCTAATGAAGGTGATGGTGGTGAGAATTCAGATCTTCCCTTAAAGAGCTCTATACAATCTTCATCTTGAACATTTAAAGTTTCCAATGAAGAATTAGAGTGGAAATAGAGGTCAATATCGTAGAGAAATAAACATCAGATTTGTGAATAAACGTAATGGAGCTGTAAATGATCATCATCAGCTGCAAATAATCATCGTAGATATGTTGAAAGAGTTCTTAGAGCCGTAAATAATCATCATAGATATGTTATCTTAGAGCACAAACAATCTTACATCTGTAGATAATCATCATACGTTAATAGTCTTCGTAGATTTATAAACAGTATACATCTTTAAATAATCATCCTATATTCATCGTCTTCGTAAAGTTATAAACAATCTTATATCTGTAAATAATCATATATCCGTAATCATAGAACTAAAATCAAGAACAAAATCAAGAACAAAATCAAGAACAATTTCAAGAACAAAATCAAGAATCATATTCTCATCCTCCCAAAACCATTCCAACAAGACCTTATAATAAATACATGTACTATTCTAACTGAAGTTTATACGCATTACACAGCTCAAGCATGAAGAGAAATTAAAAAGATTGCAGAGCAGTAAAACTCGTCATAATTCATTATTATTGTCAATGAGGACGAAGCTCATAAAAAGTAGTCACTTCTTTGTTGCTTGTTGTTGTTGTTTTTCACCATGACGTCGCCGTCCTGGACCGCGCTGAAGATCTTGAAGTTGGGGGACAAGTCCTCGTCCACCTGCATGACGCTGGCGACGTTGCCGCACCTGTAGCAGTAGTTGGGGGCGGACCAGACGGTGACCACGTCCTTCTCCTTGAAGTGGTAGCGGAAGCCCTCCATGACCAACTGGTGGGCGCGCGCAATCAAGCTCAAGTTGTTGATGTGGTTGAACTCCCTGCTGACGCGCGAGCCAAAGAGCCAGCCCGCGCCGCGGGGCGACACGGCCCAGGTGTCGACGTTGTCCGGGTCGGACCACACCAAGTCGCAGAAGCCGCCCTCGTGGGGCACCTCCTGCGCCCGGCTCAACACGCGGATCTGGTCCAACATCCTGATTTCCGGCGACAACCCGCCGTGCACGCACAAGATCTTGCCGTCTATTATCGCCGCCAACGTCAAAAAGTCAAACACTTGGCAGCAGTACTTCCACACCGTGGTGGAGCCGTACTTGGTCAAGCACTCCTCGTAGAAGCCGTACACCTGCGTGATCTGCCTCGACTCGTGGTTGCCTCTGACCAACGTGATGCGGTGCGGGAACTTCACCTTCAACACCATCAACAAGGTGAAGGTTTCTAGCGAGAAGTAGCCACGGTCGACGTAGTCGCCCAAGAAGATGTAGTTGGTGTTGTTGTCCTCGGAGGGCAAGCCGCCGGACGTTCTGAACAACTCGAGCAAGTCGTGGAACTGCCCGTGGATGTCGCCGCACACCGTCACCGGTGACTGTACTGGCTGGATGTTCGATTCCTCCATGAGGAGCTCCTTGACGAGCTCGCACAACTGCTTCATGTCTGACTCGGATAATGCGATACATTTCGTGATTTGCTCCAACCACTGGTCGGGACCTCGTTCTGACATGGTGTGTGGTGGGGGATGTTTTTCTAGGGATGACTTTTTTTGGGGGGTGTTCCAGGGTCTCTGGAGTGTGATGTGATTGGTAAAGCGGTCTAGCCTGTCGGTGTGGGATGACTGTGGTGATGGTTGGGTAGACTGATAAGTATTTGTAAAGACGTTGATCCTTAGAAAAAAAAGTTCATGTGGATTTGGTCATGTGAGTGAAGAGATTAAGGCGAGGGAGGTGAGAGGGGGGAGATTAAGGCAAGAGAATGGAGATTAAGGTGGGAAGGACGTGAAGATGAGAGAGGTGAGAGGTGAGAGGTGAGAGGTGAGAGATTGGTCATACCAAATTATTACTCTTTATGCTAACAAATTGAAGACATTATCGTTATTCACTAACAAATATGAAACTACAAAAGTTTTCAAAAATTTTCGTTCAAAGAGTATGTTTCAAACTACAAGAAACAGTCTACGCACTGTTGGCAGAACAGTGAGAGTTTCATATTCATCCAAGACCCTTCCCTCCACACCGGAGATGAAGTCTGGGTCGTGGGGAAAAGGCAAACAGGGCGACACCGAGACCGGGACGCTCACCAGAGAGGTGGTTGGTATGACCAAGAGAGTCGCGGAAGCGTCGCAACCACCGTTGCAGATCTCGCCGTACTTTGGCAAGAACTTCCAGCCACGCGAGAGCTACGACGCGTTCGACTTTTCCGACACGAGGTTGTCGATGGACAAGAAGAGCAGGGTCCGCACGGTGAGCGATCCGTTCGAGAGGACTGGGATTGATCCGAGGAACTTGTACTGCATGCCTGACATCTTGTCCAAGTTTTTGACCACGACGGGGCAGATCTTGCCGCGGGCGATTACTGGGTGCAGTGCGCGGAACCAGAAGAGGTTGTCGGATGCGGTGAAGACGGCAAGGGCGTGTGGGTTATTGTCGAGCACGCACAAGCATGAGAGGTTTCTTCCGATGAGAAATTTGTGAGCGAAGTTTACGAGCGAAGTTTACGAGCGAAGCGAGTAAACTGAGTGGTGTAAACTTTGAGTGCAAACGAACGAGCGAACGAAGTGAGTGAGGTGAGTGTGCGAGACGAACTTTGAGTGGTGATTAGATGCAAACGAACGAGCGAACGAAGTGAATGAGTGGGCGAGGCGAACTTTGAGTGGTGAATGTATGAAAAGTTGAACATTTAATGATTTTACTGATAGTGGTAAAATGAAGAATGAAAAAAAATGAAGAGTGAAGATTAAAATGATAGTGAAGATTAAAATGAAGTGTGGTGATGTGATGAACAGTGGTGATTTAATGGTTGACAGTGGTGAACAGTGGTGCTTAACTAATATTATTGACTATGGTGAGTAAGTGAAAGTGATGATTGTAATTTAACTGAACAGTGTGATTTTGATACATTGAACAGTGGTTAATGAATATTTTTGTTCAACAGTGGTGTTTAAAGTGAAAAGTGAACATTGAGATTTAATTGAACAATGGTGGTAAAATGAACAGTGAACTTTAAGATTCAACTGAACTGTTTGATTGAGATTTAACTAATAGTGGGAAATACATGGTTTTATTGAACTGTTTGATTGAGATTTAACCAATAGTGGGAAATACATGGTTTTATTGAACTGTTTGATTGAGATTTAACTAATAGTGGGAAATACATGGTTTTATTGAACTGTTTGATTGAGATTTAACCAATAGTGGGAAATACATGGTTTTATTGAACTGTTTGATTGAGATTTAACTAATAGTGGGAAATACATGGTTTTATTGAACTGTTTGATTGAGATTTAACTAATAGTGGGAAATACATGGTTTTTTATTGAACTATTTGATTTGATGAACAGTTTGATTAGATGGTTTTATTGAACAGTTTGATTTGATGGTTTTATTGAACATTGTGATTTGATGATTTCACTGAACTGAGCGATTACAAAATTTCATTGAACAGTGGATTATATAATTTCTCAACTGTGGTCACTAAAATCAACAGTGATTGAAAAATGCACTCAACTGAACATCAATGAGTCTCTCCTCTGAACGTTTTTCTTGTCTATTCTTGTCGCCTGTGAATCCTCTTCTTGTATATAGCCAAGTATCCGACATCAATTTCAAGTACTAATGACATTTCATTCAGGTCATTTAAACCTCCATTTAAGTTCTGTGAACAGATTATTTAAGTAATTAAAGCAGTCCATTCATGCCCTATAAATAGTCTATTCAAGTTAACTAAACTGATTAGGATCATGTCTACTCTTATGTATTAGTCCTTTCAATCACTACCACTCATTCATTACCACTCTTCATTGCCAGTTCATTCACTCCATTCATTCACGTTAAATATTGAAGCAACCTGCACACAACACATTACTAACCCTGGATCGCCATTCGCCGATATTTAAATAAAAAAGTAGGAAATTCCAAAATCCAGAAATTCAAACACACCCAAAATGTACGCCCAAGTCGCCAAAAGAAGCCTCCAGAGAACCGCCGTGAGACAATTCTCGCAGACCCGCGCCGCGTTGACCGACATCGGCAAGGACTCCTTCTCCGAGAAGGAAAAGGCGCAGGAAAACGTCTACATTAAGAAGCGCGAGGCCGAGCAGTTGAAGCAGTTGAGAGAAAAGGTCGAGAGCCAGCAGAAGGCAATCGACGAGTTGAAGGAGCAGATCAAGAAGAAGTAAGTGGAGCGCTGTCGTGAGATCCTCCATCATTGTATAGGTCAGAGATGAGGGTGGTCCGCCCCAGATTAAGTCCAATATATGATTGCCAAATTGAGTAGTAAACCAAAAACCGGGAAAATGTAGGGTAAAATATAAACGAGAGCAACATTTGAAGAAGAGGGTTGACGATGAGCAGCCCAGTTCCCGCTGATTTGCGGACCAACGACGAGGACTTGCGGCTCGGGAGGGTGTACTCTACGCCGCGTGTGTTCAGCAACACGGTGCGGGCGCCGCGCATACGGCTCCCGTACGAGCAGCCTCGCGGCAGCTGGCGCCTGAACCCACAGACCAGGGAGGGCTCGCTGTCGCCGATGCTGAGCGACAGCCTGGCGAGCTTCCGGACGTCGCGCAGCACCGTTTCCAGCTCCAGCGCCAGCGCCAGCCCGTCGCCAACACCGCCAGCCCGCACCGCCGCTCAGATCCCGCAAATCCCACGCCAGAGAGACCTCCCCAGCTACCTGAGCTTGGAAAACGAGGTGCCCCCATACAGGGAAAGCCTCCACAGATGCCTCGATCTTGTTTCCTTCGACCCTCGCTACAACGTGCCGGTGCTCCGAATAAACACCTCCTTGGTCAAGTCCGACAAACTCCTACAGAAGTGTATTCGTAAGATGTCCAAGTGTAATAAGGTGCCAAGTGAGGTGGACTTGTGGAAGGTGACCCAGGTGGACGACTCCATCTTCTTCCAGGTGCTTCCGCAGCTCATAAATCCCGAGGAAATGAGACGCAGTCGGCGCCGCGAGGAGAGAGATGTCCAAAGAGCCCTTCGTTTGTCTTTGTTGGAGACGTACAACAACCATTTGTCGTCCATACTTGACATTCTGTCGCATGCAAATTACTCGGGGTTTAGATACAACCCGTCTACTTCTGAGATATCCATTCCTCCTGGTGAGGGTGCTAGACAATCGTTTGTTATTTAGAGTTGTTTAGAGTTGTTTTAATAAAAGTTTCATGAATGAGTGATTTTGGGGTGGTGAATCTAGTGGATGTTGAGAGTGGATGTTGTGGGTGGTTTGTGAGTGGCTTTTTGGTCAAATAAAGGAAGATCAACTTAGAGTGACTTGTAGTGAATTTAGAGAGCTTTGTAAGTTGGAGTGACTTTTGAGAACTTAGCGGTGATTTCTGGTTTCATTTTTTAAAGTTATTATGGGGCTGCTCATGGAATGTTTTTTTATGGGGTTTATGGGGCTGTTTTTTATGGGGTTGTTTTTTTGGGCTGTTTTTTTGCACCCATGTAATTCTATGAGGCTGAGTTGTGCTTGGGTTGATCGATTGCGAGCAATCGGCGATGGATGTAGTGGTTAGCAGTGTGGAGGTTAGGAGTGTGGAGGGGAAGTCTGACGAGTGAATATCGACACTGCCCAACAAAATTGAGGATCTAAAACTAGAGATATCTGGGGAGAGAACGGAGAAAATGGAGAAGTTTCGAGTTGATTTTTGTGATGGAGTTTATGGTTTAGAATGTTTTAATTAGTTCAATAAGTTCGTTTTTTTTGGTTTCGTCAGGTTGGTCAGTTCGTTAACTCATTAGGTTGTTCTTCCTTATTCTGGAGTTCTATCCAGCGTTCTCGCTTATTCAGTTGTTCATTCGCCTATTGAAGTTGCTTCCACAGCCTGAACGGTTTAACCCTTTTTACTTTGCCCACCTCCCAACTACGCCGACGTCCTAAACACACAGAAACACGATAAGGCAAAAGAAATCTCTGGATTTGCACCCATGTAAAATGTGCTTTCAAATATAATAATCGTTGCAGTTTAAGGAAATGTTCCGAAGGGATTTTAAGTTTGAGTGTTGGTGGAGAAGGGTCACTGGAAAGATGAATATAGTACTTGATAGCAGTATTGGGAGTGTGAACATTTGATAGTGGCAGTTACTTGGAATGTGAATATTTGATAGTGGTAGTTACTGGGAATGTGAATATTTGATACTGGTTGCTAACTGGAAAACTGAGTGTTGTATTGAAATGGCTGTCATAAATGTTAAAACTTGTACAAACACTAAAAAGCTATGATTATCATCTACGTACGGCTCTCAAAAATGACAGTACTAATAACGTAACTCCGCCACACCGTGTACCGTACACCTAAACTTAGACATTTCCACCCACCTCACCTTTTTCTTAACTTTTGTCTCGTGCAAGATATATTTTTGTCCTTCGTTCCTACAAAGATCATATTATACATGTTAAATACTTCTTCGCTATACTACACTCTACATCTACTAGCTCATGCTATTTCAGACTAATCACACTATATAATCCATTATATTATCATAACCCATTGTAGCGTAATCATACATACCTCATAATACATATTTGTAACACCATATTATCTTATAATCCCTTCCCACTTCATATCATACATATCCTCATAATACCAATACATATTCAAACAGAACTTCACAATCAACTTCTGTAAAACACATGCAGCATCACTCACAAGTGTCACTACTTCTTTTACAGTATCACAATCCTTACCATTTACTACTTCTCTAAAACCCCTACGATATCACACTATTCACTAATCACCATTCTCTACATTCCATCACGCTACTCAGTAACTACTCTCAACCCTATCATAAATAACAACTTCTAATCTCACAACACTACACCGCCTCAAACCCCCCTCAATCTTCTCTATACATATTTTTCAAATAAACCCATCCCCATCTAATCGTATTTCCTATGTCGCTAATTTTTTGCACCCACTCACATGACTCCCATCAAAAACCATTTTTTCCATCAAAAAACCAAAACCATGTCATCTATACAAGGTTTCACCAAGATATCCGAGGAGATCAGCCACTCCAAGGTGCTCACCAATCCCTACGGCCCCAACCCGTCCGACTTCCTCTCGAATGTGGCCAAGTTCCAGATCATCGAGTCGACGCTCCGCGAAGGCGAGCAGTTCGCCAACGCCTTTTTCAGCACCGAAACCAAGCTCGCCATCGCCAAGGCATTGGACGATTTTGGTGTGGACTACATTGAAGTGACGTCGCCATGCGCATCAGAACAGTCGCGACGCGACTGCGAGGCCATCTGCAGGCTCGGACTCAAGGCTAAGATCTTGACCCATATCCTGTGCCGAATGTCAGACGCTGAGATAGCCGTGCAAACAGGAGTGGATGGTCTAGATATCGTGATTGAACCGTCGCAGTTTAAAAGCAAGTTGCAAGTCAGAGAAGAAGTGGTACAGGTGATCGAATACATCAAGTCCAAGGGCATCGAGATGCGGTTCTCGTCGGAGGACTCGTTCCGGTCCAACTTGGTGGACTTGCTCCACATCTACAAATTGATCAACGAGATCGGGGTGGACCGCGTGGGCATCGCGGACACGATCGGGTGCGCGAACCCGCGACAAGTTTACGAGTTGGTGCGCACGTTGAAGTCGGTGGTGGCGTGCGAAGTCGAGTGCCATTTCCACAACGATACCGGGTGCGCAATTGCCAATGCGTACACTGCACTCGAGGCAGGCGCAAAGATGGTGGACGTGTCTGTGTTGGGCATTGGCGAGCGCAACGGCATAACGCCGCTAGGTGGGTTTATTCTGCGTATGATTGCGGCCGACCGACGCTATGTGTTGAGCAAGTACAAGTTGCACAAGTTGCGCGACTTGGAGAACTTGGTAGCGGAGTCTGTGCAGGTGAACATCCCGTTCAACAACCCGATCACGGGGTTCTGTGCCTTCACGCACAAGGCCGGGCCGCACGCGCGCGCGATTTTGGCCAAGCCCGCGACGTACGAGATCTTGAAGCCGTCGGACTTTGGGCTCACGCGGTACATCCATTTTGCGAACAGGTTGACGGGGTGGAGTGCTATCAAGTCGCGTGTGGACCAGTTGAATTTGCAGTTGACCGACGAGCAGTGCAAGGACGTAACGGAGCGGATCAAGAAGTTGGGCGATGTGCGGCCGTTGAATATAGATGATGTGGATTCGATCATTAAGAATTACCATGCGGATTTAGCGTCGCCGTCGCCAGAGGGGGAGAATAAAACATTTGAGACTGGGAGAAGTAATGAAACTCAAAGCACAAGTGATAAGAAAATTGTGAAAGTGGAGGTTAACCATAAAGTGCAAATTAAAAGTGAGAGACAAATTATGCCAGAGAAGAGAAATCAAAATAATGGAACTCTTAGAAGTGATAAGCAAAATGGGAACCATAATACTGGTGACCTTCAAATCAGCAGCTTTTTGCAAAGTAAAGCACCGAACGCAACACGCACGTTAAACTATGAAAACGAAAATCAGATCAAGACACAGCAAATTCAAGTATCAAGTTCTGAAACACCTCAACAAATAGAAAACCCAGAGTCACAATTACCGAAACAAATACTACCAAACTCAGAGTTACAAATACCAATACAATTACCAAACTCAGAGTCAAAAATTCCAATTCAATTACCAAACTCTGAGCAATTACCAATACCAGAGCCACAAATATCAATCCCCGATATTTCAGAAGTGGCCGAAATGTTGGCGATTCCAGTAGAGAACGAACGCACAGCCGACGTAACCGACAGCACGCCACCCCTCGACGCGGAAATGGGCCTGCTACCCTACTTCGTGGACGACTTTGACCAGTATGCCGGCCTCGAGACCAGGCCGGACCCCAACCAGGAGATAGACCAAAAGGAAATAGACCGGGCCCTTGAGCAGGAGCTCAAGGAGCTCAACGACGTGTTCAACAGCGATCTTGATACGTTTAATAAGGGAACCATTTCGGAGATGGATGATATAGAGCGGTTTTTAAATTTATAGGTTAAGAATAGAATTGGGTGCTGATCTTTTGGAGTGTAGGCTTGGAGTTAACATTTGTGGTGTCTGTGATGTCCGTGATTGTACAATTGATCTTCAGTGCAGTACTGGATTGCGATGACTGAGATGTCCGTGATTGTAAAAATGATCTTTTTAGTGCAATACTTTATTGTGATGTTTGTGATGCCCGTGAATGTACAAATTAGTGAAGATTACTGGATTATGCTGTCCGTGATGCCCGTGATTGTACAATTGATCTTTTCAGTGCAGATTTCTGGATTGTGATGTCCGTGATTGTACAATAAGGTTTTCAGGTGCGTTTGTATGAATCGTCAGTACATTTTGTGGGTACTAAAGCCTTCTATTTTGGGTAGAGTAAAGCTTGTTGTGGGAAGAGTGGTGACATTTGTTGGATTAAAAAATGGTTCTCTGTAGGTTCTAGGTGCCTTTGTTGGTATAAACCTGGCTCTTTTGTGAGTTGTATCTTTCCTGGTAAAACCTGGCTCTTACGAGTATAACGTCAGGACTTTGTGGAGGGTGACTTTTGTGAGGTACCTCGTACTTATAAAGTTTTGTGGAGATCATTTGTAAGCGTGGAAGAGGAGTTGCATTTTGTGGACGGGACTGATGATGTAAAAGAAACTGAGTTCTGTTTGAGCTATTGAGGGAAATCTGATGAGGTTGAGTGAAAATTCATGAATTGGATATTGGAAAAATGATTCAAAAATTTAGTACTGAATTATATAAACTGGGTGTTGAGTTATATTAAATGAACGCTGAATCATATAATATGAACGCTGAATCATATAAAATGAACGCTGAATCATATAAAATGATCGCTGAATCATATAAAATGAAGTTTTGAAAATGTATACTAAATAATAAGAAAACCATCCTATAATCTGAAATGTAGTGATGTGGAATCGTACAAACAAAGATAAAATGTCAAAACAAAGGATAATTGGAAAAATAAAATGAATAATCAACAAAGGTTGAATAGAACAATAAAACAACAATACAAGAAAGACAACACCTGAACAAAGGTTGAAATAACAACAGGGGAACATTACGTCAAAAAGGAACAAAATACCAACTCAGTGACAACACTCAATGACAACAGATATATGAACAACAGATCAATAGCAGCGCACAGGTGCACAAATCACAATATACATGTACAGAACATTAAATTGAACCTCCCCTCTGCAGAATCATCACCACAATTCTTTCTACGAACACATCGATAATCGAATACAAAATTAATACAAGCACAAATCATTCGATGTTTGACACCAAGATCTTCTAAATCCCTCTCTAATTTCGGTTCTATTTTGCACTAGTTACGTAAAGGCATGTCTCTGCATCCTCATAACCTACACTTAGCATATGCATGTTAATTTGAAATCTTATTAGCATAAAACACATTTATTGGTGTTTGTTCTGAGTTTATACTTGTTTCACTCATTTTCACTCTCCACCCATCCACCAACTCATCCCCATACAAACAAAACCATCGACACAATGCCAAACAATATGGCCATGGCAATACACGACTGGAACGCCCTGTAGTTCTTGCCAGTCTCCACACTCACACCTCTGGCGCTCTCTCTGAGGTAGATGACCACGGAGGCGCACAAGTTGACGCAGGCAATGAGCGTAGCGACGAGCTGCGTCGTGGAGTACGCCATTGTATGTGCTTTGTAGATGTGCAGCTGCTGGGTTCTTGTAAGTCTACTTCCGGCTAGGCCCTTGTAGATGCGTCTAAATCCCGCCAGGTCGCTTGTCTCCTAGCTGGTCCACATTAGCTCGTGTTCCCACTTCGAAAAATTTGCAGAAAAACGTTTGATTGGTTTGTTTGGGCCCTGCACGAAGAAAAGAGGTTGTGATAATTACAGTTGAAAGGGTTAATGGCAGACGCCTAAAGTTACTGGTTTCGGCCGCAGGGTGGAAGGGTTGAAGTAGGTTAAAGTTGAAGGGTGTTTTAGTCAACGTTGAGGCTGGGCACAGGTTTTCCGGTTTAACTGGATTTCCAGCGCAAAACGGCGGCGCGCCTTGTAGCAGGCTGATGCTGTGCGTGGTGCGCGCGGCCATGGCGCTGGCCGGCCCGCAGCCCGTTGACGTCAGCTCGTGTTTTCCGGTCGTCAAACCTCGGTTACGCCTGTTAGCAGCTCATGCCTGAGGTGGCCCCAAATTTGTAGCCGTAAATTTTCGCGTTAGCCAATTTTTTTTTTTTTTTTTTTTTTTTTTGCTTACACGACACTTTTAGTGTAGCTGTTTATTTTGAGTAAAGAGAATAGACAACAGTGATGTTAGATGCTATTGAGCAGCAGCAGATACGCGCACAACGGACCAAGGACGACTATACGCCTGTGATCCGCGGAATGAGCCATAAAGCTGAGAGAGATGTGTCGCCGCAGTCGCAGTTGTCGCAGTCGCCTGTGTCACTGGTTCAAGTTCCCCAGAGCCAGGTTCCTCAGGTGAAGGTGCCAGTGGTTCCACAGGTGGTGGTTCCACAACCACCACAAGTGAAGCAAGTTGCTGCTACGAACCCAGTAGTGGCACCACCACCACCACCCCCACAACAACAACGATCACACGCCGCTCTACCAAAACCCCAACACATCCAAACCCCTAGGGCCCAGACCAAGCACGTCCAGGCGCCAATTCCACCACCAACACGTGAAATACGCCAGGCGCTCCCGCAGATCGAGCAGGACCCGCTCGACTCGTCGTTCCAGCGCCTTTCGCTCGCCATCCCCATAGACCCTGCCTCGTACACTTACATCACGATGTTTTTGTCGAGGGTGTTGAACTTGGACGACCCCGGCCAGATGCTCCCGGAAAAGAAGGAGGACCTTCCGTTGCAGTTGCACGACCCCACGGGCGACATCAACGAGATCTTGCCCAACATCGCCGTGCCCAACGACATGTGGTTGGCCGACAATGTGCAGATCAAGCACATCAAGGTCAAGACCAACATTCTCCAGGAGATCAACAGCATAGTTGACACGGAGATGAGTGTGCGTGATCCTTCAGGCATCGACGAAAACACCCTCAACTACTATGAGAAGCTCCTTGTGGCGTACAAGGTGTACGAGGTGCCCAACCGAAGTTCGGTGATTGCCACGTATTCGTCCAACATGGCTTCGAATTCGCACAGCACGTTGGATTTCGCGTTGAAGGAGGAAGATAATGAGGATGAGGGTGGTGGAATTGACAATATCACCGAATCGGACGAGTATGAAGACGCCAAGCTGATTGCACGCACGTCGTCGAACCAGTCGTCTACACACTCGCAAAAGACCTACAACTCCAGCAACAACAGCAGCAACAACAACAGCAACGGCAGCAGCACCAGCACCACCAACGGCAACGCCACTACCACCAGCACCAGCAACGGCCACCACACATCGTTCTCGTCCAAGAGAATATCGGGCATGGCGCAGAGAAAGCGGTTTCTGGCCTTGATAGGCCTGGTGACGAACAGCAACAGTCACGTTCCGGAAGACTTGTCGCTCTCCGCCACCAACAACACGCAGTACCAGTCGTCCATGACCTCGCCCACAGGCAACGGCACCTTTTTGAACGACGAGGAAAACAAAAAGCAGCAGGCCCTCAACTCGCTCCTCACAAAGACAAGAATATACAACAAGATCAAGAGGCACCGCGAGAGTGCCAGCTCTTTTACGTCCAACTTGTCGCTTCTGTCCTCCGGGTACAGCAACAGAAACAGTATCTCCACGACAAACACAACCTCGTCGAACTCGTCGCGAAGAAGATCCAACCTGAGCTACCTCATCAGCCCGCCCGACACGAGCGAGATCAAGTTTTTCCCGGCCAACACGGCCTCGTCGGCGAGCTCCACCACGTCCTCGAACGGGCTTGCGTCGCCTATCGCCCTGATCCCCATCCTCTCGCCGTCACAGAAACTGGACAACAGAAAGGTAAAGTACGACTACTACTTGCAGCTAGCAAAGCTTCTGGAAACAACAGACCGTATCATCAACTTTTCTCTTCGCAATGAAAGAGAAACTATAACCCTCAATTCAAAGTTTATGAGGTTCCTTGAGTTTATCAAGAGAAAGATATTAAAGTTTGTTATTATTGATGTTTTTCAGATGATTGTTGACTATGCGCAATTGAGGGCATTTGATTTGTTTAATAAGTATTAATATTGATGTACATTCCTTGGATAGACTCGATGAGTTTTTCTCTATAGACTATGATTTGATCGCCTAATATATATTGAGGAATGGATCTACGAATACGTGTATGTTTTAATAATAGTTATACATGTATGTAATAATAGTTATAAATGTAAGTATGTAATAATGATTATTCATGTACGTATGTAATAGTTATACATGTATGTATGTAATAATAGTAAGCACTATGATTGGAGATTTATATGTTATAGGAATCAAATAAGCAACCTGTTAACCAAAATGATAGTTTTATCCAATTATGCGTAATAATGGTAATGTATCCATCAATATTAATGACCACTATGTATCATCAACACTGGTAACCATAATATGTAGAAACCATAATATATACATCAATATATACTCAATACTGGTATCTATAATATATACATCAATATATACTCAATACTGGTATCTATAATATATAAAACAGTATATACTCAACACCAGAAACCATAAAATATGAATCAATATATACTCAATACTGGTAACATAATATATACAACAATATATACTCAATACTGGTAACTATAATATATATCTTTCAATACTAGGAACTCTTATCATCAACGCCAATAAACCAAACCAGAACTGTAGAACAATCACTTAGTACAAATAATCATAACTAAAATTTTAGTCACTTTTCGCAGCCATATCTGACCACAAAATTCTCAATTTTAACTTGAAACCCAGTTTCAAAAAATGTTCATTTTATATTCTAATAAAGCTCAGATTGTCCAAAAAAATTGATATACGCGTAACACGAAAACTAAAAATTTCAACTTTTCAATATCTGAAGAAACCCAGGCGGAGACTTGCCGACACGAATCTTGTTCAGAAATGTGATTGAACTGGGCAGTTCCTTCGCTACTTGACTATGGTTAACAGAATTGAACTGATTCGTTAAGATTGACTTGCCTCTTAAATTAACAAGTTACATATTCATCCCATATAAGCTTGAAAACTCATATTCAATTTCAAAATGAAATAATTCGTAAATTCTTTACAAATATTACTTAATATGAGATTCCCCACCCAACTACAACCAAGAGATGACAGGTTCATTGACTCTCCTCTTGGACAACCTTTCGCCTGAAGTTCTCGATCTTATATTCTCAAACTTGGTATGCAGAGACGTTAAATTCTTGAAGGACGACCCATCCTTTGGGAGGTATGCGAGAATGATACTTTACCGCACTATTACTTTGATCGAGTCGCCACTCTTTGGAATTAGTTTCAACGAGGATGTAGCTAAAATGACTATTCCCACTGTCAAAGCTTTGTTTGCTAAGATGCCAGACCTAAAACCCAACAGATTGGTATTTCCAAGTGCAACGCTTTTGGCGGACTTTATGAAGAATCTATCTGGGGTAATCGAACAAGCCAAGCATGTACAAACGAATCTCAACGTGGACGATGAAAAGATCCAGCCTGGTGCAAGCGAAGTTGTCTCCATCACAGAAGTTGGAGTCAAGGGCAGACTGTACTGGACAAAGTTTGACGACTCGGTATTGACCTCAAATACATTGAAAATAAGAGGATTTGAGGTGAACAAGTCTTTACCAAATCACATAACAAACTTAACTATTGACCACTTGGACCTGTTGGAGGCCTTAGTCCTACCACAAAATTTGAAGTATTTTAAATATCTGGGACTCATTGATGATGTTGAACAACTTCCCCAGACTCTTACTAACCTTATTCTCAAAAAACCCTTTTCAAGTTTAAACTTGGAGCACCTCACTAACTTGAAATGTCTTGAAGCATACGGTTTTGACTGGAAGGAATGTCGGTTACCAAAATGCTTGGAGTATCTCAATACTAGGAGATGCAATTATCGATTCGAAGAATTGACCAATTTAAGGTATCTCAAGATGATTTTCACAGAGAACTATCAACAATTGAGCCTCCCTCCGCAAATTGAAACTTAGGTGCTCGAGATCAACCTCAGGGATGAGACAATCTCAGCTAGTTTCCCTCCAAATTTGACCAGCTTGTCTTTACTCTCCTGTGAAAATGTGAGATTTGATACAAGCATGGAATTTCCTCCAGGGTTGAAGAAATTGAAGATTCTGAACAACATAATCACTTATGATAAGCATGCCCATGGTTCAGGAACAAAATAAGGGTTTAATCTACCTTATGGTTTGGTAGAATTAACGTTGCAGGGCTTGGATCTCAAGGAATTTAAATGCCCTGACCTCCCCAATCTTAAAAAGCTCAACTTATATGGTAATTATCTCACCGAGATTGTCGACTTACAGCCTGGGTTAGTGTACCTACTGGTCGAAAATAACCTGATAGCAAAGTTAGATCTTCCAGAGAATTTGAGAAATTTGAGCTTGAAGAGAAACAAGTTTACCAAGATTCCCCCAGCCATTTCTGATTTAAAACACTTGGTCATCTTGGACTTGTCTTTTAATAAACTAAAGATTGCGCAAGACTTTCACTTCCCGAACAGTTTGAATCAACTTTCGGTGCTGCACTGCCGTTTGAAAAACGAAACTCTAGAACATTTTAAGTTCAAGAATGTACAAGTTTTGGACATGGAGTGGAACAAGTTCAGGCATCTTGACCTCAAAATCTTACCCTCTTGTTTGAAAGAACTTGAGCTTGAAGGTAATGAGTACTCGGTTGCAGAAACAATACCACACTGGGACGATATCACCGCGAAGTTGAAACAGGAATTGAAAAGAGCCCACGATTTGAATAAGTGAAAATCGAAACTTTGTAGCGTCCAGATTGTTCCTTGGGTTGGAACTGTCTATGAAATACGTCTGGGAATCAGGTATGGGAGAGCAACCTTTTTTACTTACATTGAAGAGAAGGTATTTGTTTCGGTCTATGGGAAGTATGTTGAGATATCTTTAGAACAAGAATAGAGAGGAGTTGTGCGATATCTCCAGAAAATGAGACCGTAAGGTGTTTATGTGTTGAGATAATATAGGGATTAGAACATTTGTGTATTTCATTCATTTCAACTGGAAACTGGTGTTTTTGTAAATTTTTATTGAAGATTACTCTTTATTTAAGTGTCTCTCATATGAGGTTATTCTAAACTAATATTAAATAAACAAACAATTCAGATTTGGGATATTAGGACATGGAAGTTTGCACAAGTTCGCATACTGGTTAGAATATTGCAAGTTATTCGCTTTGGTGACAACATGAATGTAGAGTGTGCTTGAAGACTCAAATATTGACCAAGCATAAACAAAATTATAGTAGTCACCACTAGAACAACTAAATTTGCACTCACTTCACTGAGTAGTGGTCATACTCATAAAGTTGATTTACACATCAAAATGACCTTAAGCTTTGAAAGTTCTGCTCAAGAGCATAAATTTCATTTGTAAACCACTACACTCGTTCTTTCATCACACCAATATTCTTAACGACCTAAACCTCCTTCGAAAAAGCATTCATTTTTGGCCATCATCTCACTTACACGAACTCAACATCTGCAGAATCACACTCAATAACTGATCGTTTTCACAGGCAGCTGCCACTCTCTCCTTATCATTCAACTGTTTGTTGACCTGATTTTCAGACTGGTGAGTACCCTCCTTGATCAATATCCTAATTCTGAATCTAGCAGGCAAACATCTCTCCAAACGAACACGCAATCCCAACCCAATCAAAGTGGCCAACGAACAGTGTGTGATCGTTGGAGTAATCTTTATAAGTACCTCCGACAAGTCTCTGGTCTTGTCTTTGCCGTGTGTGACAGTGATGTCTGATAAGTTGACAACAGCCAACTGGGCCAATGTCAAAGGGTGTTCAGGGTCGGATATCGTCGAAATAAGATCAAATATCTCCTGTGCATCGATCTCGTCCTCTTCAAGCTCATCGGAGCTTTCACTAGTAGACAAGTCTGACTCTAGGTCAGGTAATTCTGTTGGGAGATCATGAGATCTTCTAACAGAAAGCGATAAAAGTGACTGTGTGAGTTCATTGGTTTTATCTTTTATGTTAAAAGTTTCCTCCGTTAGCCTCGTGGGTAACTTGGAAACATCTATTATAGTTGGATTAGCGTTGATAGGATCTGACATTATGTCTCTTATAAATGTTAAAATCTCAAATGTTAAAATGATCTAATTATGTCTCATTAAATCGCGACATTTGTAAATAACAAGAATACCATAATGGAGAACTACGATTCTGGATTGGTTCAACAATTGGCTCCATTGGTCAAGGTCCAAATACTGGATAGCTTGAAAGGAACCAGTACGGTTGAAACTTTAACCAAATGCTTCAATCAGTTTGATATCAGTGGTAAATCATGGGACGCAAGTATATTAAAAAACCGGATGCTGAACTTCAAGTACTTGATCAACTTCGATTCTTTGGACTTTTTGAACAAGTATATTGAAAAGGATCCTTCTGTGGGGTTGTCACCATTCCATCCCAAGTCGGATTTGTATCCCAATGGTATTTTAAGCACCAAGTGGTTTGACAAGTATATTAAGGAAGTACCGTTTGTTATTGTCCAGGTACTTGAATTGAGCTTGGACAAGAGTCAGGACGACAAATTGGCTGGGGAAATCAATGCGTTCAAGTCAAAATACGAGTCGTTGAATATTAAAATTGCTGTGATAATAGTGTCTTTGGAGCTAAATGCGGAGGACGATGACCGAATAGTCAGATTACGAAACTTGACCAGTTTGCCTAAATTAACGGGTTTGCTTTATTTGGGTGTAAATCCTGACACATTAAACAGAGACGCAGATTTGGTGGCCACCAGCTTACTTTCAAATTTAAAGTATATGGCGTCCGATTTTTACACTGGCATCGAATTCAGGATCAAGCATCGCCACAAAAAGTACTACACTTTCCCTTCGAAGCCTGCTCTGATAGGCACTGATATAGATATGGCACCTCGGTTTTTGGAAACGAGAAACTTGGTAAAGCAGGGTATCATGCACCAGTTCATTGACCCACATAACATGGAGAGCAGTATTAGGCTTTTGGAGTTAGCCTACCAGAATATGATCGATATTACTGGCGAAACCTTCCCAAAGATCAACGAGTTGACTTCACATGACCATAAATTGTATTTTCAGTTCAGGCAATTGATAGACGTGCTTGGATTTCAGATAGTCCGTGGGCACTTTTCCTTGGACCTGTGGATGACTGCCTTGAAGAAGCACAGAGCGCACTTGGAAAATGTTTTGAGTATATCGTTGGAAAACGAATCGTCCAATGACAACTGGATATCGATACAATACAAATGGCTAGCCCAGTTGATGGAATTGGCCATTCCTTCGAAGTCGATAGAAGTTCCTATTGGAAAAACCCGAAATAACACTGGAAAAAGTGTTGGCTTTTACGGAGGTGTTCAGTTGATGGAGAATTTCTTGGTCAACGTTCCAAATAACTCTACCTCGGCATATTTAAGAGCACTGGAGTATTTGAAAAAGTGTGAATCTTTTGACTTAGAAAAGCGTGGGTACTTGTTCAAATATGATACAATTCACTCTTTGAGATTGCACTCAATACAGCTATTAGAGAAAGCTGTGAGACAATTGGCAAAAACAAGTAATTCGAACGAGTTGGTTACTCACTCTCTGTACCTTCGTTGGATGCTAGCAGACGAATACTTGGAATTGTCGCAAGATAACAAAGAATCCCTAAGTAGAGCAGTTGAGAACTACGAAAAGTGTTTGGCTGGCTTTAAAAAATGGAAGCATATAAATATAACAGTTTTGGAGAAATTATTGAATTGTTATCAAAAGTTGGAAAATTATGAAAAGCAGCTCGAAGTGGCCCTTCAGTTGTCTGTTCTCATGGCTAGGTCACCTATTGAGTTGGATGTGAAGTCTATTACTAGCAAATTAGAGAAGGTAACCTTGAGAGACACCAATTTCTTCGATATTGAAGTATTGTTAGCCAATCCAGATGGTGGATCTGAAGCTCATGTGTTTGAAGAGTGCTTGATTCAACTCTTCATTACGAACAAGTTGGACATTACTTCAGTGAAGAAATATTTCCCTCTGGTTGATTTAAAAGTAATAATCAACAAACTTGAGATCACCTTGGCTGGCACAAATAAGGATACCAAGGTGACCACCATCAAACACGACGAAAGCAATCCAGACGAATTTATCAACGAGATTTCGAACCTGAAGTGCAACTTGAATCTTGCAAACACCAAAGTGATAAAATTGAGCCACCATTTCGTTAAAGCTGGACAGTATGAAATTGAGTCGATCAGAGCAGAGTCCAAATTGCTCGTTGGCGATCTTGAAGTAACGTTCAATCAAATAAGCAACAACAACCGCTCCAAAGAATATTTTGGAACCATCTACACCGACGAAGGAAAGAAACAGATTAGAATTGATTCTAATTACCAAATAAAGATAACGCCATTACCTCCTAAAGTGGAATTGGACATTGACTCGATTGAAAATTATATAATCGTTGGTGAAAAGTTGGCTATTCCTGTTGGAATCAAGTTGACGAGAAACCCAAAGATTTCGTACAAAAAGTTGACGTTGTCGATAAAAACCAAACTCATAAGAGAAGATGGGGAAGACGAGAGTGATGTTATCACACAGGTGAACTGGGACACTTTGAAGGATGATGAGGCACTAGACTTAGCTGGAGAAGGCGACGAATCAAAGCACACCTTCCACGTTCACATACACAGCCCAAACAAAAAGCTTATTAAAGCTGAAAGTGTGGTGCTCGAATTCAAGTGTCAAGCCGAAGAGGAACAAGATGAGGTGGAACAAGTTTATGATTTGAGCAATTTGACTTTAAGGATAACCAAGTTTGCCTTTCAGACAAATTGTATTATCAGTCCGAGAATTCGAGAAGAAGAAAATGACATACCGTCGACGTTTTTCGTTGGTGAAAATGGGACAAGCATGCCGATTGTGACTAGAGTTTGGAAGGCAGAAGTGGTTTTAAAGTCATTGGTCAAGGGAGTTGAAATATTGGAGTCTGAGCTCTCATTGAGCTCTAAAAACAGCGAATTGTTACTCAGTCCTATTGACAGTGAGTCAAACAGCAGCACAAGCCAGATGTTTTTCACCAGAAGCAAAAACGGATATACTCACAGGAACGTGGTTGTGCTTGCCAGTTTCAACGCTAAATGGAAACGTGAGGGACAAGATGTTGTGAATGAGTACAACAACACCTACTGGGAGATTTCACTCCCACTTTCGGACCCTCGAGTTCTATTGGATGTTGCGAAAGAAGGAAACACATTGAAATTGCAGTATGTGTTGGAGAACCCTACACCTCGAATCTTCAGTTTCACTACTGAACTAATTGTTGGTGGTTCTTGGAATTTAGCAGCTGAGCGCAATCTTATACCTGAGAAGCAGCCTGTTTTTCCTGTGCTTCCGTTCAGCAGACATAGAATGGATTTCTATGTTGAGAGTGTCAATGAGGAAATCAATGAGATTCCTGTGCTCAAGGTTTTTGATGTGCAGTATAAGGTTGGATTACCTACGTTGTCTGTTAGTGAGGCTTTGATTTTGAGAGATAATCGGTTGATTTTGAGAGAAAGTTGAGAGTTTTGGAGGTTTTATGATGTTTTCTGAATGAAGTTTGGAGGTGAGGAAATCATTGAAAGGGGAGAATTATTTGGATTTTTTAGATTGTTTAGAGGATCAGTTAAGTAGTTAAATTCAAGTAATATGTACAATTATTTAGAATATAGCGATTGTGACTTGTTGATTAGAAATGATGATTTTTGATTTTAAGTGATTTCAAGTGCTGAGGAGGCATGATCACACAGAACATTTAGTGTTGAGTTAAGTGATTCGATTGAATATGAACCACCATCTACGGTTACAGAATAAGAGTTTGAACTACTTTCAAGGGTTTCATTAAAATAAGATAATGTGTGACCAGTTGATAAATAATACAATTCGAATCATCACTTTCAATGACTTTTCACTCTTTTCATCTCCAACAAGAACTGAAACAATTGAAACAAACTTAAAACTTTGAATGTACGACTTTCATTCTTGAGAATGAGTACCTTCCACCTCAGTCAAATTCTGCACTCAATCTCCACTTATCCTCTCACTACCCCACCTCTACATCAATCAAATTCAAAGATATTCCCCTTCCCCTATACTCCTACAAACTTAAGATACTACATATATTCAAAAACTAACTAGCCAGTCAATTAACTATCTAGTTGACGTTGAGCAACTCAACATCAAAGATCAAGGTAGCGTTTGGTGGGATGGTACCAGGGAAACCTCTCTGGCCGTAAGCCTCGTGGCCCGGGATGGTGAACTTGGCTCTCTGGCCAACACTCAACTGAGGAACACCGGTGTCCCAACCCTTGATGACCTGGCCAACACCAATGACACACTGGAATGGCTTGCCCCTGTCACGGGAGGAGTCGAACTTCTTGCCGTTCTCCAAGGTGCCGGTGTAGTGGATGGTGACAGTGTCACCGACCTTGGGGAAGGTCTTGCCGTCACCTGGCTGCAAGGTTTCGATCTGGGTGGTAGCTGGAGCAGACATATTGCGGATACTGATTCTTGTGTTTGTAAAGACTCTGGGAGTTTTCAATTGCTGAGAAATGAGTGAACGAAACATTTGCAGTGGGTGGAGCTGGGACTATGGAGTTTTCACGCTGGTATGCAGGACAGAAGGATTCTATTGGTTTATTAGTAGGTGAAGTTGCCACGGGATTGCTAAGGGATTGTGCTTGTATAGGATGCTCTGTAGGTGGAGTTTAGGGGCTGGTGAGCATGAGAGTAGGGACTGAAATTTTGGGATGAAGGGTTTGAGAATAGTGTGGGAAGAATATTAAGATGCAGAAGATGAAAGGTGGAGTGGGTATACTCCATGGTGTATTTCAAGTGATTGAACTGTTGAAAGAGAGATCATCTATTGAAAGCATTTCTGAAGAAAGCTATTCTTCATGAATGTACTCCTAAAGAAGACTAGTCCTTGAAAGGCACTTTCCTTGAAAAGCATTCCTCAAAAGCATTCCTCATGAACAGACATTCCCCATAAAAAGGTATTCCTCATAACAGCTCAATTAAAATACATAGTGAAAAGACTGGTTAGTGTTCAGGAATTGACATCAGTGAGAAGTACTGGTAGATTTTTTGTGAAAGATTTTAGTAATTGCTAGTTAGAATGCCACTAAAAAATGAGAGTTCTTCTTTCTTTTCCAACCAGTTATATACTTGCTTTGAGCACCTCGTGGCTTGGCACCCTTAAATTGTACCAATTCTGTAACGAAAGATCTCAGTATAATCAAAATCCAACAACTCAACGTCACATCCTACACGGCGAACTTCGAATCCTATCAATCAACATTCTACGAATGTAGTGGGTGCAAAAACTAAAAATGACATAAACAAACCAAAAGACAGGCAGCCCCTTTTAACACTCGCTAAACACGTCAAACTGGGTTGCTAAACGGCACCCACAAACACTTTCAACGCCATCTCTACACACAACCACGTACCCGTAGCCTCCAAAGCTCTCCAACTGCCCTCCACACCAAATCCGAAGAGATTCCGCCAGTCAGAAAAAAAGATTTCACTCGACGAAAAATTTGAGGGCAAACACATTCAGCTTCTATTTAGACTAGACCAACAAAGTAACGATGTCTGGTATTGATAGGACCAACGGTTTTTTGACGAGAAACAGAACTGTTGCCATTGCGATCGCAGCGTTGGCCGGTGTATCGGCTGCGGGTGTTGCGTACTATCTCTACACCAGCAACTTACGCTCGAGCGAGTCTGATTCGGACAAATCGAGCGGTGCTACCGGCGGAGACGCTGCTGCCAACAGCGACACCGCGTCCAAGAAGAAGAACAAAAAGAGCAAGAAGAAAAAGTCAAAGTCGGGAGACGACGAGTCTGCTGAGACTGAAAAAACAAAGGCACCAGTGTATCCGGTCGATGCCAACGGGTTGCCCGACATTAGCGACGAATTGATCTCAACTTTGAGTGAGGAACTGAAGGAGGAGTGGTCGTTGGCGTTGAAGGAGGACGGCAACAACGTGTACAAGGCCAAGAAGCACACCGATGCCATCGCATTCTACACCGCGGCTTTGAAGTTGAAGCGGGACCCGATTTTCTACTCCAACAGATCCGCGTGCTATGCTGCCTTGAACGACCACGAAAACGTTATTAAGGACACCACCGAGGCCATCAAGTTGAAGCCAGACTACACCAAGTGCGTGTTGCGCCGTGCAACCTCTTATGAGATTCTTGAAAACTACGAAGAAGCAATGTTCGACTTGACTGCTTTGACCATCTACGGCGGATTCAGCAACAAGTCCGTTGAGCATGTGTTGGAAAGAGTGTTGAAGAAGCACTCCATCAAGATTGTCGAATCCAAGCCCAAACTGGCTAGATTGCCCTCTGCCGGAACCATCAACTCATTCTTTGGTGCTTTTGTTTTGGAACAGAACCCTGAAGGTGTTGACGAAAACTCTACAGGTGCTAACAAGTTGTTGTATCTTGCTTTGCAGGCACTCGGCAAGCAGACTGAGGAGGGCTACGACGACGCAGACTCACTTTTCCACCAGGCTGTCGAGGCGTACGAGGTTGAAAAGCTCACCTCCGACGCTGCCGAGGCCTCCGCTGCTGTCATTGCCTTGGAGTACTTTGCCGGTTTCTTGTTCTTGAAGAACGAGCAGCAGGAAGCTTCTGACGCCATCAAAAAGGCCATTGCCTTGAAGCCAAGACCAAACTCGTACATTTTCAGGGCCTTGATCAATGCCGACAACCACTCTTTTGACGACTCCATCAACGACTTCAACACTGCGCAGAAAATGGACCCCACCTGCCCCGACACCTACTACCACTTGGGCCAGTTGTACTACTTGACCGGAGAATTGGAGCGTGCTGAGGAGTGTTTTGCGTCTGCCAAGAAGTACAACCCAGAAAACGTCTATGCGTACATTCAGTTGGCGTGCATCTCGTACAAGAACGGCTTGTTTGACCAGAGTACCGAGAGATTCAACGAGGCCAGATTGAAGTTCCCCACGTCTGCCGAGGTTCCTAACTACTACGGTGAGATCTTGGCCGACAGAAGCGACATCAAGGGCGCATGCAAGCAGTTTGACATCTCGGCCAGATTGCAAGAAAAGTTGCCTACCTTCTCTGTTGGTGCAATCCCATTGGTCAACAAGGCCACCTGCATCTCGAGGGAGTCATTGGAAAAGATTGACGAGGCCGAGGAGTTGCTAGTGCAAGCCTGCGCCTTGGACTCCAAGTCGGAGCCTGCCAGACTCTCCTTGGCCCAGATCAAATTGCAAAAGGAGCAGGTGGACGAGGCGATTGTGTTGTTCGAGGAGGCTTCCGATTTGGCCAGAACCTTTGACGAGAAGGTCCAGGCCACCTCTTTTGCTGAAGCAACGAAAATGCAAAAAAGGATCAGAAACGACCCTCAGTTGAGTGAAAAGATTGCTGAGGTTATGAAACAAAATGGTATCATTGCATAATTGTATAATACCGAAAATTCGCCGTTAGGCTTCTCATCTTCTTACTTTTCAATGCGAGAAGAGGATCTTATGGTTGTTTCATGAATAATCTGTCTATTGCCTCATGAGAAATATTTCTATTGTCTCATGAATCTGTCCATATCTCATGAACAAGATCACTGCTTCTCTATTTAAAGGTGGGTTTCACTTTTATCAGATGATATTTTGTTGCCCAAAAAGTATTAATGTTCTGATATAGTGATTGTATATACATTAACTGTTTTACTAGTGTAGAAATTTTGAGATTTTTAAGATTATGAAAAGGCACAAATAAACTTTTTTGCAGCCAAAACATGAAGCTGTTTGCAAGACTCATAGCTTCATCCCCCAAGAACAACCATTACGACTCGACTCTACAGCAGAGCTATGATTTCACTTTCGTCAGTCCCCAGATCATCGCGTGCTCGGTGCCGCTGGATACTTGGAAGACATTCTATAAGCTACAAGCAGACGACTTATTCAACTGGTTGGAACGCAGAAAGATTTCGAATCAGATCAATGAGTGGAGGATATGGAACTTGAAACCTGACTATGAAGGAAGCTATAACAAGAAGAAATTCGAAGGTAGATTGGTTTGTCGGCAGTTCCCAGACCACCAGCCGCCTCCTTTCTTGCCACTACTTGAGATGGTTAAAGAATTGGATGAGTTTCTCAGTGTTTCGGAATCAAATGTCGCCGTTATCCATTGCAATGCAGGCAAGGGCAGAACGGGTTCTCTCATCTGTGCATATCTCATGTACAAGTCCTACATTGAGAATAATGGAGAGTTTGACTTGAATTTGATAGTCAACACTTTCACAGCCAAGCGAATGAAGAGTTATGCTGGCGCGGGGATTTCAATTCGTTCTCAATTGAGGTATTTACGGTATTGGGCATGCTTTTTGAGATCCCCGGTTTCCTTGAAATCCAGTATTATTGTTTGTGCTAATTCACCTTCCCCACAACCGGTTTTACTAAAATGTATCAAAATCACAAGCCCAGAGTACTTTGACTCGTCAGAGTTCAGTTTTCATATACAAACCTACTCACGCAAACGTAGTGACTCGGACGGTATTTTAATTGAGGATGTGGCGTTGGTAACCAATGAAAACTGTGTGGCCAAAGAAGGAGCAGGCTTTATTGAAATATTTCCGCTGAAATATGTCAAATTAGGGAGCTTTCAAGATTTGAAGGTGAGTTTCCATCACTGGTGCTACTTTTGGTTCAACACCTACTTTGAGCTGCTGATGAAAAACGAGACTAGTTTTTCAGTAGGATGGGATGACATTGATGGGTTTCATGGGACTAAGATCAAAGGGAAGAAACTTTTTGATGGTGTACTGATTTCGTGGGAATAAAAAGATTTTGAGTCTTCAGATCAGTTTACGATGAATAGTTTCAACTTAGTTGAATTATCAAGATTTAGAGTCTTTAACTTAGGAGTATGGTCATCATAAATAGCATTAGCATCCTAAATACACTTCATCATAGTATTTTCATCAAAATAGTGAGAGAGATCAACACTAAATTTTCTAAACTTGTAACAACTTTTCAATCAATAATCTTTTTTAACAACCTATAAAGCCAACAACAAACCTGGTTACTTCTCATACAACATAACAGGTCATCACAGTTATGAGTGAAGGTTCCAATATCCAGGAAGAACAGAATCTGATAGATCAATTAGAAGATCAAATCATAGATCATCCAGATGCTGACACCAAACGAGAGTTAATGGAAACGTCGCTAGACGAGACCTTTCAAAAAAAGTTGAACCAAAGAGCAGAACAAATCAAACAAAACCAGGACTCATCCGATTCCAGGCTGGGGGGGCTCAACTTCCTTCCAAACAACTCTCAAGAAAACTTTGGATCAGTCAACTATCAATTCCTCATTAACAAATACCATCTCCAATATGAATATAGGGATTTAGGCAAGTTGGACCAGGAATTGAGTGAGTGGTTTACTTACCATGACTTGAAAGTAGTGGGTCCTTTGCCTTCTTTACCTGAATTCTGTCGCTCGTTGAGTGGAGATGAGAGCTTCCATTTATTGATCAGCAACTGTATTGATGATATCAAGCACAACAATAGCTTGTTGAAACAAAATGCGATTCTTACCAACTCTTTGAAAGTGTTAATCTACTATAGTTTTGGAGAGTACCAGGATCGTGCCAACAAGTACGATCAATTGCATCAGATTATAAACAATAACCAGGAGTTACACTCTGAGCCTGGATTGACAAACCATCTCTTTGAGTTATTGGAAACTTTTATTGACGGCAGAATATCCATGGATAAGCATTCGAAACAAGCCATATCTCCAACTGTGGAGGCCAATTATTTCAGGGTTTTGACATTATTGTATTTTCAAATCAGTGTTTCGCTAAGTTTGCCAGTTGATGATCCATCCAGGGTCCTGTTTGAAGAAAAACTTGCAAAGGCTGATTTAATTTCAAAACTTGTGGAGTTTATCGAGCACTCAAAGTGGAACGCAAACAGTTCTTACAGGGTCAGAAATGTTATTTTCCTTGTGTGGAAGTTGATTTTACTTCAGATGGGAGACACGGATCATTTAACGGAGTGTGATGAGTTTTTGATCAGATTACATGGCGTAAAAAACAAGAAGGGGAGGGATTTACCGGAAAAGAGATTGACCTGTTCACCTGTTGATTATTTCGCCTTCAGAGAAGACATTTTGGACAAGTATCCTTTGTTCAATGACCCCAATCTCAAAACCTCTGACTTGAAGGAGTTCAAGAAGGAACTGCCTCTTGAGGACAGGTTTGAAGAGAGCATGTCGATAAACACATATTCCAACTCGTTGACCAATTTAATAGAGTACCCGCGAACATACAAGTCACATTCAGTGTTGAGTCAATTGCCTTCGCAGCCAGTGCACATAGCCACGCCAGCTCCGTCTCCCACCTTGACCCCTTCTGACTACATGACTGGAGGAGAAAAAATCAGAAGATCGTTCCAGGTAAACCAATCGATGCCTTTCATATACCCCACTGGCACGGTTCTGGATACATTGCAAGGCGCTCAGATGAAAGTACCTTCGGCAATTGAGGAGGCAGATGAGATCCTCCGAAACTCTATTTATGAGAGCTACTCGGTGAAGAAGTTATGGAGTGAGAGACAGAAATTCATGAAACAGGAAAGAGGTCTTAATGTGGAGTACAAAGAAAGCAATATTTTGCCAGATGATGAATTCGAATATGATGAAGGGTTGTACGAGAGGTTCCCAAAAGATCGAGCTAGCATCAAATCGTTGCTAGCAGTAGAACAATTTTACAGAAACAACTTGAAAAGGTTTTTTACATTGGTTGAAGTTTTAATTGAAACTATTAAATTGAACAGGATGGACTACAACTTGAACTTCCCAGAACTAGAATTGAACACTGCCACCTCCTTCCTAGCAAATACTTCAATAGATTTAGACCACGACAAATCAGGAATGTCAAGGGAGGAAGCCAAAAAAAAGGTTGACTTCGTCTTGATGCTGCAGCTTGAGGTTGCAAATGTCAAAGAATTGACTTTGAAGGCGAGTACTGGGATTTTGGTTATGTTGTTGAAATGGTTTAAAGTTAACCACGTATTAAAATACTACTACTTTTCAGCCATCTTGTTTGATCAACAGTTTTTGTCAGTCAGTCTTGATTTTGTTAGCAGAAGTTTCAACAACCAGAACTTGGTAAGGTTGACCAACAAGGACGAGAAGTCCAAGTCTGATGACAGAGCGAGCGATGACGAAGACGAGTTGTCGGAGTATGACGTTTTAATTAACCAGAACAAGATAATGAACCCTCAAATACAACTACCGAAGTTTGATTTTTTTAACAATTGTTTGAACCTGTACCCTAGGGACTACCAGTACAAATTTATCAACAAAAGCTTGATTCTGCAAATTCCAAAGGTTATTGATAAAGACAACATAAACAACACATATATTAAAAGCTTCAACGCAAACTATTGTTTCATTCTTTCTAACATTTTGGAGATTATAAACAAGCTACTCATTAAAAACATGACACAGAGAATTTTCACATTGAACGAATTGAAGCCTTCTGAATTGTTGAAGATGATAATCATAAACTACGATGGTGATGCATTCTCGAAACCAATCCTCAAAACGTTGAAGAAACTAATTCCTTACCAAGGCAGAAAATGGAAGTCTACTAATATGGATTTGATTTCGCAGATATACTTGAACTTGGACTTATCTTTGAAGGACAGTTGGCTCAGTGGTAAAGATCTTGAAACCGACTTCAATAACTCATATGATCAAGAGATTGCACTTAGAGCGTTGCTTCAATTTTACAATGTTCGCAAATATCTGAAGCAAATGGAGCTGATGGGTTATAGGATCAATAATGATATTGATATCCCTTCGATTAGCTTGAATGATGAGGAAGCTGAGGAGGAGTTGTATTAGATGTTCTGGGTGCAAAATTAAGGTTATTTATATACAGCTGTTCTAAATAGTGTAGGAAATTTGGGAATTGACAGCAAGTTAATACTCTCTAAGTGTAAAAGTGTTGATATCCTGTATCAGGAGTTCAGATGGTAATTGAACAGATGTAGCTTTATTGCATTTTGAGTGTATGTTGATTATGTCATCACCAAAATTGTCAAAAGAAGGGACTTTGCTAGTGGTGCTAACACTCCCATTTTGAATAGACTCATATGTAACCTCTCTATGAACTCCCATACGCCTATCTCCCCTCTCTATCCATTTACAAGCAATTTAAAATGCCTCTATCACAACCCAAATCTATACAATTAAGCGTAGTCGTGTCTGTGCCAATTTGTTGAAACTTTTTCACCAATGAATTCAAATTTGAACATTTAAAGCAAAACTCATATAATGGTCAAGTTAACTCAAATTGAAGACGAATCCAACACCGTGCTTAACAACGTCGACGAGAAATCGTCTCAAGCCGCTATTGTGAGCGAAAGCGAAGAAAGCGAAAGCGACTCTGATGACGACTTTGAGGATGACTTTGAAAACGAAACTATCTACGACAGAATTGTTGCTTTGAAGGATATAATTGCTCCAGAACAGAGAGAGCAGATTTTGAGTGCCAGTGAAACTGCAAGATCATACGTTACGTCCGGCTTTTCCATAGGTGGAACTTTGTTGTGGGCCATCACCTCGTCTGTTTTGTTATTGGGTGTTCCATTGTCCATGACAATTTTGGCTGAAAACCAGTTGAAAGAAATGGAAAACCAACTTAACTTGCAACCAGGTTCTCAGGATGTTTTGGCATCTGGTGTTGAAAAGAAGGAAACCGTCTAATTTTGAGGTTTCTTGTACATAGATTAGGGCGTAATGGTTTCTTTACGAAGAATAGATGAATGTTAGCTATTAGGATTATGTAGTTTGTTAATGTATTCTAAACTTTCTTGAGTATACATTCTTAAAGTACTACAAAACTTTCTTGAGTATACATTCTTTAAGTATTACAAAACTTTCTTGAGTATACATTCTTAAAGTACAACAAAACTCTCTTGAGTATATAATCTTAAAGTATTACAAAACTTTCTTGAGGATACATTCTTAAAGTACTACAAAACTTACTCTTTACAAAATCAAAATCAATTATTAATCTAGGTACTAAGCTTTCTTGTGCTTAATAGATAATGCATAAATATCCAAGTAAGTGGTGATCTCGTAGATGATCTCAGTTACAAAGACACTGTGAATACCAAGGGTAATACCAAGGCCTAACCAACAAACACCAAACAAAACCTGGTTGTAGTCGTACTTGTAGATGTCAATCAAGATCTTCGAAACAACCAACTGGAACACTGGAATTAGCATTGGAATCTGGAAAAATGGGAAAGATTGAAGGGTCAAGTGGGCAAGGATGACTCTGCCAACCACAAAGGCAATGGTACATGCAATTGAAAGCACCAAGGCAAATCCGTACTCGGAAATGACCTCTGGGTAGAACCAGGCAAACAAGATGATTGCTCCGTAGTAAGCAAAGAAAGGAGTCAAGCCCTTGTATGCCCTGTCAGTTTGAATCTTGGCCTTTTCTGGATCAGCGTGGTACTGCTTCTCATAGTACTTGTTGACGTTTCTCATTGCTGAGATGATGTTAAAATACAAGGAGGGTAAACCAACAACAACGTAGAAGATGGAAGACTTGACTTCATAAGTGTCCTTGAGACCAATCGAAGACAAGTTTAATTCGAACAACTTCACATGCCAAATGTCTGGTCCAAGGATACCAGTAATAATATACAAAAGGCAGATCATCAAAACACCTTCGACAGGGCCACTGAATTCCGATAAGTACAAGGTGTGGGTGTGGTACTCTTCCCAGGTGGAGGTGTAAAAGTTGCACACCGAAGCGAATTGAGACAACATCAACAACCCACCATAGCCCATTTTGAAGACGGACGCAAACACCAAAGCACCCAAACTGGTGTTGATAGCGTCGATAGAGTGGTCGAACAATTCGCCCAATGGGCCGCTCTGGCCTGTTCTTCTCGCGTGGCACCCATCACAGCCATCAAATGTTTGGTACATGAACAAACCAAAGGCATAGAAGAAATAGCACCATCTTGGAGACGTTGTGTCCAAGTTTGGATCGAAGTAAAAGACACATAGCAAGTTCATCAAAATGAAAACAAAACCCAACAAGGTCACCACGTTTGGTGCCATGGAGAGCGGGAAGATCTGTACAAAGAAGTTCCACCAGCGCTTCAAAATGAACTTTGAGATGACCGAGTGGTCTTCCGACGAGTACTTGTACAAGCGCAAGTGCGCCAACTTGTTGGCTGGAATGAAAATGCCCATGTTCTCAAAAGTATACTATAAAAACAAAGTAACTCAATGACCTCAATGTGTTAAGCGAAGTGGAAATGGTAAAAATGTTGAGATTTTTTACATTTTCATACTTGCGATTCACGTGGACCACGAGGAGCTGAAAAATGGCATATGTCATTGCCAAGTAGGTAATGACTCCGCAGAGGTAAATTGTGAGATGTCGAGTTTGTACGCGCTTTTTTGGACTTTTTATTTAAAGAGCAATCATGAAGGTTAATTTAAATGATCTACAAACTAAGGAATTTTCAGTGAAAAATGCATTAATTGTTAATTTGAATTGTCATGATGAAGAGCGTTGACATCGCAAATTAAATACTACTGACTGTGATATTTGTTTTGGGTTGAAGGGAGATTTCGCTTGGTGTAGTTGAGATGGGGTTCAATTTTCCTTTGAAACGAAGTTTCAAATGATTTCTAAATGTCTCATTTGAATCAGTAATATTTCTTTAAACAAATCATTATCTGAGTTTTATGATTATCTTGTGTGATGAACAATTTATCAAAGTTTTATGAATTTCTTCTCTGATGAATATATGAACTAAGTTTTATAATTTTCTTCTCTGGTGAATACATGATCTAAGTTTGAAGAATTCCTTCTCCAGTGAATACTTGATCTAAGTTTGAAGAATTCCTTCTCCAGTGAATACTTGATCTGAATCTTATGAATTCCTTCTCCAGTGAATACTTGATCTAAGTTTGAAGAATTCCTTCTCCAGTGAATACTTGATCTGAATCTTATGAATTTCATTTCTGGTGAATACTCGATCTAAGTTTGATGAACTTCTTCTCTATGTTATCAAAGTTCATGGTGAGCTCAATAGATTTGAAAGGCTGGATTAATTAACCTTCCTCCCTAAATCATAGTTCACCCTCTATTCCTCAATAGAAACACTTCTTCCAACGTTCTTCTACACATACTAATCACCAACAAACCGTTGTATATATACAATCAGAGAAATACATAAAGGATTAACTTAAATATTAACAGACATAACTCATTTAATCAACCTCCTCCATGGCAGACTCAACAGCAGGTTCGCTAGTCGAGGCGGTGGAGGTACCGATCTCAGCCTCAGCAATCTCATCCTCGTCAATGTTCAAGCCCAAGGAGATCAATCTGTTAATTCTACCAGCGAAGGAAGAAGGCTCGTCCAAGGAGAAACCAGATGTCAACAAGGCGGTTTCGTACAACAAGGTGGTCAAGTCCTTGACAGTCTTGTCTTCGGCACCGTCAGCTTCAACCTTCTTTCTCAACTCCTTGATGATGGCGGACTTTGGAGAGATTTCAAAGGTCTTCTTGGAGGACATGTAGGAGGACATGGTGGTGTCTCTCAAGGCCTGGGCCTTCATGATTCTCTCCATGTTAGCGGACCAGCCAAACTGGCCGGTTCTGATGGCAGCTGGAGCGTCAACCAACTTGTGCGAGACGACAACCTTCTCAACCTGCTCGCCCAAGATCTCCTTCAAGGCCTTGGTCAAAGGCTCAAACTCGGCAATCTCCTTTTCTCTCTCGGCCTTTTCTTCCTCGGTTTCCTCCAACTCAAAGTCCTTGGTGATGTCAACCAACTTCTTGTCTTCAAACTCCTTCAACTGGGTCATGGCGTACTCGTCGATTGGGTCAACCAAGAACAAAACTTCAAAGTTCTTGGCCTTCAAGGCCTCCAAGAATGGCGACTTCTCGACAGCCTTGATGGACTCACCAGTGATGTAGTAGATGTTCTTCTGGTGCTCTGGCATACGGGTGACGTAGTCAGAGAGAGAGGTCAACTCCTCGGTGGACTTGGTGGAGTTGTATCTCAACAACTTGGCCAAGGCGTTTCTGTTCTGTTGGTCTTCGTGGATACCCAACTTGATGTTCTTGGAGAAGGCGGTGTAGAACTTTTCAAATTGTTCAGCGTCTTCAGCAATCTCGTTGAAGGTCTCAATCAACTTCTTGACGATGTTCTTCTTGATGACCTTCAAGATCTTGTTCTGTTGCAACATTTCTCTCGACAAGTTCAATGGCAAGTCTTCAGAGTCGACAACACCCTTGATGAAGCTCAACCATTCTGGGATCAACTCCTCAGCCTCGTCAGTGATAAAGACACGGCGGACGTACAACTTGATGTTGTTCTTCTTCTTCTTGGACTCGAAAGCATCAAATGGAGCTCTCTTTGGAACAAACAAGATGGCTCTGAATTCCAACTGACCTTCAACAGAGAAGTGCTTGACGGCCAATGGGTCTTCCCAGTCGTTCGAGATCGACTTGTAGAAAGCATTGTACTCTTCCTGGGTGACGTCAGATGGGTTTCTGGTCCACAAAGGCTTGGTCTTGTTCAACTCCTCGGTTTCGGTAACTTCTTCGGTGATCTTCTTGGTCTTTGGCTTCTTTTCGCCCTCTTCGTCTTCAACCTCCTCCAACTTTGGCTTCTTGTCCTCGGAATCTTCCTCGGCGGTCTCCTCTTCTTCACCTTCAACTGGAACCTCCTTCTCGACTTCCTTGGTGACAACCAATTGGATTGGGTAAGCAACAAACTCAGAGTGCTTCTTGACAACCTCCTTGATTCTCTTCTCCTCCAAGTACTCCAATTGGTCCTCCTTCAAGAACAATCTCAAGACGGTACCACGGCCCAAGGATGGGTTGGTCTCGTCCAAGGTGACGGTGAACTTGCCACCGGCGTTGGATTCCCAGATGTACTGTTCGTCGTCGTTGTTCTTAGAAATGACCTGGACGTGGTCGGCAACCAAGAACAAGGAGTAGAAACCAACACCGAATTGACCAATCATGGAAACATCGGCACCAGCAGACAAGGCCTCCATGAAACTCTTGGTACCAGACTTAGCAATCGTACCCAAGTTGTTGACCAAGTCAGCCTTGGTCATACCAATACCGGAATCTCTAATTTCCAAAACCTTCTCTTCTGGCTTAGGGGTAATTCTAATGAACAATTCTGGCTCGGTCTCCAACTTGGATGGGTCAGACAAAGCTTCGTATCTGATTTTGTCCAAAGCATCAGAGGCGTTGGAAATCAACTCTCTCAAGAAAATCTCCTTGTTGGAGTAGACAGTGTTAATGATCAAGGACATCAACTGAGAGATCTCAGCTGTGAACTCATGGGTTTCAACCTTAGCGTCAGACATCTTTAATAGTAATTCACAAAAACTTGAAAAGGATACTTAAAAAAATCGACGGCGGGAGGAAATTTTCATCGTATATATATGTGGACCAGGGCCTGTTGCAAAATGAGTTGTCGAACTTTTCGGAACCTGGTGGAACACAATGGAAGGTTCCAAAATTGGTATTTTCCGCACGACTCGAGGGGGGCGCTACCACTTATGAATGCTAAGTGACTGGGAGTTGTTTGGGAGAGCTTGAGAGGTGCGGGAGAAGAGGGGAGAACATGTATGAAGTGAGAGTGGTGATTTGTAAGGGTTATTTGCGAAAGGGGTGAACAAATCCTTATTAGTTTCAATGGTGGTTTATTGATTGCTGCGAAAAATGAGAAGTTGGAAGATTCACCTTGTAGTTGAAAAGTATGGGGTATAGGTACTTGTGAGTTGGTGTAGTTTAAGTGTAAAGATTATTTAAAATTGAATTTAACCCGGGAATGTGAGAGTTATAGGAGGTTGGTAAATAAATAAAAAGTGTTTAATGGTGAAGTTTCGTAAAAATTGGTTGCAAACAAAATCCTACACTAATAATGAAACAATCGTCCCTTTCTATCCTATTAAATACTCCTCGGTTTCTACACCACAATCAAGACATCTCTTCTTAATCATATTGTTTTCCCCACCAAGCAGTAAAGGTGCAGACCAATCATGTACATGTCGCTCGCCTAAACCCATGCCGTTTCTTAATTTCCTTGTGTATTCCTCAGCTCTTGTCTTCTTTCTCATTTCCTTCAACTGGTCATTATACTTCTTATCTCTTCTTGCAATCTTCATAGCTTCACGCCTTTCCCACTCCTTATCCAAACCCTCTGCAGACCCCCACTTCTTCCACGCATGCTCCTCTACCTGGCATCGAAGGAAAAGTAACATTCGTGAGTATCCGTGTGGGTTTGGTTTCTCAATACGAGGTAGCAAAGATTCATCGCGAAGTTCAGGATCCGTCAACAAGTAATCCTCCTTGCACTCTGTTTTCGTCAATAGAGAGTACTTTTCGGGGAACTTTTTTGCACATTTACGACACACACGTACCTGGTTGAAGTTATCAAAGATGTTGCGATCGATCTCAATCGACCCACATTCCACACATTTCGGTGCGTTTGCAATGTCCATCGGAGGCGCAGGTTCCTTTTCCACTACTAGCTCCTTTTCTGCGGGTTCCTCTTCTCGTTGGTCACTGTTGATAAACCCACCTCTTGAGTCCTCCATCGTCGAGAAGTCAAACTCGATGTAGTCTTGTCTTCGTATCGGCGGTGGAACGAACTTTGGAGGTACGATCAGTTCGCCCCCGGTATTCAACCGTACATTGTTCCCCACAGAGATGATATCGACTTTGCCATCCGCAGTGTGAGTTGGCTTCGGCGCTGCGATGTTTAGCTGTGCAGTCGGTTTTTGTTGGTTTCTCAATCTTTCCTGTATTTCCAAGGCCCTCTGTCTATTCTTCTCTATCCTCTGTTTTTGCTCCTCCGTTAATTCTATTCGACGGCGTTTTGGCTCGTCTGCAAAAGAAGCACTGATCTTGATGGTTGACCCATCGAGAACCTGGGGTTTTGAGGGTTTATCTATTTTGAATGTGCTGCTACTGCTGGTAGCTACGGTAGATTGAGGAGCATTGGTTGTTTCTTGACGTGTAGCTTGAGGACGCGATCCTTCAGGTCGTGATACCACAGAACGCGTAGTCCCTCTTTTACTCATCCTTTCTAAAGCTCTTTTTCTATTCTCCTCCTTGACGGTGTTAGTTACTGTGAAATGTGAAGTGTAGATTGTATACTTGCTATTCTTTTCTTCTGTTCATCTGATATCGCTCCTCTTGCGAAAGACATGTCTGTAAATTTGATTAGAAATCTGGGTTGGTTAATAATCACGTGTAATGTGAGCTTAGAGATTTCCAGCTTTAACTTCTAAGTATGGGTGATGTAGATTCTGAATGAACTATAGTGGGGTTAATTGTGGCTTCCTTTCAACTTTTGTAAATAATTTGCAACTTTTGACCAAAATCTTAAGAAATTGATCTTATTACTTTTCATTAACTTCAACTTCTGACAGTGATGTATTCAATAAACCTATGCAAATTCATTCTGATAAGTGAGGTGGCACTATTGTAAGATCTACTATAAGGTCTACACTATATTAAGGACCAAAGAGGTATTCTTCGTTAAGTCAAACGACTGTTAATTCGCCCTTCGGCTCAAAGGTTACCATTTTGGGAAATCGTATCCATCAATTGAAAATTCAATAAAACTTAACAGATACGCGTCTGATTTCACTCAAGTCTCATATACGCGTATTCGCAGGTATGCTTATTAGCAATCTGTTATTGACAAACACCAACTCATTTTTACTTAGCTTATCCATCAATTGTGTTTGACTTTCATGAAGTGTTCACCCCTTGGGTAATTTACTTATGTGAAATACAAGACAATGTAAACCCACCAATATGCTACCGAGAATCAAAAATGCGTTCGATAATCAGATACATTGACTGGAATAATAGTAATTGAATACTCCCCCAAAGTTCAAATAACCTACCTCCAAAACTAGGTACCCAGATCTGCTAACTATTTCAAACTAAAGACTTTCTTTCACATGGATGCAAATTTTATTAGGCAGCCACATAACTTTTAAATTTCATCACTGGCCCTCCCAGCCACAAACAGACTCGCTTACTACAGCAGACAAGACGCCTTAAACCAACAAAACCTGTCCTCTGGTTGCTGCAAAAATCGCACAAGACAACACGTGAACCAACAAATTCAAACTCGGTGCTGTCACTTGAAATTTATCACCGATGACAAAGTACCAGAGAGGCGACCCAGGCCCAGGCTGGAACGACTGTCCACCAACTATGATCATGAGCAGGAAAAACTCGTCCATGTCTACTTTAAAATCCGAAGAAATATCGAGTTCAAGCATTCTCTCGTCTGTTCAAGGATTGTTTGCACACCCCAACACATTACCGCAAAAGGAGTTGGACCATTACAAAGTTAAGTTGACCGCGTCGGTAGAACTGCTTTCGCCTGAGAACCTACTGTTTCTTGGAGAAACCTTGGGGAGAGTGGAGCTGTTATTTGGGAGCGAAGACAGGAAAGAAATCCAAAAGGGTATACTGGCAGATATTTTAGAGTTCATGATGGTTACTGGAGGAGTTAGCAAGTGGTGTACTCCTCTCAAGAAGGTTGTTGATAGGATGGAGATTTAGATTTTAGAGTGTGAGCATATGTTTGTTTTTTGAGTGAGTTGGGATGTAAAAATGTTTTAATATACCATTTGAATCTACTGAGCACGTAAACCGTTACTTTTCCTCACTAATAGTCAATTTTGAACACTGTTGGTAACTTTTCTGAAACACTTACCCAATTCACTGTTCACTTTTCTGAAAAATTATCCAACTCACTGTTCACTTGTCTAATTTAGAACTACCAAACCAGCAAGCTAAATCTACATTAAATAAGAATTCACAGTATTTAGCATTTATTATACACACCTACATTCTTCTTCTCTTACCAATTTGGGCCTGGAAACCAGTCTTAATAGAAGTCACAGACCTGGTGGAACCACAGGCCTTACAACTCAAGAAATGCAATCTGTTGGCCGACTCTCTCTTTAATTCAGTGTTCATCGACTTACAAGTCTTACACGAGACGTACTCGATAATGTATCTTCTCAAAACCGACTCCATTTGCTTAGGCTGGAACTTACCCTTCAACACCAATCTCTTTTCACCATCAATGGAACCAGAGGTACCCAATTCTGCAAACAAAAACTGTATCAAATGCTCTGGGTTTCTCTGTAATACCGAGGAGATTTCTTGCACGTTCGCAAACAAGGTCTTTTTGGAGCCTTCTCTTTGACATATTGGAGGAGGGATACGGAACTTTGGACCCTTTCTGTCGCCTGCTAACTCTGGGTTGTTCTCCTTCAAGATTGTGAAAAAACGCGACAACAACTCTTCGTATGGCATTCCTCCCACTACCTGGGCTGAAGCTGTGCCTGAAACAGATGACGAAGATGACAAATTGGCTGAAGTCTCTGCTGGCTGCTCTTCGATACCGGCCTCCTCCAATTGTTGTTCAAACTCTGTAGCATCCAGGCTCTTCGTAGACTTCTTTTTCTTCTTCTTGATCGAGAGATCTCCCAACGCACTGGTCAAGTCGTCTGCTGCCAAGGATTCTGGCACGTCTACGCCTTCCTCTGGCTTCTTTGATTTCTTCTTCTTTTTCAATCCCGCAAACAAGTCTTCGGCTCCATCTGCGGCTCCGTCGACAGCAACGGGCGCTTCAGCTGCTGGCTTCTTCTTTTTCTTCTTCAACGATGGGTCAAATCCTAACTCAGACATGTTGTATGAATATTAATCACTTTTGATGTCATGAAATTTTTTTTCACTCTAGATTTTCTGGTACAAGCACGACGTTTGAAATCAACTGGAATCTATGAATAAGTAAGTAGTCATCCATTCAATAGTAGCACGGTGACTAATGAGGGAATTCATTGTTTGTCAATTTATATTCTTGAATGCAAAATGCTTGCACACATTAGTTATTATACACGGTCTATATTCCTATTGGATGTTTTGTCTTCATTTCGATCCACTGATAAGGTCACCTCAATCACATCGCAAAGACACCTTTCTTCCTTGAGTTCACTGATAATGTTCTCTTAACACTCCTTTCGTTGTAGATAACACTTCCTACTTATGAAAAATCAACCTCTATCCCCTACTTCAAATCACTGATGGATAACTCTTCAGTCTTCTTAGACAATTTATCTTCCTTTTCCTTCGCTTCAGCTTCTTCCTTAGCCTTTTTGGCCCTCTCATCAGCCTCCTTACTTTCATTTCCTGGAGTAAATGTAATCTTAGTCTCGGTTTCCTCTCCAGTTCCAGACTCTTCAGTTGAAATCTTGTAACCATCTTCAATTGCAAACTTTCTCAAGAACCACGTCTCAACTTCCTCTTGATTGTTGTACTCAGCTTCGAAAAGTGAATCATGACCCGAAGAATTCTTCAAAAATGGATCTGCGCTGTACTCTTCACATAATAACTCAACAATCTGCAAATGCCCATTGAGTGCTGCCCAGTGTAATGGTGTATTACCCAACTCATTAGGCTGTGAACTCAACTTGATCGCATCCTCTTTGGTAATAATAGACAATAAGTACTTCACCACCTCAAAGTGGCCGTTGGCAGCAGCCATGTGAATCGGGGTAGCCAAAGTAACTTCGTCTTTTACGACTGTCAATGTTTTAGCTCCTATCTCATCAAACACAGCTTTTAACGTTTCCAAGTCGCCTTCTCTGGCGTCATAGAGGATACAATCCATCTCATCTGCCGTTAATTTGTATATTTCAGACATCTTCCTTGCTCTTAAACCTGTTCTTTAAGATATATTAACTTAACCACTCATCGCAATTTTCGCGAAAAGATCAAATCAGGACTGCATACAAACCATACATAAGCAACTATTTAAATTGATCAGAATGTTAACAAAACATGCCTCCCAAGATAGAAGTGATTGAGGAGAGGCCAGCGACGCGAAAGAAGAATCCATTTGAGCCAAGAAAGAAGAAAACCACCGTCAAAAGAGAGGCAACGCATGTGTACCCACAGAGAAAAGGATTGAACAAGCTAGACCATGTTGGCAACCAACCTTTGGATATACTATTCCATGACATTGAAACTAAGACCGAAGGAACATTGAATGATTTGACTTTAGAGGTACTATGCAAGAGATTTTTAGATTCAGGGGCCACGTTTGAAGAAAGATACAAACTTGTGGAGAAGTTCTTGAATTACTTACTTGAGATTCAAGACCTCTCTGAAAAGTTAGACATAGGCTCAGGCACCATTGAAGAAAAAGACAAAGAGAATCTCATAAAGATATCATTACATGACATCAAAACGTTCAGCAAACTATTGAATTTGATCATCTTTCATGGAATTTACCCAGCCTTAAGTGAGTTCCAAGTTGGAATTCCAATTGAGAAGAGAAACATGAAGAATTTTGCAACCAAACAACAATTGAAGGTTGATAAAATAACGGACAGTACGCTCAAGAGCCAGTACAAACTACTCAAACTAGTTTACGACAAGTTTCTCCAAGTGTTTAAAGTAGACTCAGACGTGAAAGACTTGTTAGTCAATGGAACGGGTTATTCGGATTTTTTAACGGTGACAATAGCATTGATCTCGATCTTTAAAGATGATAAAGTGCTTGAGGATTACAGAAACTTTATTATCAAAATCCCGGAAACATTTGAGTTGTACCAAACCTTTTCCCTATTGTTATCTTCTTCAACCCTGACAAAAAACTCACAACCTTTCAAAGAACTTGTGATGACCGAGTTGAAAATGCTCCCCGCCAAAGCACCCAGAAATGATGGTTTGTCGGGCCTCATCGAGTATGTGTTGGGAATGAGAGATAACGAGGAAATTAACATTGAAAAGTTCGATCAAGTGGCGTCTGTCATTCTTTTGAAGCCAAAGGAAATACCCCCAGAAGAATACTTCAAGTCTATTGGAGAGCAGTGTTATGATCTTCTCATCGACATTAACAAATCGGTGATTGTGAGTTGTGTGGGGCATATAATAGTGAAATTATGGTTGAAGAATAGACGTATCGTTCAAGATTTTATTGTCAGCAAGATTTGGAATAACTTCAACCCTTCAGGTAAAGATGAAGTATTGGTGACGGAGGTTCTGCTAAACAATAACGTGAACGTTTTGATTTCGTTGACCCAGAACAACCTTGCACCTGAACTTTTAGAGTTCATTATGGAACCGATATTGTTGCCGGTGTGGACGTATTATGTGTTTTTGAAGTCACAAAAGAGGCCAACTCAAGTGATATCAAACATTTTCGTTAGTCTTTTCACCATTCTTGGACCAGATTCTGTGGACATATTGGATCTCATTTCGAAGAATTTACTTTGGGAAAATGATGATTGGGAGTTCCGACTTGGTCCTAACTCATTAACACAAATTAATAGAAGGTCACGCAGTGTGTCAAGTGAAAACCAAGTTCAGACTTTCTTAGCTAAATTGGAAAAGTATGCTGATTACTTTATTGAGTTATTGGGTGAATTAGATGACGATTTGATTCAAAAGCTCTTTGCGAGGCTACTTAAAAGATGGTTGGAAGGTCAGAAATCAGAAAATTCAATCGAAGAAGCAAACCCTTTTATTATGTTGGTTGACCTACAACTTTTAGAAAAGATAGGCAGTAAGTTTAATGAAAATTTGGCTAGAACTCCAAAGGAAATTCTTGAATTAGTTTGCCAATTCTTGAATCTGAGAGACTTTGGAACTAAAAGAACAACAGATATAACTTTGGCAGATGAAAATGGAGATTCAGATGACGAAGATGAATCGGAAAATGATTTATTATATCAGTCGTTGCCAAATATATTAGAATTGTTATCAGCAATATTATCAGAATCCGAAGTCCAATTAACTGACGAAAACAAAACCATGCTTCAAAAAATCCAAGGTCAATTGAAGAGGTTGATTGATTCAGGATTGTCGGAGGTTATAAACAAAAGTTCACAGGCTTTGCATGATAGAATTGAACTTTTGCTAAATGGCACTGAGAATACCTTCTCTCAAAGAGATAAAGATGAACAAACACTTAAACGAGCAATAATAAGCTTGAATGATCCTCTTGTGCCAATTCGTGCTCATGGATTGCATTTACTAAGATCATTGATCACTCTGAAGAGCGACGTTCTCAGTTTGGATTTTGTAGTTAACTTGCATTTAGTCCAGTTGAAGGATTCTGAACCTTTCATTTATTTGAATGTTATCAAGGGCTTGGAGAGTTTACTTGAATTGAACCAAGAAAACGTGTTGACGATATTGTTGGATTTGTACGTGGACAAAAATGGGGATGCCGAATTGGATTCAAGATTGAAGATTGGAGAAGTGATCCTTAGGTTTATTCAAAACTCAAATGAGTTGTTTTCAGGACCTTCAGCAGTGGCGATAGTGAAAGCTATATTAAGCATTGTGAGGAGATCAAACAAATCCGAACAAGACACCAGATTGAGAATGTCGAGCATGTCATTACTTGGTTCGTGCTGCAGAACAAACCCACTTGGGTTTTTTGATAGTTTGACAGACGTTTTAGACTGTGCAATCGGGATCTTGCAACTTGAAACAGACAAAGAAAGTGCTGTTATGAGACGTGCTGCTATAGTGTTGATCCATGATTTGATTTTAGGAACTTCCACTTCTTCCTCGCTAGAGTTCCCAAACGCTTACAAGCAAAAAGTGTATGATATCTTGGTTTTCGTTAAAGATACAGACAATGACGTTTTGGTGAGAGAACAAAGTCAAATCACTTTAAACACAATCCAAGAATTAGCACAGGCAGGGTTTGAAATGTATAATTAACAAAGTTACAAATGAAGTGAAATAAAGGGTATACTATTTTGTAAGATATCTAAAAACTAAAAACTAGTTCACAATTCTTTGGGCAGTAGAGTTGTACTGACCACCTTCGTAATCCCAGTAAAAGGTCAATTTCTGTGGAACGTTGGATGGAGTGTCACATTGCTCAGTAATGTTGAAGTTAATTCTGTTCTTAACGTAATCATTGAAGTCGCTCAACTTACATGAGAAGCCAGGACCACTGTTACAACCAGGAATTGGAACAACGGAGTCGTGGACCACATATCTAACGTAAGTTTCGTTTCCACAAGAGTACTTTTCGGTGACAAATCTACCTCCCATTGGAGTGACATCCACGTGGTGGTAGGCGTCGGTGAATCTGATTTGGTCGTTCGTCAAAGGAGTTGTTGTGTTGAATAATCCCAAAGCTGAGGAGAATAACTCGATGTCAGTGTCGTGGGTGAAACTCAACCAAATCTTGTTCTCAAGGCTGTCGTCGTTCAACAAAGCCAAAGAAGCGTTCAATTGGACAGAACCAGCTTGTAAGGCACCCTTACCGCCTGGACCAGAGTTGTAGTAGAAGGACAAGTCTTGGAAGGCACTGTAAGTAACGAACTCATCCTGAGTGAAAATTTCACAGAATGGAGATGAACCAGCATAACTCAATTCGTAAGCACACAAGCTGAACAAGTTGTTGACATCAGCGGTGGTAATGTTCAAACCTGGGTTGTCGGTTGTGAATCTCTTAACAATGTTCTTAGCGTAAGATTGGTCAAACTTGTTAACATAAGAGTTGTAGTAGGTTGAGTTCCATGCTGGACAACCCCATCTTGGAACCAAAGTGTTCAATCCGTAAGTAGCATTTTCGGAAAGAACAACCTTGTCGTACTTGGTAGCATTAGCATAGTCTTCACCCAAGAAACCCTCAGCAAAGTACAAAGCAGTTTGCTCGACTCTTGAAGAACCAGCAATGAAAATAGGCAAGGTCTTGTTCTCGTTGTACAAAGACTGGTACTTTGCTCTGAAAGTAGCACCCGCCTTGAAACCGGTCTCGAAACCAGTGTAAGGACCTGGCGAGTTGATTGGTGTCAATTCATACTCATAAAGAGACTGGTCCTTCACAAAGTACTTGTATTCATTCAAGAAAGACAAATCGCCCTTGAAAGTACCATTGTACGATTGCAATCTGTCAACCATCTGCTCGAGAGCCAAACCTGCACTCAAACCAGGGAATCTCTCACCGTGACGCATGAGCAACTGAACTTGCTCAATGGAACATTCACTAGGAATGTCGGTGGAAATACCAAAACCTTCTCCTTGGACATAAGGTCCCGCTCCAACCAAGTACTTCACGATGTTGTACTGTTCACTGTTGGCAAGGAATGGGTTAGCAACATCCCTTGCACTACTGGCAAAGGCTAACCCGGACGACACAAACTTACTAATTGAGACCATTGTTGAATTGAAGAATTGGAATACTTGCGAATTGACCGCATTTTATAGCCGACTGTAGCATTGATTAGTCTTAATTGTTGGTCGTTCGAAACGTGGAGAGAAATCTAATTTACATGTTGCATCGATAATTATTGCTCAAAAAATGGAACCTGCCAAAATTACAATAGTAGCACAAAGAAGCAGACAAGAGTTGATTTTAGGTAGTTTTCACTGATTTTAGGTGTTCCGAATGGCTTTAGTTGAGAAAAGGTGTAAACAATCTACCGATTTGGAAGCCCGTAGAACCAAATGCGGTAGGATTTGAGGTAAGTACAGATACGAAGTTCAAAGTCTGTGGTGACAATACGACAGAGCCGAGAAGGACTGAAAGTTAACGGCGGATCATTTGGGCGCAGAGAGTAAGTGATTGCGTGAAGCACGTTGAGGTTATTAATATATTGATTGATTATTTGAAGTGTTTATCCGAAAGTGATTGCGACTCCCCCACACTGCTTGCTCTGTTTCTGCATTGTAGTCTAAAAAGTCTTGTGGCCTTTTTTTCATAGAATGGCACCTGTTGACATTCTACCATCTCTTCAAAATGGAAACCTAAAATGTGGAGATGCAGTGACATTGGTTTGAAAGCGAAGAATCGTGCAGGATATCAGAGAAAGATCAAACACTGAATATTGAGACAAAAACGTGTCTAAACATTAGACGATCAGGGCCACGTTTCCGATTCATAAGTTGAGTTTCCTGTTAATTAATTGCAGAGCAAGTGCTGATCTTCGCTCGGCTCGTAAATAAGACCATGGTGGCTTCACTAAAGGTGAGGAAATCGTTATCCGTTGTGAAGTGGGGCTTATTTTGGTGTCATAAACGAGAGGCTTTGAAAAGCATGGAAGTGCAACCGATTAGTATTGTGACTCAAATTAGATTTCGGAGTGGAATAGTTTAGTGTCGCACTAATTTGAACCAATGTTTCGATTTTTGGATACGAAATCTCTTATCATTGGCAATTAGCGCGGTTATTGTATCTCCACATTGGGGTTGAGTATTTGTTAATCTAGTGCAGTATCGCCACGTTTATCCGCATATTTTGGAAATCACAAAGTAGGGAAATGATTCATTGAAGATTCATGAACAAGCTTTAGACTTCTTAATTTGATGAGTATGCTCCTTAAATATCCCCAGAAGTCAGGTAATATTATTGTGAATTTAAGGAGATCATTCTATTGCAAGATTTCCACACTTCTAGAGTAACGGATGAAAGACTGAACAAAATTTGACATTCTTTTCACAGATCGGACATTTTTGTTTTGTTTTCTTGAAAAAATTTGACGACATACAATACGACATAAGTGTCGTCATCACCTCACTTTTTGTTTATCTTTCCACTAAATTTGCACTGGTACTTCTCGAATATCAATTCACAATACCCTAAATTACACTTTAATCATCATTATGAGTTGTAAGGTATTTTCAAGAAGATTTTTACAGAAAAAAATGCGATTTGTGTGGATCGAACACACGACCTTCAGATTTCTATGACTGAATCTCTTCAGTCTGACGCTCTCCCAACTGAGCTAAAATCGCAAAGAAACCCACGCCGGGAGTCGAACCCGGAATCTTTTGATTAGAAGTCAAACGCGTTAACCATTACGCTACGCAGGCTTTCTTGTTGACTTTTAAAATGCTGTGTTTGATGGAATGTGGGTGACATCGATTGTGTCTCAAATTTTTTGGAGATTACATAATAATTTCGGGCCTCAGTTCAATGTTGCAAGTAAAGTGGTAAATATTAGTCAAGTTGAATATCTTGTATTGAAGTGAAGAGAACCAATTGTAAGATGTATGACCTTTCAAATAGGCTATTTCACTATGTTACTATTTACACTCGGGTTGAATGATTCACTCTTCCAGAGAAATTGCCAGATCCATGTATGGGCGCATGAGCAGAAGCAGATGCCACCATATTTCAGATATCAAATCCCGGAATAGTTACAAGGTTACATCAGGGATAAAATTTTCAAGAAAGTGCTCCTTCTTTTTCTAAAGAAGGAGTCAAAAAAAACTGATCCAAACCATACTAAACTAACCGAGTCAATATAGGCTCAAAAACTAACCAAGGGCACTTCCACACATCAAGTGTAGGCCTTTAAAATCCATACTTCTCCTTAAAAGGGATAAGTTTGAAACAAAACTCGAAAATTCAAAAACTTGGTCAAATTAACTGAGATCTTCAACACCAACCTTAGGAAGGGTTATTTGTGGGATATGTGGCATTTTTCAAACGTGGGGTTTTATTAGATGTTGGGATTTGGAAACCCAGTAATCTATTTCCTCCGACCTTTACTTAAGTACTTTGATTAAACTGAATACAAAATGTTCTGGTTAAAAAAAAAAACTTCAGGTTGTTGCCACCTTCTGATACGTTCACTTACTAAATGTATTACCATTACTTGGACGGATACACAACCCCCCAAAATATGTTTCTGATAGTCAATTACTGCTCTGGGCAGAGTGTAGTCTTCAATGAGGAACATTCCGCTGTTTCTAGACATTGCTTCTTGTATTTAAACAAAAGAAGTCAAATATTTTCAAGTAGTTAAGCTAACATGTTTTTGGCAGACTCCGAAAGAATAGTTATCGGAATAGCCTTTATCACAACTTGACTGCAAAGTAAAATTGAACCTACCAACCTGGATCGTCAAAGGAATCCGAATTCACACAGCCTTTTTTACCAAAGTTTGAACTAGTAGAATCAAATCTGTCGAGTTGGCAAGACTTGGCTAGCATCGTTAGTAGGTTCAGAGGATATGCCCTTAGTTGTACCTCTTGGTCTTGCCATAATTGTCAACTTGTTCTTGTTACTTGATATTGAAGTAATTGTAAATTATAAAGGCTATATGGATGATAGGCTACTTAGAAACCGTTTGTCCTCTCTCAGCACTCTGAAACATGGAGTATTTACATCAGGCTGCTGAGCCTGTACCCCACGTTAGCTAGTCTCGTAATGCTACGTATCGGTGATCTTGGCACGCTGGCAGCCACTGTAACATACAATCACCTGCGCGAGTCTCTGCAGATGTAAGCCAGCCGTGTGTTACATCTGCAAGAGCCCTGAATAGCCACAACGTTACATCAGCAGGTTAACACCTTCTGGTACACCTTGACTTATGGGCTTAACTCTAATGTAAGTTTCACCATCAGAGTTTCTCTTAAGCTCACTGGATTTGCCGACGTTGTAGTCCTAGTTCTTGTCATACCTTTCCCATTTATGAAGAAACTATTATAGTTCCCATAAAAGTATTCATCTACAAGGGCATCTGACTTATCACAACACTTTGAGAATCAAGTGTGCAACTAGTTTCCCCATACTTGTATTCCAGTCCTATTTTCATTTTCTAGACATGAAGTTAAACAATTTTTTATTCCATGAACGTGTGGGCTCAATACGAGATGCCCGTCTGATGACACACTGTAGTAAACAAACATTTTGTTGTAGTTCTCCTTCAGAAGCGTCAAAGTCTAATTGCCGTTGGACAGAATTTGTAAAACCGTAACCACCCAAGCGCTGTTTGGCATGTATAGCTTCAAGTGTTCTTCGAAACAAGTTAGTGCCCAATCACGACAACCATCACCGTGCGACAACGCAAAGGGTACAGGAACATGAGGAACACAAGCTGTAAGCATGCTTGATGGCTTTGGCTTGCAAGGTTCACATAGTAGTAGTCGCTGGGATAAAGTGCCAAATGCGAATAATACAAATGCTTCTCTGTGTGCACTGTTCTGTGAGTCTGATATCCTTTGCTCAAAGACAAACAGGATTAATTAGTGAATCCAAGTTTGAGAGTGGTAGCATCAAAGGCGGAGATGCCCTTTAATCCTTCTCAACACTTCAATGAAACGTAAGTAACCATGAGCTTGGGAAATTGAGCTAAGGGTAGTTTCAAGGAGCGAGTCATTGAAGTCTGTACCATTCAAATGGCTAACGAAACCCTGAATGATGGAGTTTGCTAAGGATAAGCCCTGTAACAAGTTCATGAAACACAACATGGAGGTTGCCAGGTGGTCTGCTGAAGAAATTTCGTAATTTCGACTGCTAAGAGGAGGTTGTTCCTCAAGAACTCGTGTAGGAATTCAGGCAATTCGTGAATCTGATTGGTGTTAAATGAAGCGTTGGGAAAATGGATACCAATCAGCTCAAGTCTTAAGGAGTCGCTATTTCGTCCAACGTGAGCGAAACCAGCATGTTAGCGACCTTGTGTCGATCCTGTACTCCAAATTACCATGCTACCTTGGAATTTCTGACGTATACTTAAGATGAAATGCGTTCCTTCACTCTCTGAGTACTTCAACGATGCTCTGAGAGCTATTGTACTATGCTCTGTTTTGTAACAACTGATAGCCCATTTCATTCTAAAAGAAGTAAAGGTTATCACTTCAGGAAAACATAAGTAGATTGATCAATCATGAAGTCATCAATATTATGCATTAAATGAGCTCTTCGAAGTGAACAAGTGTCAAGATGAAAAATTTTCACTACAAGGAAACGATGAAACAAGGGAACGAACAAGGGAACGAAAATTAAACGTTAATAGTGTTGAAGCAGCGCCAGTCACGTATCAACTCTCAATATTCAAAAAATTAGAATGTCCAATAGGAACCCCTCTAGAATCGAACCTGGGGCAGTTGGGGCAGAAAAAAAGTTTGCAGAACCAGCCAGTTGGCCACGCGGACTTTTCTTGGGCTCCAAAGCGGCGCCGCGGTATTTGTGGTGTGGGAGTGGAGGGGAGGCCTTGGTGCGGCAGTCAGGGAGCGGTTTTGTGTAACAT